>BPLQ01012741.1:0-49812 GCA_021605075.1 Caerostris darwini
ATTCATTATTTAATGCCGATAGTAAATTTTCGTCTCCAAAACAATAAAATGTGTTACTTTAAGAATGACATAGCAACAAATATATTCCTTCCTCATACAGCTCCAAAACTCATTAAAAAAATGAAATTAATTTACTTGGGAAACAATTTATTCTAAAATGTCCTTATAAGGTGTATATGCAGGTCACCTAATCCCGAATGTGTCATAAAAGAAAGGGAGCACCCCTTTATCACCATGAATAGTAGACATAATTTGCTGTGCATTTCGTTTGGTTAGCAATAGCTAATTCTGGGGTCTTCTAACAGATTAATGAAATTCAATATGAGCACCATTATATGGAAATCTATTTATTGACAAGTGTTCTAAAGCGTTCCATGTAATACTGTATCAATTTTTATGGACATAAACTATTGCATATCATCGAAATTGCGAGCATTTTGGTAAAACTCGTATTAAAGAAACCGGAAGAAAACTTTCTACAACGCTACGTTCCGAATATTTGCAAGGCCAAATAGTATAGCACCATTTACCAATCCAATGCCGCAAAAAACCACTATTCAGAAATACCATACATGTTAAAAACAGTTGTGGAGCCCAATCTAGCTGAAAGCAAAATTTGGAGGAACCCATAGATTTCTCCATGTGAATGCAAATTGTGTTCTTGAACTTTTCAGTTTTGCCAAATGATTCTTCGTGTATGTGTTTATATTTCTAACTACGGAGTGGCCTTTCATTGTTACACTTTAATTTTCGATAAATTTTTAGGAGCTCTCGTTTTACCTAACATCACTTTGACTCTCAGGTTTTTTTTTTTTATCTATTTTATCTAACTATAAAGGTAATTCTCTCCTTAAGCAAAAGTTTAGCAAAGTAATTCGCAACATTCTTTGATTCGATTTAGCTTCTCAGTAACGAATCCTACCCGTGCGAGAGGGTAGTACGAAAAGTGTCCCAAAACAGCTATTGATAAAAGGGATACATAATCTTCAAAAAAAAAAAAAAAAAAAAAAAAAAAAAAGGGAATTAATTTTTCCGAAAACCTCTTTCTCAACATAAACCATTACATTTGGATAGTTTTAACTGGGTACCGAGAAAAGAGAAGATTTTTTTTATTATTACCATCATTTAATGTAACAGTTTAATTTGTAAAGCAATGCAGTAATTTAGGCAAATTTATGCAGTACTCTATAAAAGCTGTAGTTAAGCAAAATGTAATGCGGGAGTTTATGCAAAAACTTCAATAATCAAATTTTTATTCTTAACAATAATACATCGCTGTTAAATATTTATTTTTGTTCTCTTTTCGCATATCACATCTGTTTAGACTGCCATAAAAATTTTTTTTCTCATATAGCAACTTAAGCTCGTTTAAAAAAATTACTCTTGATTATTTAGGAAACAATCTGTTTTAAATTGCCATTATGAGGTGTAAATGCAGGATGGCTAGGCAGAAGATGCCATAAAAAAGGTTTATACCATGAAAATTAGGCATAATGTGTTTTATATTTCATGTGTTACCGGTATTAAATTCTCGAATCTTCTGACATATTAATGAATTTCAAAGTACATGGAAATCTATTTATTGTCAAACATTGTGTAGCATATCATGTGTCACTAAATTAATTCGCTTGTTGGAGACATAAGCTATTTCAACTCAGCGAAATTGTGAGCCTTTTGCTGAAACTCATATTAAAGAAATCCAAGCAAAATTGGAAAAATCCATAGCTTGGTTTGTCGCTCTACGGTCATTTTGTGCACAATAGGTGTGATCAGACAGGAACCTACAATTTAAAATGGATTCCGAATCACTAACAAACATACATGCCACCATCAGGATTCGAACCTGCAGCCTGTGGTACCAAAGGCCAGAGCACAAGTCAATTGACAATCAGGCAGCAAAAGGATTTGAAGATATAAGGATTTAAAATTTACTTTTCCAGTATTAAATGAAACTTTTGATTAATGAACGATATATCTCGTTCTAATTAATAATTTTCAAAAATTTTTGCATTAATAGTCTTTAAAATTTTTCTTTCAAAATTACAAACATAGCTTTAGTCAAATTTTTAGGAATATTTTTTGAAAAAAAAGAAATATTAAATTTCAATATGAAAAAAAAAAAAATAGTTTAATGTATTAAAATTTATATGGGACTGGCCTTTTAGCGTCGTCAACTCTTAAGACATAAATTTTTTTGAAATTATTATGAAAAATTGTGAAAACAATGTAAATTACGGGTCTGTTTCCAAATTTAAAAAAATAATTGTTATATATTTTCTCAAATGAGTTAACACTGATGTCAGAAAGCGGAAAATTATCAAGAAAATAATTATTTATTTTTGTTCTTTCTAACTAAATTTTTTATACATTTAAACAGATTTTTTAACTTTCAAAAATATCAATTATATTTTTAAAATATTTTTTTGAAATGAAAAGCAATCATAATTTGATTTCATAAATTATTAATAAATGAAAGTTTAAAAAAATTTAATATACATAATTTTCTAAGTAAAAAAGTTAATTAATTATTTTCTTTACGAAATCTATTACAATATTTTTTTTTCTTTAAATTAAAACTATGTCGTGTATGATTTATTATAAAATTGCATGCACCAGCATTACAAATAATAAAATTTCTTTAATTATATTTTAAATTATTGAAATTGTCTTTAATACTGTTTAGCTATTTTACATAGCTATAAGCAATATAATTTTATTTTTTATAATATGCATATTTTTTATGCATATGTAATTCACTATATTTTAATGTGTTTTTCCAATAATCTGCGTATTTATTTTAGTATGTTACAAAAATTATTTAAGTATGATCTGGAATTGAAGCTGCATTAATCATAAGGCTTAAATTATGTTTACAAGGAACAGAAGATTATTTCAAGGCATAATTGCACAAAATTTTAAAAAAGGTCAATTAAAATATTAAAAAAAAAAAGCATACATGCCACCTCCAGGATTCGAACCTGAAGTCTGTGGTACCAAAAACCAGAGTGCTAGCCGCTTGATCATCAGGTTGCAGGACAATTCCATTAAGCGATCCATCATTTTACTGTAAATGTGCTCTTGAGGTTTTTGTTTTGCCAAATGAATCGGCTATTTTTGTGTGTATTTCTAACTATGGGCTGACATTCAGTGTTACCTTTTAAATTTTGTTACATTTGTAAGTTTCTCGTTTTACCAATCATAATCGCTTTTGATTCTTAATGTTTTTAATAAACAAGAAAATGAGATCTCTTATGAAGCAACACTTTAGCAAAGTAATTTGCGACATTCTCTGATATGATTTAGTAGCGAAATGCATGAATGTTGATAAAGTCCCAAAACAACTATTATTAGTGTGGATACATGATTTTCACACAGAAATTTGGAAATAATTTTGAACAATCCTCTTTCTCAGTTACATTAAGTTTTACTCCATTAAGTTTTTACAGTTTTAAGTACAGGTAACAGAAGATTTCTTTTACCAATAACAACATGTAATGCAAAAATATAAATATATATTTTTAATCATCTTATTTTTATTTCTAACTATAATACATCAACATTAAAAATTTTGTTTTTGTTTCTCTTTTCGCCTACTATAGCTAATTAGCTTGCCATAGAAAATTCATAAAGAAAATAATAAAGAAATAAAGAAAAAGAAAATAATAAAGAAATAAAGAAAAAGAAAATAAAAGAAATTTAATAAAGAAATTTAAATAATAACAGTTCACACTTTGTTAAAAGAAGACGCTTTGTATTCGCATAGACTATTATGGGATGTAGTCTCAGGGAAGAAATTTAACAAACAATTTTGAAGAGAAAGGGAACGGAAAAAAATTTTTGAAACCGAATTTGAAGATAGATATATTTGATTTGTTTTAAAAATTACTTTTACAATTAGTTATAGGATCTCAAACTCATAAAAGACTGCCTAAAAAGAATTTTATTGTAAATTAGGTCAAACTAAACAATATCATATTATTTAAAAATCAGACAATCATGAACTTCATTCGACTTAAGTATCAAAAAAAATTCAAATGGGAAAAAAACATGTGCATTTTTTGCCAAATCATTCATTAATCTGATGCGAAACATCTAAATTTATTAGTAATCATTTATAATCGATTTACCAAATATAATCATAATTGATGTAAATTCTGTATAAGGATTAGATTTATCAAAGGCGTAAAACTCAACAGAAACCATATTTTACTAGAGACGAAAAATTAACGAATAAAATACAGTAATCAAAATCACTTAGCATTGTATAAATATTGAACATGATTTCTAATCAAAGCAAATCTCTGAATATTTACAAGCAAGATTTGTACTTTAAAATTCTTTTTCTATAAATAAAGCGGGAATTTTAAAACCCTTAATAAACAAATCTGTTCGATAATACTTTGATTGATTAACCTAAAAAGAACAATCAACCAACGGGATTGAATGAAATGCACTCATATATGCATCCAATAAGTATACCTTATTATTGAATTATGGATTTATTTCCCCATTTTTATGTATTACTTTAAATATGGACTCGAACAAAAAAATGGAAAGATTCATTTTGAAAAATGTTTTACAGAAATATATTCTCCAAAACTTTCTCAATGAATTGGATTTATATATTTTTCTATTACAATTGATTCCTACTAATCTACATGCTGTTTTCGGACTACTCCATAACTAACTACATCCATACCTGTCCCATGGATCTTATTGTAGATTATTACGGAGATCCTTGGCCGCGTAGCGGCCTCTAGCTCCTTCTTTGTAAAATGTTGAAACATAGCGGTGGTCTCATGCCCTTTGAGTTAATAAGCAAAATAGATAATTAAATGCCCTTTTTTTTAAAAGAGAATTATTTATTTAATAAAATTATAAAATGAAAAATATAAAAAATTTTAAAAATGTAAATGTTGATGGAATCAGTTGCATGTAATAACCCCGAATGAACAAAGGTCAAATTAGGAAAAAAGCGAACTTTTTTCATCTAGGCAGTTGTAAGGAATTAATTTAAAATATTTAGAACAGTGCGAGGTCTTTTGCTGTGTTTGCGGGAAGAAATATCATAATCGTAATTTTGTAGGATATTTAATACAGGGTTATTAATGTTTCGCATATCATTATAGAATTTAGTAGAAATTTTTGAACAAATTGTCTTAAACTTGGAATCGTGAGAGCTCGTCTAATATCGTCATTACGAATGTACCAGGGTGAATTCGTTAACATTCTGAGAGTTTTGTTCTCAAGCCTTTGAATAATTTCAAAATTTGTACGTGCGACAGAACCCCAAACTGGGCTTGCATAAGCTAATACTGGACGAAGATAAGAGAGATATATTAGAATTTTGAGATTAAGAGGTAAAACTGAATTTCTATTGATTAAAGGGTAGAGAATTCTAAATCGAGTATTGAATTTATTTCTAAGGTTGTAGATATGCGCTCTGTAGTTAAGTTTACGATCAAGGATAATTCCTAAGTACTTAGTTTCTTTAGACCAGGTGATATAATTATTGTATATTTTAATATTAGGAGAGTTACAGGATTTTTTGCAAGTGAAAAGAACTGCTTCAGTCTTGTCCACATTTAATTTATCTTCCAGTTAATGAGCCATTTTTCTAAATCAATGATATAATTTTGCAAATTTTCCTGGATAGTGCAAGTTTTTCGGCCTTGCGTTAAGATTGCAGTGTCATCAGCATAAAGACTAATTTTGATATTGTTCTTTTGTGGAATATCGTTGATAAAGATATTATAGAGGAAAGGAGCTAGAATAGAGCCCTGGGGCACACCAGCGTGAATATCACGAATTGAGGAATCAGTATTCCCTACTGCGACAACAAAGTGTCTGTCTGAAAGATAGTTACGAATTACTTGAATCAAATAAGAAGAGAAATTGTAAGAAATGAGTTTGTAAATCAATCCATTAACCCAGACTCTATCAAAAGCTTTGGCCACATCAAGAAAAATTGCAGCAGTTTCATATTTCCAGGTAAATCCTTCAGCAACAGTTTCTGTGAGATTGTAGAGCTGATGAGTTGTAGAAAGTTTTTCGGTAAATCCAAATTGCTGTGGGATGAGAAGGTTCTTTTGATTTGACTCATTTTTAAGAAGGTTCAGAATGACATTTTCAATTAGTTTACTAATGGAAGAGAGTAAAGAAATTGGTCTGTAACTAATAGGAGAAGTAGGACCCTTTCCAGGTTTAAGAATTGGGAGAGTTCTAGCTGTTTTCCAAGACTTAGGATAATAACCAGTATGAAGAATAGAATCAGTAATTTTACATATCTCAAGTATTATTTTGAAAGGAAGGTTTTTTAACATTTTATTAGTAATTTTATCTATACCAGGAGTTTTGTTAATTTTCAGTGAGGAAATGCAATTAATAACGAAAGATGCTTTAGTGATAGGAATTTCAGAGACTTGACAAGTATTAATAAAATTAGTGATAGTGAACTCAACGAGATTTTCTGCATCATGATTATGAATGTTGTTCTCAAGAAACTATTCCTGAAGGCTGTCAGCTAAAACCTCAGCTTTTTGACTGTCAGGGGTGGCCAGTGAATTGTTAGAGCCTAGGGTTCGAATGTAAGAGCGTTTACATTTAAAAGTCCTGGGACAAGACCCTGTCTCATGGATTTAAACATTCACTACTACTACTGAATTAATTATTTAATCACGCAAAATCATCATACGCCTATAATCTAACATTCAACATTTTTAAATAGCTTTGTTTATTGTAAAAATATTAGGGAAGAAATTATAAAAGTACGGCAAATTTTCTATACAGAAATACGACAATTCATTTCATCTCCATTTTTAAATTTTAAAATTACTTTATTACTTTCAAATTCTTTATTGTACTTAACTGACATAATTCTCAAATAAACATTAGTAATATAATAATTTATTGAACGTTAATTATAACCGCTTTTTATATTCTCGTTCCAGAACCTTATGGACAAGTGCCACCTCGAACAACGCACACGGCTTCAAGAATCCTGGTACAAAGTGGAGACACCGCCCAACTGCCGTAATCATAACTCAGCTAAATTATATATAAGGATTAGATTTATCAAAGAAGTAAAACTCAACAGAAACCATATTTTACTAGAGAAGAAAAATTAACGTATAAAGTACAGTAATCAAAATCAGTTAGCATTGTATAAATATTGAATATGATTTTTAATCAAAGCAAATCTTTGAATATTTCCAAGCAAGATTTGTACTTTAAAATTCTATTTCTATAATTAAAGTTTGAATTTTAAAACCCTTAATAAATCTGTGGCCTTTGCCTTAATTAGCCTTTGAATAAATCTGTGAAAAAAAAATGAACAAATCTGTTCGACAATACTTTGATGGATTAACCTAAAAAGAACGATCAACCAACGGGACTGAATTGAATGCACTCATATTAGTATACCTTATTATTGAATTATGGATTTATTTCCCCTTTTTTATGTATTACTTTAAATATGGACTCGAACAAAAAATGGAAAGAATCATTTTGAAAAGTGTTTTACGGAAATATATTTTTCAAAACTTTCTCAATGAATTTGATTTACATATTTTTCTATTATAATTGATTCCTACTAACCTACATGTTGTTTTCGGACTACTCCATAACTAACTACATCCATACCTAGCTCATGGATATAAACATTCTACTGAAGATGTGTAGGCCGATTCAGCAGAGTGCGTATGCGATTTATATAGATTGAGTATTGTAGTGTCTGCAGCCCGTGCACATCATTTTACAACAAATTTGAGCGATTATAGTCAAGAACGACATCATAAGGGGATTATAATATACATAATTGTATACAAGGAAATTGAAAAGAAAGACTCCAACCCAGAGATTAATCCTGCGAAACGTTGATACACGTGAAAGCTTTCAGTTCGGCATCGATTGCTGAGTTGTAATTATGTACTAGAGGCATTCCTATATGTGATCTAGATTATTAAAGGATGTACCTAAATTAAACTCTTCAAAATATCACACTAATTAACCTGAACCTTTTGAGAAGATAGTGTTAAAAATATTACTTACACTATTAAAATAAATATGTTTATTTCAAAAATTAAACAATTTTACTGTTAAAGTCTTATTCAAATAAGCTGTTCTATAAATTACCTTTTATACCACGATCATATCTTATCGATATTCGAAGTTCCAAATCAACAAACCAGTTACACTATGTGGAAGAAAGTGACGGGACACGACACTATAACGACATAAACCCATATTTATTAAAATTAATAGGAGGTAGGGCCTCCTTTGGCTGCGATCACAGCTGCAACCCTTCTGGGCATGCTTTCCATTAAATTAGCCATAGTGGCAAGAGGAATTTCCTTCCAAATGTTTAACAGGAAGTTCCATAGTTCAGGCTTGCTTTTGGGGAGTGGGGTGCAAGCCCTCAACCGACGGTCCAATTCGTTCCAGAGATGTTCAATTGGGTTAAGATCAGGGCTCTGCGCCAGCCACTCCATGCGTTTAACGTTGTTGTTCACATACCAATCAAGAGTCCTCCTTGCAACATGGCATGTTGCGTTGTCGTCTTGATACCAGCAATCATCCATACCGTACGTTGCCCACAAGGTAGAAAGAACATGATTGTCGAGAATATCATAGTATCTATCGGCATTCATCGCACCATCAACCTTCACCAGTGGGCCAGCCCCATACCAGGAGAAACAGGCCCATACCATCAATCCTCCTCCACCAAACTTTACAGTTGGGACGACACACTCGTTCAAAAGGCGTTCTCCTGGTAAACGCCATACCCAAACACGTCTATCGGAACGGAAAAGGGTAAATCGTGACTCGTCACTCCAAAGGACGCGTTTCCAGTCATCCAGAGTCCAAGTACGGTGGTCTTTGGCCCATCGAAGGCGCGCTTTCTTGTTGGTTTTCGTAATCAAAGGCTTATGGGCCGCCGAACGTCTAGTGTAACCTAACTTATAGACCTCGATACGAAGAGTCTTGGTCGAAACGGCCACACCTGTGGCTTGTCTAAACTCATTAGCGATGTTATCCATGGATGTTTGACGGTTACTTTGAATCTCCCTGCCGAGCACCCGCCGGCCCCTGTTGATGAGAACTGTAGGTCGTCCACTTCGGGGTTTGTTCTGACAGTGTCCCTCAGTCTTGTAGCGACACACAACACGAGCTACAGTTGATTTTGAGCAGTTACGGAGACGGGATATCTCCCTAATTGACACCTTGGCAAGATGCAATCCAACCAACACTCCTTTCTCGAACTCAGACAACTGTTCCCGTGGCGGTATCTTGACAAAAAAACAACTCTAGTCGACTCCACAGAGTATTTATAGGGTATGGCTGACACGTGATACCTATTATTGCGCATGTGTCAGCTGTATTGTCGACTTTTCTACTTTTCGAGGGGTGTCCCGTCACTTTCTTCCGGATAGTGTATAAAATATATTAATTTTATTTGGAATTCAGCTCCCGGAAAATCATAATTGGAAGAAATTTCCTTTTCAAATATACATGTAATCTGGTCTATTTATTTATTTATTGGTACTTTGACAATTCTAATAATGAAATGAGCTGAAGCAATTTTTTATCGGATAATATAAAGGCTTTTATAGCTAATACTTCCAACTATTATAAAGATCTTGTTTCTTTCTGATTAATATTGTGACAAAATTTTTTTTTTCTCAGAAGCGAATACATTAACAACATTTAAAATATGGCTGAAAAGAACGTCTCGACACCAAAGGAAACTACTTTTATGTGTGACATCTGTGGAAGGAGATTCTCTCGAAAAAGCAACTTGATGCGACACTTGCACTGCCACTTGGGATCGAAGCCCCATGAGTGCCAAATATGCGATCAAAGATTTCTGAGGAGGGATGAATTAAAGCAGCATTTGCTAATTCATGATGGGAGAAAATCACATAAATGCGAAATGTGCGGAAGAGGTTTTGTTTTCAAGGGCAATCTGCAAAGTCACGTGCTTACTCATACAAAAGAGAAACCTCATAAATGTTCTTTGTGTGGAAAAGCTTTTTCAACTGCATCTAATTTGAGAGTGCATTTGAGAACCCACACGAAAGAAAAGCCCTTTTCATGCAAATTGTGCAGTGCGAAATGTTCTCAGAAATGTCATTTGCAAAATCATTATCGCATCCATACCGAAGAAAAACCCTATGTATGTGACTTGTGCTAAAAAGGATTTTTCATAAAAAGTAATTTATCATGTCATGTAAAAACTCACACAAAATAAAAATGGCAAATTTTTGTATAAATTTGTTTTATGATAAAAGGCCATTTACAGGAAATCGAAGCTCACTTCAAAGAAGGAATGATTTATACATATGTATACATTTATCATTTAATTTCTACTTTTTAAAATTTTATTATGAAATGTTATCCTTTTTAACATAAAGATAATTCTTTTATTCAAGTGATGTACGTGGAGTTTTATACACTAGAAATAGTTTTGCCTGATACTATTGAATATTGAGAAGACGACGTATCAGTTTAGGTTCTCGGATGAATCGAGATAAATAGTATAGAGTTTTCATGTATTATTAGACAAGTAATGAAAATATATTTGTATAAAAAGTTGGAATAAATTTATGCAAAATGAGACTTTTATTGTATTCACATGCATTGTTAGAAATTAAAATTAAAATCATAATTTTAAAATATATATTTAAAGTGTTTTGTGTGCGTCAATTTAAGCATTCTACTATTGTACATTAAATATTTTATATTACTATAAAATATTTAATTTTTAGCATTTACCATTTTTATATTTAGCTTTTATTTCATGTGAAAGTTTTTAAGCATTGTGTGTGTGTGTTTTTACGAAGTTTTAATATTTGAAAAGGGATATTTTATACAAAAAGAATTGTTTAATTCTGTAACAACTGATTTGTATCTTAAATCGGTCAATTAATTTCCGAAGTCATTTTCTAATTTGCAGAATAATGATTGTGTTTGTAGGTAATTGGTGTAATCAATTTCATTAGTCATTTCATTTGTAATCAAATATACACTCAAGAGTCAAAACATTATGACCACCTGCCAATAACAAGTTGGCCCACCTTTGGCGCGCAACACGGCTTCAACCCGCCTTGGCATGGATGCCACAAGTCCTTGGTAGATGGCCGGAGACAGATTGTACCAGATGTTTAAGCAACGGTCACGCAAATCCGAGATATTGCGAATTGGTGGTCTTTGAACTCTAAGCTGCCGTCCCAGGACATTCCAAATGTGTTCTATTGGATTGACATCCGGTGAGTTAGGCGGCCAGAACATTAACTGGAATTCAGCTGGAACCACTCCAACACAATTTTAGCCTTGTGACAAGGGGCGTTGTCCTGTTGGAACATTCCATTTCCAGCTGGAAAAACAGAGGCCATGTAAGGGTGCAACTGGTCCGCAATGATGTTCAGATACCCTGTAGCATTCATGGTCTACTCTACCACAACCACGGGTCCCAGAGACGCCCAAGAAAACGTCCCCCGAAGCATAATACCGCCACCACCGGCCTGTGTATGACCTACTGTACATTGAGGGAGCAACTGTTCGCCTGGAAGACGGCATATCCTGACACGGCCATCGGCGTGATGAATGACAAGCCGTGATTCATCTGACCAGGCAACTCTCCCACTGATCCATGGACCAGTCACGATGTTCCTGGGCCCGGCGCAGTTGGCGATGACGCTTGGTCAGCAAAGGCACACGAGTGGGACGTTTGCTGCGTAGCCCCATATCCAACAGTGTGCTCCGATACTATTCTACTTGGCCTACTTCTATACTATTCTAATACTGCATTGTATTGGGCTGCCAGCTGAGTCACTGTCTGGCTCCGGTTTTGCTTCACCATGCGAGACAGTCTCCGACGATCTTTTTCTTTGATAGCGTGTGGACGTCCAACACCATGTCGTCTACTGCTGGTTTCACCGTCATTCATCCACTTTGCATAAGTATTAACAACTGTAGATCGCGAACAACCCACGAGTCGTGCAGTTTCGGAATTACTTGTTCCGAGCCTTCGAGCCATTACAATCTGCCCTCTATCGAAGTCGCTTAGATCCGCAGCCTTTCTCATCGCACACAGAAGTAAGTGAAAGAATGATTCTTCAGACTCTCCAGCAGCAATTAAATACCACTTCCACCTGATCACGTGCCTTCCACGTCATCCAGGCGAGTTCATTGCAAAATGTAGGGGTGGTCATAATGTTTTGGCTCTTGAGTGTAAAAGTAATTAATCGTTGAAATAAAACTAATTTTTAATTTTTACTTTTGGCTATGTTTCAATTATTTATTCAGATAAAAGGCGAATTTCAGCTGCTTCGCTTAGCTGAAGAATTCTAGAAAGTAAAATGCTAAAGAATTCTGTTTAAAATTGCTAAAATGTATGGGTCACCGTGCCGCAGTTTTTGCTGTTCATTTATAAATGATTTATTATTCTTTCTTCGTATATGTGTTTATTGCAATTCTCATCCTGTGAAGGAGGTTATGTGAGGGATTACATTTCATCATGCACCGATCTATTTTCTCCAGCGGATATAGACAGTTTTAAGTTGGGAAATAAATTATTTTATGACTTAAAGGAAAACATTGCAGGTTTAACTGTCTCAAAATGAAACGCATGCAACCATGTAATAGAGGATGAGGAATGCGCTTTCCTTGTAGACGTGCCCCGTTGCCTAAATGAATTGAGTTTTGATTGGCAAAAACATGAACAGTTAAACCAGGTTTACTTTTTCCACAAAACTCATTTGAAAATAATCATTCTGCGAAGGAACATTTCTAACCTGATTTTTTTTTGTCGTTGTCTTCAATCAGAAATCGAACCAATTCCAATTTTATACTTATCTTATGTATTATACTATACAATTTATTTTGGATTAAGCAAGTGTAGGCCATTTTCTCTGCAATTAGCAATTCAAAATTGTTTATTAATTAGATTTTTATTAAAAATTTAAATGGGCTAAAATATGTGCAGAAATAAGGTTTGTTTCCTCTAACCTTATCGCTTGTGCCTTCTTTTCAGCACAGACTGCCACTATGATTTAATTATTTCTGTATATTCGGATCTATGCGGCAATATTCCGTTTCCAATACAATTGAATATTCTATCAAGAATCACGAAAGAAATATTTAGACCATTGATCGACCCTATTCGAATTTTATACATGTCTTCTGTGTTTATAATTTATTATGGATTAAACATGTGTAGATTATTTTCTCTTCAAATAGTCATTCAAAATCGCTTATTAATTAGATTTTTATGAACAATTTAAATGGGTTGAATGTATAGATAATGTTTAACTGTTTTCTCTATATTTATTGCTCGTACCATATCAGAACATACTTCAACTAAGATATAATGCTTTTTGTATATTCATATCTATTCGGCAATAATCTTTTCCGATACTACTGAATATGCCATCAAGAAGCATGGAAGGAATTTTCGGACCCTCGATAATATAGCTTAACAAAAATAAACGTTCTAATGAACATTTTTCAGTAAAAGAAATTTTTTAATTCTATACTAAGTCTCTGTTGTATAAGGATGCATTTTATAATAGAAAAAAAACCGAATGTTTCATTTTATTCATGCATGCTTTGTCTCTTGTAATTTGGATAAAATTAAATTAACAGCGACTCATCCCATAATACAGCTAAAATTAAATGCTATAATGCTATTTCTAATATTAATTATGGTAAAATCTGAAATGTTATCAAAACATCTGAAGTTGAAAGTTTCGTCTAACAGCAGTAAAATATTTAGTACAACCACTCAGTATTTACATTGGTGTTCAAAACTTAAGCAACAGGTGTTTTTTTTTGCCATAACTTGCCAGCTGGTGCAACATTTCTTGCGGTAGGAGTGCCCATTCCTCAATCAGCCTCAATCCTCCAAATCAAAACGCGTCAAGAATCACTTCTTGTACAGAACCGACTCTCATCCGTAAAGAGGACACGACTCCATTGATCAGTTGCCCAGTTTTTGTGCTCTCTGCACCACTGCCAACGGTGGCCAACTTTCAACGGGAGGCAGCGTTCAGGTCGGCGGGCGAATAGACCCACTTTGTGAAGGCGTCTGGTCACAGCAAATCGCGACACTTGTCACCCCGTTGTTGTACAGAGTTGCTGAGCAATAGTGCTTGCTGACTGCTGTCGGCCTCTTTTCGCCTGCAGAACGATATATCGGTCAACCCCTGCAGTTGTCTTCCTCGGGCGGCCGCCACCAACCTTTCTAACAGCTGTACCTATGGTTTGGAACTCTTTCCAAGCGCGCGAAACGACACTTTTGTTGATTCCGAACTCTGCAGCTACACTGGTGACAGTTCGCCCCTCCTCCAGCTTTCCGATCATTCTTCCACGTGTGAAGTCGTCCAGGTAATTTCTTCTAGCCATATTTCACGAACTGACTCACTGGCACTTGCAGCGAATATGTTGAACTGCGTCTCCGCCCTTCCTTTTATTCTACTGTTGAGCTGCGCGCGCCGACATCACGCGTTTTGAGTACGCTCATGTCGCCTCCGACGTTTCTACTGACTTACGTGTTCATTGTACTGATCTCCAGACCTCCTTTTCTGCAATTTCATGGCTATCTGCTAAATTTTTACATTGTTGCTTAAGTTTTGCAGTGTATTTTGCTGATTCAAATCCCCTATTCAATCTATTTGCATCTCATTTTAATCGATTTGTTTACAACAAATTTCCGTTTGCAAAATCTCCAATGTTATTTATATTCTTTTGGTACTAATTTTTATAATTTATTGAATAACGGTAGGAACAATCTGTTCGTTGGTAAATTACAACAAAAAATATCTTTATTGCTTAATATGGAACTCAAGCATAGCTTATTGTTGACTTATACTTTATTATGTATTGCTTGAAATATGGACTTAGATTAAAGATGGAGAGATTCAATTTGTAGAATGTTTTATTGGAAATATATCTCCAAAAGTTTTCTCATGGAATTTGAATTAAAGAAAAAAATTTTTCTATTAAAATTGATTCCCTGCTAACTTACATGTTGGGTTATCGTATTCCTGTCTCCTGAACATAAACATGCGCCGCTACTATGGGAGATATGTAGCCGATTCAGCTTTATCCAGATTGCCTAAAGTAGTCTCTGCAGCATACACACATAGTATTCTGATACAAACTTGAGAAAACATACTCTAAGCTGATATCATACGGGGATTATAATCCTCCTTTTTTATACGTGGAAGCACAAAGGAAGGATATTCCAGTCTAGAGATGCATTCTGTAAAATTTTAATAAACTCTAAAACTTTCTGTTCGGTATCGATTTTCTAGTTACAGTTTTATATTACATGTATTACTGTATATGTTGTTTCTTATCCTACTTGGTAGACAGCAATATTTAGGCAAGTACAAGAACCCAAGTGGCCTCAAGTTAAGAGGGTACAGCTGCAGATGTGGTGGAGAACTCGTAGGTAGAAGTTTAGCTTGGCTCCGTGACGCTGACATTTTAAGGGATAGGGTTGTCAGCACTACATCCAACGCTCTATCGTCATATTCGACCGGGACCTACAGATTAAAGTGGATTCCGAATCACTACAAACATTCTTGGAATCAGCCTGGACTCGAAACCGAAACCTATGGGAAAAGCAATAGAATGCTAGTCACTCGGCCATCAGTCCTCCTTATTCCTTTAAATGATCGAAATTATTACAGAATATATCTAAATTAAACAGTTTAAAATATCATAATAACTTACCTAAACGTTTACGAAAGATATTGTTAAATATATTACTTAATCTATTAAAATAAAAATGTTTAATACCAAAATTAATAATTTTACTAATAAAATTTTATTCAAATATGTAGTTCTATTAATTACTTTTACATCATGATCAGGGTTAATCTATACTCGAAATTCAAATCAAGAACTAGGTTTTAAGAATTTAATTTTTATTTAGAATTCAGCCCAACGAAAATTGTAATCGAGTGAAATTTTCTTTTCAAATATGAATGTAATCTGTTCTATTTATTCATCGGTACTTTAATAATTCTAATAAGGAAATGAACTGAAGTAATTTTTATCAGACTGATCTTTATATGCATGCATTTATAGCAATACCTTGATTGGCGTGGTTTTTTTTTATTGTCACTGCGAGAAAAACTTTTAACCTAAGAAGGAAATGGCTGAACATGGCAACTCGAGTGCAGAGGAAAATACTGTATGTCACACCTGTGGAAGACAATTCTCTCAAAAGTATAGTTTGATGCGACTCTTGCTCTGCCATTCCGGATCAAAGTCTCACGTGTGCCAAATATGCAACAAAAGATTTCTGAGAAAGGGGGAATTAAAACAGCATTTGCTAATTCACGATGGGCTAAAACCTCACAAATGCGAAATGTGTGGAAGAGATTTTGCTCGTAAGGAACATCTACAGTGGCACATGCTTACACATACAAAAGAGAAGCCTCATAAATGCTCTTTGTGTGGAAAAGCTTTTGTACGTCCATCAGAATTGAGACGCCATTTGAGAACGCACACGAAAGAAAAGCCTCATTCGTGTGAGTTATGCAATGCGAAATTTTCTTTGAAGAATCATTTGAAAAATCATTATCGCATTCGTACCGAAAAAAAACCGCATGTGTGTGACATATGCCAAAAAGGGTTTTCCAATAAAAGTAATTTATCACATCATATGAAAAATCACACAAAATAAAGATGTGGATTTTTTGTGTGTGTTTGTGTAATGTGGTTTTTTTGAAAAACGCCATTGAAAGGAAATTCAGTTTTCACTTTAAATACGGGAGGATTTATGTATGTATGTATACATTTGTCATTTAATTTATTATTTTTAAAATATTATAATGAAGCATCCTGCTTTTTAACATAAAGGTTACTTTTTATTCAAGTGACGTGTGTGGCTTTTTAAACACTAGAAATATTTTTACCTGATACTATTAAATGTGGAGTGGAAGACGTATCAGTATTATTTTATTGATATGCATTGTTAGAAGTGAAATACAATAGGTATTTTAAAATGTAATGTTTCTAATATGTATGTGTGTGTCTTAATTTAAGCTTCCTTTTTTATACAATAAAATTTATATTTAAAATTTATTATTTATTTTATCATGTACCTTTTTTATATTTGCCTTTTTTCCCGTGTGAAAATTTAAGTATAATTAGTTTTATTCAAATAAAATGTGTGTTATTAACCCTTCTGAAATAATAAACAGAATTTCATAAAGATTTATGTTTAATTCTGTAACAACAGATTTGTTTCATATATCAGACGAGTCTTTTCTGAAGACACAATCATTATTCTGCAAATTAGAAAATATCTCTAAATAATTGTTGTAGTAAGTTTCTATAGAAATTTTATTTGTAATCACATATAAAGAGTAATTAATAGCTGAAATAAAACTTTTCTTTAATTTTTACTTTCGTCTATTTTTCAATTATTTATGCTGATAAAATGTTATTCATGCGAATTTACACATGCTTCACTTAGCCTACCTGTGTAAAAGGCTAAAGAATTCTATTTAAAACTATTGAATTGCATGGGACACAGTGCCACTGTTTTTGCTGTTTATTCATAAATGATTATTTTCTTTCTTCGTATATGTGCTTCTTCTAATTTTCTTCCTGTGAAATGGGCTGTGGGTGAGACGGAACTCATCATGTCCTGATCTATTTTCTTCAGCGAATATAGACAGCTTAAAATTGGGAAATAAATTATTTTATGATATAAAAGAAAAAATTTCAGGTTTTAAGGTGACAAAAGGAAACCATGAAATAGATTATGAGTGAGTGTAAGGAATGCGCATTCCTTGTAGATGTGTCCCCCGTTGCCTAAATGAATTTAGACTTGATTTGCATAAACATGAACAAATAAACCAGGTTCCCTTTTTTCACAAAACTCCGGTGAAAATAATCATTCTTTCAAGGGACCTTTCTAATCTGATTTTTTTTTTTGTCTTCAAACAAAATCGAATCTATTCGAATTTTATACCCATCTTCTGTATTGTGATTTGATTTTTTTTCGATTAATCATATGTAGGTTATTTTCTCTTCAAATAATAATTAAAAATTAATTACTAATTAGATTTTTAATGAAAATCTGAATGTATTAAAATATGTGTATAGATAATGTTTAACTGCTTCCTCTAAACGTATCGCTCGAATTCAGCACAGACTTCCACTAAGATATAATTCTTTGTATATTCTGATCTATGCGGCAATAAATCTTTTCCAATATAAGTGAATATGCCATCAAGAAACATGAAAATTTTCGGACCATCGGTAATATAGCCTAAAGTAAATAAATGTTCACATGTTTTGATGTTCATTAGAAAAGTTTTATTGGAAAAGAAATCTCACAGTTTTATATGAAGTTCCATAGTGGAATGCTGTATTTTACAGCAGAAAAAACCCCGAATGTTTCTTTTCATTCATGTATACCATTGTTTCTTATATCATAATACAAGAAATTATCTAACAGCGGTCTTCCCGAAAGCCTAATAACACGGCTAAAATAACTTCTGTAATGCTATTTGTGATATTGCTGATAATTATGCTAAAATCGGTGATGTAATCAACACTTTCCGAAGTAGAATGCTCTCTTCAAATAGCAATAAAATATTTAGTACAAGCACTAAATGTTTATTTTGCTGATTCATATCTCCAATCCAATCCATTTTATTCGATATATTATAAACAAATTTCCGTAAAATCTCCAATGTAACCCCATATATTATAAGAATTGAAACAAAACTTATTTATGTTCATTTTACTCAATTTTTTTTATCAATTATTAAATAATTATAGCAATATTTTACTCGCGTGTAACTAACCCAAAAAAATTAATTAAATACATGCATCTCAAAACTTGATAATAAAAATATAAATTGATCGAAATTCATCATCTAATCGCTTTAATTCCGGATTAATGAAATTGATTCCTCAAGAAATTGTTTTATTCTCAATTCCAATATCACACTTTAAGAATATCTCTCGTCTCGGATCAATCCAATTCTAAAGCCAAACAAAAATCATAAATTCATTGGACATTGATTCATTCATTTGGGTAATTGCTTTAACTTTCGTATGAAACAGATCCTCTCATTCTCGAATACTAACTCCACTATCTTCTTTCTATTTTTATTCCATTGGAGTTACGCATTGCATTTTTAATCGAAAAAAAAATGTTGAAACTAAAAGTAAGTAGTTTTCTCCTGTATTTGAATACAGTCCAATCATCTCTATATGTTTCCTTTTGTAGATGTAATTTGTTGAAATTATTGCAAATGGCATTCAAAAAACAGACACGAAATAGTGAAATGATTTCTTCAAGAGCTAGGTTTTCTGTGAAAAGGAAAAGCATATTGCCGTTGAAAACGTCTAACTGTAAGAGCATGGTGATGTTTTAAATTCCTGTTCTTCTTATTGGGTTGCATTAAAGACAGTTTAGAAATAATTATGTATAATGTCGAATGATTAGTTTTCGCCTCTGATACCTTTCTGTTTAAAAGTGATAATTCATTTTTTTTTAAAATTCTACTATTAAAATATATTTAAGCAAAATTAAATATCTGTAAGCGATAAGATAAGATCTGGTGAATGTGAGACAGACAATATTTCTAATAGGAAATGAACTCCTACTCAACATTTTAAAATCTTTAATTTAATTAAATTTGCCGTGAATACAGCGAAATCTATTCCTGTTTTTATATTTATCCATTAACTCCCTTTAAAATTAAATTTCTCACTGAAAAAAAAGTCTATGAAAGCTGTCGTATGAAATTCTTCAGGATAAAAATTCCGATCCTTCATCAGAATTGCCCATTTAAGATTGGAAATGCACTTGAATGGAGATCACATATTTCTTAAACTCTAGAAAAAACGAATTACAAATTCATTTTATATCACAGAGGTTATGCTTTAGTGCTGGGTCCTTTATTTATGAACAGTTTTGTGAATAATTATTTAATGATATCGATAAAAATTAGAAAGGAAAATATAAATATACCTATGTAGCAGAATATAGGAATGAAATATAAATATATTAAAAAGAATTCAATAACTATAATATTTGAAACGTTAAATAATTTTGATTAATATTAATTTGATAATTTTATTATTATAAATTTTAAAATTAATTTTAATATTTTAAAAGTTATTATAAATTAAAGAAAATTTATAAATCAAGCCACCAGATGACGCTTGATACTAAGAGGTGGCATCAGATAGACGCAAGATGCAGAAAGTGATTTCTGTAAAAATAAAAAGAACAATTTAGAATTTATTCGCATTTTTTTTTTCTAGAACACAATTAGACAATAATAAATTCAGAAAAAAAAATTAAATACTTTTTTTTTAAAATTACATTGGAATACCATACATGCAAACATCTATATATATATATGCAATAAAATATATTAATGTAGAATTATTGAAAATAATATATGAATTTATAAAAAAAAATTATAAAGTAAATATTCAATTTTAATCTTGCATAATAGTACTTACAAAAATAATAAGATTATTACAAAATAAACGGAAAAAAATTATTACTAAAAAAATTTAAACGGAGAAAACCTTAAAAATTTTAGTTGAATTAGAAATTTTTTTTGAAAAATTCTATTAAAAAATAGAGAATACGCTTGATTAGGGATTGCAAATTTCTTAAACCCTAAGAATATATAAAATTATGCATGTATATAATGTAAACTTACAAATAGATTTAAGAGCACGTTCATGTATCATTGCGTGTATGCATGTATGCTCATGTACCTATGTGTATGTGTCGGTATGTGCTTAGGCATACACGCCTGTATGAGTATATATATTTGTGACTTCATGTATGTAAATTTATTCACATAAATATGCTTTTTTTCAAATGTTGATCTATCTCTATTCGTTTATATATGCATGTCCTTGTATCAGATTTCTTCATATGTATGTGTATAATCACTGCCGAAAATTAGTGCACTAAGGAGAATTTGTCGGACTGCTCTGAAACTTTGCATTCGTTATTCATGTATGTAAATTACAGAAATATGCATTCACTCTTATTCATCATGATGTACTTCTTTAGAGGTGATAATTGATAATGATCCGCTCTAGCCCTTCAAAATTGCCTTAGATTACTCGATGTGCAATTTGCCAGCTACAGAAAATTGCTTTATTTTCAGAGTAGCCTTCAAGTCAACATTGAAATAAATATCTATATGATTAAATTAGGCTCGATGATTTACTCTACGAGTTTTTCAACATTTACGCCGTAATGTCAGTACTGTAAAAAGGTGTTAGATACATGAGTTGTGAGCATGAGTTTTCAAACACATGGCTATTTGACTCAGGACGCCCAAGGCCAATCAGCAAATGGGAGAATTCATAGTCCGATAAGCCTGCACGCACAAATGTCTGTATCATAATCCGACACCAATACGTAAATCTCACCACCTAGAAGGGAGCCTGCGTCTGTGTTTAACTTTCAAAGACGCTTTCTATTCAGTAGCTATAATCTGTAATGAAGAATAGCGATGAAGTTTTGATTTTGTTAAGAATTGTGTACTTGTTTGTGAATACTGCAGTATTTCCATCAACTTGTAAATTGTAAATGTGATAATTTTGTGTATCACTGCAAATGTCATACGCAGTTTAACAGTCTAGTTGAACGTTCCTCGCATTCTTCAGGGTATTTTAAAGAATTTTTCAAAAGAACAAAATAAAAAATTATCAGTAAGATCTAAAACTTTACTTAAGGGTGCGAAGAGGATGACAAAATATTAACTATTAATAGTTGTAATTTTCACTTATTATAATATAAATAAATTTAATGCTGATTAGTACGACGTCAGTGTTTAATAAAAAACTAGTAATTATGTGCTTTCTGCACATGATATATTTTGAGAGTTTTGAATTTTATATGTTGTTCGCAATTGCAAAAAAGGAAACAAATTTATTTACACTGTTATACAAAGTTCAGCAAAAAAAAAAGGAATTTATTGTATTTCATAAAAGGAACGAAACGCAACTTCAAATTTGAAATGCCAGTATGCGCTAAGTAAAACTAGTCCACAGTAAAAACTTCGCATGACAGAACAGCTCTAAAAAATATTTCTTATATTAAAAGTTGTTTTATGAAATCTGTATCCATATTTCAAATGTTAGAAAAAACCACAAAATAATCAAATTGTAAAAGAATTTGTAGCGAATTAACCCAAATGCCATCGATGGGAAATAGTAGGGCGCTCTGAAGTACGACAACTACATTCAGAAGCAGCCTGCGTCATAAATGTCAACCATTCATTCTTTTTTCAAAAAAATTCTATCAATTCATGTTAAAAATATATAAATAATCGTTTTGTGAGTGTTTTTATACATTTTAATGTTGCAGGAAATGTTTTATAAAAATATAGCTCTGAATATGATACAAAATCTGGGTATTGCTACTCCGCGTCCGTAGCTTATCTTCAAGCTACACACACTCCTGGGTAGTGCTAAGTGAGTAATGTCAGTGCAACGCTTACCTTAAGGACCCACTGTCTAAGTGTTTGACAGCTGATTTAGAAAAAAAAGGATACACTATCTGTACCAGTTGCAATAAACTGAAAAGTGCGAGAATAGGCTGAAAAAATTGTAAAAATGTAATTCAATTCATTTTCCATTACCTATTTAAAATATAAAAATAACAATAAATAATTAAATAGCTCTTCCCTTAAATTTTCTGTTATGGACATTTGGCATTTAATACTTTCACAATCTTTTTTTAATTATTCAAGGGATCAATTTTTTTTTATTTCACTTTTCTTCTTTTATGAAAAAAGAAATTATTTTATTCAAATGTTTTATTCGAATAATTATTTTTCTTCTTTTATGGAAAAGCAAATCATAAATTAATTTGAATTCTGTTGCCATAGATTTAGTTCAAAACAAACTACTTGATACTAAAAACGAAATTTATTGATAAACGCAGTTTATGAAATGAACTCTTGAGTTTTCTTTAGGAATATCAATAATTTTGCTTGAAAGTTAAAAGGACAGACAAATAAAGCCCTGAAAATTAGATTTTGTCAAAGTCCTAACGCCATATTCCTGAAATGTAAATGTAAGTAAAGTGATATTTAAGTAAACGTAAATGCTATTTAAAAAGGATTGTAAGACATTTACGGATAACTATATTTCTTAGAGCTGGTCGTCAACCAGGCATCGAATTTTTAAGTCGATAATCTTCAAATTCTTCAACAAAAATGAAATAAAAACAGCAAAAATGTAAATGTAACACTATAAAATTAAGTGCTTTATGAAATTATTTATTTTTGCAAATTATTAATATCAAACAGTTATTTTTCCAAATTTTAAGTGCTTAATCAAAATATATGTTAATTCTAAGAACAAAACTTAAAACTATGAAAAAGGATCCACCCTATAAATTATTGTCATTTTTGTTTTACTGTGGTGCAATTTTTCCTTTAATATCAGTTTCTAGAACCAACACGGTTGGCACTGTAACAAGGTTATTTTTTCATATTGTAATTGTGTTGTTTTTCATTGTGATGACAATTTCTACAGTGGTAGTTTCCAACGATTCTCTAATGGAACTGTCCATGTCATTTATGAACATCGTACTAATTATACAACGTTGTGTTCTAATTCGAAAAATTACTAAGCTGAAGAAGATTTTTGAAACCCTGAGTAAATTTGAAATAAGCAAAAGAGTTAATTGGTTATGGATTAAAATTATCATTATAAGCACAATACTTTTTACAGTTTTCCTAATTACTTACAAACTATTGATCAAACAAGAGTATCGAAACATGTCATTTTATCTTTTCGGATATGAAATCAATTGCGAACTTTATAACAAAATAGCTTACACATTCTTAGAAATAAATAATTTTATATTCTACGCTTTGCCAACGATCACATTTGGATATTTTTACACAACGGTGTGCATCCATGTCAGCCACATTATCAAGCAGATCGCAGTAACACACAGAAAAAGAAAGAATGCTAGCTTTGAAAAATTTCTGGAAGATTATTGCATCATAAAAGCAGTTGTACAGCAGATTGACAAAGACGTCGGTTTACTTGTGTTCCTATCTATCATTTCCACTTCATTTTTAATATGTTTTTCAATATACCTTATCCTCGAACCAAAATTCCTCGAAGGATCATTTCTAAGATTTCAGGTTTATTGTAATTTTCTCGGTAACTTTCTTTTATTCATTTTAATCACGGCTTCGGCCTCGACGGTAGAAGAAACATCGCTGGAAGTTGGTTCTCAGGCTCACATGCTATCAGAAAGCAGAGGTAAATTATATTTTGTTCAACAAAGAATCATGATGTTCCTTGAAAAAGGAATCACATTAACAGTGTGGAGAATCGCTCCTATCAGAAGAAGTTTTATTTTTGGTGTAATTGGAATAATATTGACTTACACGTTTATGTTTTATGGTTTGAGTCGATGAAAAACTAGATGGAAGACAATGAAAATAATTTTTTATTTCAGCATTTCATTATGTTCACTGAAAAAGAATTTAGCTTATTATTCGTTTCTGTTAAAAGATGTTTTTTTCAGAATATTAAGTAAAATATTATTTTACACAGTGCAGAGATATTAATTTTTTACACTTTATCAACTCAGTGAATGTCTACATTTTATGAAAAACGAAAAAAATTACAATTCAAGAAAAATTATCTCTATTATCCAAAGTTTAAGTGCATTCACAAAAAAATTAAATTATCTGTAGGAAGATTGTTTTTTTAAATTTTTTTTTTTTTTTTTTTTTTTTTTTTTTACAATAGTTGGTATGATATTCATTTAAGCAATGTTTTATAGAATTAAAAGTTACCAATCCAAAATCCCAATTTATCAACCCAGTGAAAATTTGAAATCTATGAATACAGAAATGAATCTTCTGTGAAAATCAGTTTTTATTTCATAAATACTTAGTATTTTCATGAAGAAAAAATCACAAGAAAAATTTTACTTTAGAAAGGTTTTTTTTCCGATATATTCTTGTTTGACCCCATTTAAATGCCATAAAATATTACGTATAATTTGATTTATGGTACAGCAAAAAATAAAATGCAGAGCAAACTCTTAGTGATGAGGCAAATTCTTTGTGAACTTTCTGATTCAAGTCGAGAGATAGTTGGTAATTAAATATTACATTATTGAAATTTTTACCAGAAATTCAAAGTTGTGCAATTTTATACCTGTAATCTTTCAATATATCAGTGAAATGCAAATGACTGAAAAGTCAGTAACATAGCAAATTGTAAAATACTATTGCATGTATATATATTAAAAAATCTAATGGATTGCAGACGATTATGTCGTTTCATGTGGAAAACATCTTCATCTTTCATAATCCTTCACTAAAATGAACCAATTTATGTTACATTACATCTATAATAGCCTAATTTTATCAGAAACATCCCAAAAACGGAAAAATGCATTGATGAAAAGCCATTACTCTTATAAACTGAAGCAAAACCTCTATTGCACTGTGGGAAATCTACATGCAGCCTTTTCCATGCTAAGAAACTGTTGTAAGCGGAATTCCTATTTTTCAAACATTAGAAACTTTCTAAACATATATAAAATAAATAATCTTTTTCTCTTAGATATATTCAGTTGTTTAATGGGACATGGTGACATCCAAAAATTTATTTGAATTTAATAATAATCCTAAATTTAATCCCAACAATAATAATCCTAAATTTATGTCTTTGAATGTAAACTATCTTTCATAAGAAGCTTTACAAATGTAAAAAAAAAAGAATAAATTTTGCAAATTGCAGAAATCATATCTTGCCCTCATTCAATTTTTTCAACAAGTACAAAATCATGTCAATTACATAAGTGAAAAAAATATTTTATGAACATTAAATTATTATTCAGTTATTATTATTAATTGGCTTTTCTAGGCAAATGGCTAATCCATAATGAAAAACAAATATAATTCACTAATGATTAGATTATTTTAAAATTTCAAAAAACTATTTTAAAAATAGTTACACAAATTTTAAAATGTTGATTTTTCCAAAACATGATTGATAAAGTAACTAATCAATGAATTTTTCCAAATTAATCCTATCGTCGTATTCTACAACAAAGATGATGCCAGTAGATGTCTAAAGCCCATTTAGTGTATAATTTAATTGATTAAATGTATAAATAATCCAAATAAAGTGACAGAAATATTTACAATTTCTAAAATGTAATCCACAACAAAATTAAATGTTTATTTTTTATTATATTGGGATACAATCTTCTTTTCAATACTGACTACGAAATCCTACACTGTTGAAATTATGGCTACAATACTTTTTAATTTGTAATTGCATTGATTTTTATTAATAATTTTTGCATTGGTTTATTATAACAGTTCTGTTAGAATACTGTCCACTTTATTCATGCCCATCGTATTGATAATTAAGACTTGTACAAGAAATTTATACACTAAAAACCATTTCCGAAATCCTTCGCAAATTTGAAAATTTCAAAGAAGTTAATGGATTACGGATTAAAATTCTAATCATGAACATTATTTTTCTCCAGATTTTTCTATATTCAATTACAGATCCAGATTCTATCTTCAATTACAACCATCGATTTTTTCATATTTAATAAAGCTAAAAACATTTTATCAAAATGTGTAATTATAGGACACTCTTGTTAAATATATTTGCAAAATGTAACACTACAAGTAGCGCTTTCTTTTTTTCTTCAAACTTAACTCCTTTTAGCAATAAACCGACTTGTTATAGTATTTGGCGCGTGTACTCTTCCTTGGAAATAACGAATCTGCAAGTTTTGAAAATTAAACTTTCTTTGTTCTTTTGGAATTGTAACATATTTTTTAGACGCGTTTTAGAGTTTATACCATAAAGATTGGCCTCTGCCCCAGTGTATGATCGATTTCAGAAAATAAGCTATAGCATGATATATTAATAATTATTACATCAATTTCTTTTTTAAACCATTTAAACAAAACCTGCAATAATACTTCTCTTTTTAATTTATTACGCTACAGATACACCATGCAACATATAGACATTTACTTGACATAGTTTTTTAAATGAAAGATTTATTCTATGCATTACTAAATATTCATTTTATTTAAAATTACAATGATTTCAAACCTTTGTAATTGCTGCAATAATGATAAACTACAGTAACAAAAGTTATATAAACACAAAACAATTTTGTGCTATTAAATTAAAAAGTTATATAAAAATAATTATTTTAATAAATAAATTTCTTTAAATTTAATATAATTTAAAGAATTTTATAAATAAACTATTCTATTACAAATAACTTTTTAGAATAAAAATTATCTACAACTATCTTTCTGATCGAAGTTTTATCGTTTCTGTTAACAATACTGATTCTAAAAACTGCAAGATTCTCGCGGGTGTTCCTCAGGGATCGATCTTGGGGCCCTTCCTGTACAATATTTTCACTAATGACATTCCACAAGACCACAGAATTAAATTGACACTCTACGCTGATGATACAGCAATTATTACACAGGGAAGGTATTTACACATCATCCAGGTAAACTTACAAAACTACATCAACACTCTTGAATCATGGCTAGAAAAATGGAAAATTAAACTCAATGTCGCGAAAACTGAAGCAGTGCTATTTACCAGGAAAAAAGTCTATAATCCTCCTAACATAACTATTTTTAATACTAACATTTCCTGGTCTAAAGAAGCTAAGTATTTAGGTGTAATTTTTGATAGAAGACTAACATTTAAGGCTCATATTAACTACTTGCGCGATAAATTTAATAATGTTTTGCGTAAATTTTACTCTGTCATGGGCAGACATTCTAAACTAACAATTGAACTAAAAACACTAATCTATTTAGTTTATCTTCGTCCGATAATAGCATATGCGAGTCCAGTCTGGGGCTCTACAGCCAAAAGCAATTTTATTATTTTAGAACGGCTTGAAAACAAGGTTATCCGCATGATTGTTGATGCCCCATGGTATTTTAGAAACGCCGAAATTAAATATGCACTTTCCATGCCTAGCTTTAGGGAATATGTGGCTAAAATTGCAAAAAACTTTTATTCATCACTCAATAGATCTAGTAACTCTGTCATCCAAGCATTAAATCAATTTGAATACGATATTTCTCTGCACTCGTCTCGTAAAAGACCTAGATGTGTTATAAACATCAATCAGTAGACTGCATTTCTTCTCTTGCATTTTTCTATGGTCCTGGTAACTTCAGGTTAAGTTCGCGCTCCGCGTATATTTTTGTTTGTTCTTTTAAATACTCCTGCGTGGGCGCTATGTTGTGCTTCGGCTTTAGGTTCTCTCCGGTCTTTTTCTCTTTTTTTTTAGTAGTTGTGCTTTGTATTTTCTTGTATATGTTTTCTTTTATATTTTTACTTTTTCTATATATTGTGCAAATTGTTTTTCGTTATCAATGGGCAGTGACCGACTACCACTGTTTAATTATTTCTTGCTAATAGGAGGTTTGGTCGCTTCGCGACCAAGGAACTCCGATGAATCGTACCGATTCACACTTTTTAGAATACAATTAATTCATATGTTGCCATACGATAGAATCTCAATTCATTCAGAAATATTTGCCAAACGATGAATAAATAAAAATTAAATTAAATTTATTAAATAGATATTAAAAATTGTAATTCATTTGCAGACAATTTTTTAACAAAATTTCTTTCTTAAGTTAGTTTTGTAATCGTTTGGCAAAAATTAAAATATGTTTTCAAGATTATATTTTGATCACGAGTTTGAGATAAATAATACTTTATCGTTTGAGTGAATTCTGGTAAAAGCAAACATAAATCACTCCATTTCGAGGTCACGACGCATTTAAAAAAAAAGGATAATACAATCATCATCATCATTCCACGCACGGAGTACCTTGGCCGATTTATGGCCCTAGACTCCAAATCTGGCACAATAAAGTTCATGGGAAAAAATACATGACTAAAACAAAAAGCAGTGAGCATAATTATGTCCAGTGTTAGTAAAAAAGAAAGAAAAAGTAAGTAAAAAACGCGGAGTAAAAAAGAATGGCGCAATTAAAAATAAAAGAATTAATTAATTAATGTAAACAGAAGCTGCATCTTTTCAAAAGGGTTATTTGCATTCTTAAATTGCGTATAGATATTGTCTAGCCCGCCAAACATATTAAAGAGATTGACGATCTCAGTTAAAACATAAAGCGCTTTATTGGCTGAGTCAGCTGTAATGTTAGTACTATTAGCATCAGGATTGTTAGTATTAGTAGGTGCATTTTGCAACAGATTTTTTGTCACCAAAGGCGTAGCATGTGGGATTTTCGGGGAACCTTGGAATAAGCTGGCAAAGGACACACCCTCCGAGACTGGCCGGCAGGTGAAGGCGGGTCTTGCAGGCGCTGGGCCCTGATTGGGCGGCAGGCGTGGCTTGGGGAACATCGGGCAACCCCGCCATGCGGCGAGGTGCCCCATCTGGTGGCAGTTGATGCAAACAGGATTTTCCAATCGTTCCTTGATATGACAGTCTTTTAAGGTATGTTCGCCCCCACACTTGAGGCATCGCTTCTTGTAACTACAATTTTTCGAAGAATGATGAAAAAGATTACAAGAGAAGCATTGTGATGCTCCTGGCCGTCGATTGAACTTCTCAACTCGGACTGAGTAGTGAAGGAGTCTAGTTACCTCGAAGATTTTGACATTCTTCGGGGCCTTGCGATAAGTAAGTTGCCACACCGGGATGGGGGCCTTCGTCTTAAGGTTGGTTAACTGACGAACTTGGTCTATCTTGAGACCAAGTTCAGATAGTCCTGCAGCAATTTCCTCGGAGGAGTAGCTGACGTGCAGTCCTTTGAGCACCGCTTTCAGCGGGCGTTGATTTTTTGGCGTGATGACAAAAAATTCGAGATTCTGCTCCGTGAGGTAACGTGTAACAGCTCTATGTATGTCCGAGTTGGCAGGAAAAATTTTAATCTGCTCACCGGCTAGCTTAATCCGTACATCCTCCTTGTGCTGATTGCTGATGACAGCAACGGTGATCCTTCAGGTCATCTTTAAACCTCACCATAATGGGCGGCAGTCTAGGTTCAGCAGCTTCTGGCATGTCCACATTATTGGCAGCAACGGCCTCGTCATCAGTCAACTGGTCAAATTGATTATCAGTAGCAATAGGGTTAGGTGCATTAGTTTCCACACTAATACGAGCCGTGTGTCTTTTAGACGGTTTAACGAAGCCATCGTTAGAAGCGATTGCGGCAGGTCTTTTAGTTTTCTTATTAGTCTTACGGTTAGATTTGCCTTTAGTAGTTAATCTGACTCGCGCATTACTATGCCTAGCGCAGTTAGTAAGTGGACATAATCCAAGCTCACTTACCCGCTTAGTTGTTTCAGCCAGCGTAGCTTCCGCTTTTGCAAGTCCCTCCATGGTGGTTTTCATGGCAGCCGGTTTAATGAGACCTGCGTCAATTAGGATGTTCTGATGTTGAATAATTTGACGGATCATGTCTACAGCCTTTTCATTATCTTTCAGTTGGCTCTGGGCGGCAGTGATGCTTGCGCAATGCTCAGCTTCAGAGTGCGTCAGCGGCTCCGTACTCATGGCATCCATATCTTCAGCAGCAGCGCCGGAACTGGGTACTTGTAAAAGGTCCTGATGAGGACCGTTCCCCGACAAACGGCTAGCATTCTGAGTGGGCAGGAATTGAGTCTGGAGATTACTCTTGAAAACAGCCATATCTTGCATGAGCTTATTCAATTGGCAACTCTTATCAGCCACATCTTCAGAGAGATCCATAGCACATAACTCCTTGGGGTCTGAATCTCACTCTGTTATCTAACAGAAAGAACTTCTTCAAGAAATCAGGAGGAAATTCAGGATAATACAATGAGCACAAATGATATCTTTATAGTATGAAGGAATTTCGTATTGCATCAAACATAACAGCAAATTTTTTTATTTTCAAAAATGTTTTGCAATTTCACTTGTCGTTGTTTATATAAAAATGTTCATTAGAAAACGGACATCGAGCAATTTTCTCAAAACTGAATTATAATAATAATGCAAAAAAAAAAAAATCAATTTCTCACTTGCTTTTAAAGTGAATCAAATGTTTGCGCAGCAAGGAGAAAGGTAAATAAAACACATGAATGAATGCAATAAATAAATTTTGTAACAATACCATTATCCTTACAAAATGACAAAATATCTGCGCATTATTTAAGCAATTGTATCGGAAATATTGCTTGTTATTTATCAATGATTATTATTAAACATAATAAAAATGTAATTCATTTATAAAGTTATGTTCAAATCAAAATTTCATTACCTGAATCCTAAGTTATTCAATTCTAAGTTTTAAATTATCCTAAATTATTATATTATTATTTATATACTAAGTCTATTATTATTACCTTACCAGTTATTAGGTAACAGTAAGCATTTTAAAAACATCTCATATTTTAGGACACTGCGTACTAATAAATGATATTAAAACCGGATTACCACCCTACTAAACTCTTAATTGCTATCCTATCATCAATTAAGCTGTAAATTCAATTAATTCATTTGAGTTTATTTGAAAAATCGAGTGTTATATCGAAAATGAGAAAAAAGAAACTGTTTTTGACTAAACTTTTCTTACGACCATAAAAAAAGAAATGTGAGTCACATACCTCAACTATTAAATAGGATAGAACCTATTATATGTGAAATAGAAATGTTTGTTTTTACCTGGGAATGGGAATAGTGGGTCAAATTGACACAATAGAGAAATTTAAAACACTATTTAATTATATTACTGATTAATTATTGTAAAATATGTCTTCAACGTCAGTCATCCATCCCCATTTTACAATCTTTCAATCCCCCATTATAATGTCCCGTGTAATGTGTAAGACTAACGATTGTATACAACAAAGTGACATGCAAAAATAACGAAAAGATATACAAATGTTATTACCTTAATCCTTACAATATTTTGAAAATTTGTGCTCATGATTTAAAGAAATGTAGCATATGCATTTTGTGCAATGATGCCTGCAGTATTTATTGATTAATATCATTATAACTATTTCTTTACATAAAGTTTGCACTGTGAGTCACAGAGGTTTCTTGCAAAGGTGCATTTGATGGTTTTGTTGTCAAGGATAATGAAACTGCTGGTAATAATTTGAGCATTTCGACATATGACGGTCGTTTTCTATTTGTTTGAGGCTTTTCGTATTTTTGGAGAAAGGAATTTAAAAAAAGTGAGGAATTTGTGCATTTTTTAGCAAAATCAATCGTCAATCTAAATTGTTGAATCTAAAAATGATTAGTAATCATTTGTTAAGGATGTACTAAATAAAGTCGTATCAGGTCTAGTTTCTGTTTAAATATTAATTATTACATTGATACATGCTAATTATTTTATGATTAAATTTAGCAATCCGAAGACAAAAAGGAATTCTTGGAAGATGAGTAAAAATGGAGTCCGGAAACTTTATACAGGCTGGCACTGCTGTCGCATTCAAAATAACATGTTATCTCGGACATTGCGAAGTTATATGCATTATGATGGTCTGTCAGCACGATTAACAATCAAGGAAATGCCAAGGATAAATAGCATTTCAATGCATGCCTTAAGCAAGTAAGAATTCTTTCAAATAATTCTGTATCGAAGATAAAATCTTAAAGGAGGCTTTTTCATTTCAGCAACATTTTGCAAACATTAAAGGTTGTTTTCAACAATTGCCTCGCTTATATTTTTTAAGACAATACTGCTCATTACATCGAAACGAAGATAGAATCTTTGCATAATCTGTTTATTAACAGGATTATTTTTTTTAAAATTCACTTAAGAATTATATTTTAAACTGAACGTCAGAAATTATAATAAAATAATTTTAAAATTATGTTTTTCCTCTTTCTTTATAGCTAGGCGAAACACAACTTAAATTAATTCTGTTTACGTAATTGTAATACAAAAGGAATCATTTATGAATACCAGAAAATATAAAGGGAATTTATAAATCTATAAACAAAATTTTTGTAATGAAAATGATGATCGAAGAGCTTTGAAAGCTTTGAATTCACAATACAATGGCAAGTGTTGAGATTGCTTTATGAAGACCAACATTTTTTCTAGATAATGATGTCAAAAATGAATAAAATACTAAACATTAGAGCTTGTCAAAATTCCAAAATGTCCTTTAAAAGTAATTGTTAGAAACTTCCGAATAACAATATTTCTAATAGCTGGTTGTCATAGAACCAAAACATTTATTAATCGATTCTCATCGACTTCTCCAACAAAAATGCAGAATGGATTGAGTGTAACACTGGAAAAATAAACGTCTTTATGAGATATAAATTGCTGAAAGTTCTAAATATCGAATTCATATGGTCTTTAATGCTTATGTGCTTAATCAAAACAAATGCTAATTCTATGAAAGATGCTTAAAAATATGAAAAAGAATCCACCCTATGATTTAATCTTCTTTTTATTTCATTGTTGTGTAATTTTTCCTTTAATATCAGTTTCGAAGCAAAAAACTGTTGAAATTGTAACCAGAATACTTTTTCATATTGTAGTTCTATTGATTAACGTTGTGATAACAATTTCTACATTGATACTTTCCGACAATTCTCTTATGGTACTATCCATAAAGTTTATGTACATCGTTCTAGTTATACAGCGTTGTGTTCTAGTCCAAAAAATTATTACGCTGAAGAAAATTTCTGAAACCCTAAGTAAATTTGAAAGTAGCAAAGGAGTTAATTGGCTATGGATTAAAATTTTCATTGTAAGTGCTGTTTTATCTTTAGCTTTTCTAATTACTTTCAGACTATGGGTTAAACAAGAGTTTAGAAACATATCTGTTTTTCTTTTCGGATATGAATTTGACAACGCACTTTATAACAAAATAGCTTACACATTATTCGAAATAAATAATTTAATATTCTACTCATTGCCAACGATAACATTTGGATATTTTTACACAATTGTTTGTATCCATATCAGCCACATTATCAAGCAAATCACAGCAACACATAGAAAAAGAAAAAGTACTAGGTTTGAAAAATTTTTGGAAGATTATTCCAACATAAAATCCGTTGTGGAGCAGATTGACAAAGACATTGGATTTCTTGTGTTCCAATTCATAATTTCCACTTCTTTTTTTATGTGTTATTCGATAAACGTTATCCTTGATCCAAAAGTGTTCAAAGGATTATTTCAAAGATTTCAGGTATATTGTATTTTCCTTAGTAACTTTATTTTATTTATTATAACTACTGCTTCGGCCTCTATGGTAGAAGAAGCATCGTTGGAAGTTAGTTCTGAAGCTCACACACTATCAGAAAGCACACTAAAATCAACATTTGTTCAACAAAGATTCATGATGTTATTTCAAAAAGGGATCACATTAACAGTATGGAGGATCGCTCCTATCAATAGAAGCTTTGCCTTCGGAATAATTGGAATCATATTAACTTATACGTTTATGTTTCATGGTTTAAGCCGATAAAAAAAGAGAAAGAAGTCATTGAAAAGTAGTTTCCTTTTAACAAAAGTTCATAATGTTCACTGTAATTGAATTGAATTATAATTATGACACTCATTTCTTTTAAAATATGTTTATAACAGTAATTTTTAAAATATGCATTTACACAAAAGAGAGCTATTACTATTTCTTGTAGGGTATAAAATCAGTGAAAATTCGCCTTTGATGAAAACCATCATATGAAATTAAGTGAAAAACCTTCTTTATTTCCATAAGATTCGTTAAAATCACTGGAAAAAGTTGAACTGTCAGTATGGAGATCATTTTTCCACGAATTCTTTTAAAAAAATTAATTGGTATGATATTCATTTACATTCTGTTTTACAGTTTTGAAAGTTATTAATAATTTATATCATTTGTCAACCTAGAGAATATTTGAATTCTGTGAAAACACACAAATGAATCTTCTGTCAAAATAGATGTCAATATCTGATAAATAGTTTTATTCCACGATGATTCATTATATTCTCGAAAGAAAATAAGGAATTACGCGGAGAAACTTGATTATGGAATTGAAGTTTTCTTTACGCGGTCTAATCTGTACTACCTCCACTTGAACAATTGTTTCATACTTTGACACTTGGAAGACTAGTTCGATCTAATCAATATCCAGGAAATATTGCTATTATTATTTTATTACGGGAATTTTACGCTATATTTTGCATCACATTCGATCAATTTAAGGGTTTCAACTGGTAAATTCATAGTGAAGGAAAACTAAAGTAATGAGCAAACTCTAGGTTAAGGGACAAAGTCTTGGTGAAATTCGTGATCCGACAAAAGCTAGAATAATCACTCTGAAAGATTGCTTCTACTTACGATTAAAACTTCATCCAAAAGTTAGGAGAAGTGCAATGTTATAATTGCATTCTATTAACACCTCAATGAAAACCAAGATGTCTGAAATTTTTGTAAGATAATCAAACTGGAAATTGCACTATTATGTATATATATATATCTATAATGCCTCTTGTCTTCTGAAATAGTTCATATTTTCCCGTCCTTCACAAAAATGAACGAATTTACAAACACCAGATTAATGAAGATTTTCATAGTAAAGCTACAAAAGTTTATTGCAGAAAAATTAGCTCAAAAATTGGGAAAAATCACTGCTTCAACTCCATTCAAAACTAAACTGAAGAAACGGCTACCTACAGTGGGTAAAAAAAGTATTGTCAATTGCCTTAATTTATTCATATTGACAAATAAATAAAATGTTATGCAATTTTAGCTGTCGTAATTAAATGCAAGACATCTTAGATATATAAAAATAGTAAAAATTTTATTTTAATTTGCATTTTCTACGATTTTTTCTTTCAAAAACGAAAAATTGCATGTCAAAAAAGTATTGGCAAAGTTTTACCTGCTATGCAAATTTTGTTACATTGAAGTCACGTGTTTCGGCTGATAAGAAACACGTGAAAGGTACTGAAAAAGGTATAAAGTCTGCAAAACTACTCCAAATGTGTCTATGCATTATTTTGCGATTACTGCAGTAAAATGACTTCGAAATTGAAGGAGTTGGACGTTAGTGTTAGAAACACGCTTATTAGGCTCAGAAATGAAGGTTTAACTTATCGTGCTATAGGAGTGCAGTTCAATATAAGTTTATTTACTGTCAGAAGTGTTGTAAAAAAGTTCAAGGAAACAGGATCAACGGAAAATATGACTAGAAGTGGACGACCTCGAATATTTTCTACAAGAGAAGAACGTGTAATTATCAACAAAGTTAAGAAAAACTCTAAAATAAGTGCACCCCAGATAGCTAGAGATGTTGCTTTCACTTCGCAAAAGACTTTCGGCGTACAGACAGTACGGAATGTTTTACACGAGAGAAGTTATTATGGGAGGGCAGCTAGAAAGAAACCATTCATCTCGGAAATAAATAGGAGAAAGAGGTTAGATTTCGCAAAATCCCACGTTGATTTATCTGAAGAGTTTTAGAACACAGTTATTTTTTCCGACGAATCAAAGTTTAACATTTTCGGCAGTGACGGACGACGATATGTGTGGAGGTGGCCAAATACTGAATTGGAAAAGCAACATTTAACTGCTATTGTAAACCATGGTGGAGGCAGCGTCTTAGTTTGGGGCTGTATGGCAGCTAATGGAATTGGCAACCTGCATTTTATTGATGATATTATGACAGCACGTACATACATTGAAATATTGCGCCATAACTTAAAAATCAGTGCCCAAAATCTTGGCTTGGGAACATCATTCGTTTTTCAACAAGACAATGACTCCCAAGCATACAGCGAATCTCACCCGTGAATGGCTGCTCTACAATGCTCCTCGCCAATTAAAAACCCCACCTCAATCGCCTGACATCAATCCAATTGAAAATGTATGGCACCTGCTGGATCTAGAAATCAAGAAACATAAAATTTCAAGTAAAGACGACCTCAAACGTTTACTCTTACAAGAGTGGCACAAAATTCCCAACAGTACAACAAATACTTTAGTTTCCTCTATGAGAAATAGATTACAAGCTGTTATAGATGCAGAAGGTAAACATACAAAGTACTAAACATATACTGATTTTGTTTTCGCTCATAATTTTGTCAATTCCATAATTTTGCCAATACTTTTTTTATCATGTAAATTTTGGATTTTCTCGTAGATTTTGACTAAAAAAATATTTAAATGAAAATTTCGTTAGATTTGTTTCTTTTCTCCTTCTGTAATTGCTATGTTCAAATAAAATTTGTAAACATACTTTGCTAGCAAATATGATCATTTATAGGCAATTGCCAATACTTTTTTTATCCACTGTATATTGCACTCTTGACAATTTACTTGCTTGCTTACCATAAAAAAATTCCGTTTTTACAAACATAAGAAATTTCTAAACGTATAAAAACAATTTAGAAGTAATTTACCACCTTCTCCAAAGAAACCCTCTCTTTACAATTCCTGTGACTACATCTTGCCACAGAAATGAGATAGAAACGCAGCTTTTTAATATCTCGTTTTGAGGGATTACCTGTGTCGAGGTAATTGTGCTGTTCAATCAGTATTACAATTCTTTACCCCGAAGTCCGATTCGTGGCCTAGTGGTAACATGCATCTTACACACAGATGAGCGGAGTGCTCGAATCCACTGGCGGTGTCTAATGCAATCGCTGTTTTCATAATCAATGTGATCGAATCCTTGTTGTGATGTGTGTTAAAGACTCGTGTCATTAGTCAGGCTGCTAGGTGATTATTTTCCTGGTTTTTCCTATACGACGTACCCTACAAGGCCCTCTAATCCTATAAGTCAACCTTTGAAGACCCATTGGTGGTATATTAATAACATACATATATGAAACACAGGGCAAGAAATGCAGCACTTTCAAAAATAAGAGTACATGTCTGGTCTTTTCCCTTTGTAATTATTTGTTTTTAAGTTCTTTATGTTTTCTACGGTAAGTGGTGAAACTTGTATGAATTAATTTCCAATAAAGTAGTTTACAGCAACAAATTGCATTTTTACTCAGTAATCAAAATACTTTACTTGTTAGAAAAATATTTAAATTTACCATTATATTTTTAATTATCATTTCGACTTTTATAAATAATAATAATAAAATAAGGATAATTCCCATCACAACTTTTTCTTTAACGATGTTTAGTTGTGGTTATGTTAAGATTTTACCTCAAACATTATATATTGCTAGTGATAAATTTGAAGAATTGGAAGATTTTTTTTACCAACTTTGAAAGAAGAATAAATACAGTGTATTTGCATCTCATTCCGAGCATGCCATTCTTAATGAAGTTATTCATTTTGATTTCACTCACAACAATCTACATGTAACAGATGTTCTTCTGCCACGAATATTAAAACGCTTTTCGTAAAGATAAATTCAGGTAGTGATTGTATTCCAGAAAGATTCGTAAATTCGTGTTTTATTCATCAATATCTAACCTTTAATATCATCTGATTAACATTTAACAAACCGAAGGAAGGGTTTACCGCTCATATGTTTTCTATTTTAAAACTAAACAGAATGCAAATTCATTCACATGCTGTCATCCAGTTGCTTCAACCTCAGTGTTATGAAAACATTTGCCTAGTTTTTTTTTCTTTTTCAAATACGGACAAAATGTGACCTTATCATGTAGGTTTAATTCTTTTTAAAGAGGCTAAAAGCATGCTTCATTAGGCTAAAATTACATATATAATTAAGTTTGCTGTTTGCTCTACAGTAATTTTGTGGCTAAATGTACTGGGACCATTAGATTAACGTGGATTCCGAACCATACACAAGTATCCATGCCACCACCAGAATTCGAACATAAAGCATGTGGTATCGAATTACAGAGTGCTAGCTAATTAGTGATCAGGCCGCATAATTATGTTTGAAGAATGGGATTAATTTTAAAGTATTTCCATCTGAGGAATGTGTGGGAGGGTCTTCCTCCTACTGTTCGACCCTTAATACGATTAGTTTAATAACAGGACTTGGATGCCTTTTTATGAGTGTTTTTTATAAAACCTAATGGCCTGAATCCAATGGTAATTTCAATTTTTTCTATACGATGTTTAAAGGGTTTAAAAGAGGCAGGGGAGGAAGTTTAGGGGCAAAAATTGCAATATACTATACGTTTTACATTTGTTTAATTAATAACTTTAAATCGTGCGTATATGTAATAGATGGCCTAAAATTTTAATTTAATTATTTTTTTTTATTTGACACCGAAATTTCATTTTCTTACAAAATATTAATAAAGGCAAATTCATTGTTGAATTTCATAATTATCTAATATTTTTTGTCACATTTGTCCTTATTGAATCACTTCATTTTGAATAAGCCCGATAAATAGCGATAATTCCACTAGTTTTAACTTAAAATTGAAATACATGAAGTTAAAAACAAACGTGAAATGGTATAACATGCTAGGTTATAGTATGATATACATACTATACAATTTTATGCAAAGCTTGAGAAAATTCACAAAAATTATAAACATGTTGAAATGGTGAACTAAAAGTTCCGTATAAACAGCAGTCTGGTTTTTCATTAAACAATGTTTTAATTGTTTGTTTTTGATTCTACAACATTAAATACATCTATATATATATTTAATTTTAAAAACCGTAACCGTTCTTCGTAATTTTTTAAATTTTCTGTCACAAAGGTGGACACACTTTGCATGGAAGGGATTCATTTAGATATTAATTGTTCTAAAGTTAGAATATTCCTTCAATATATCCTTCCAACTTCCAAAAATCTGAATAAAGGGGAAAAAATAACTAGAGAAATCATTGCATTGGTACTATTAAATTGCTATAAGAATATTCACTCTGCAGTTATTTGCGGTTTGTTGGACAATTGGATAGTGCTCTGAACTTTGGTACAATAAGCTTCAGGTTCGAATTCTGACGGAGGCATAGAGGTTTGTTAGCGGTTCGGAAACAATGTTATGCTATAGGTGCCGGTCTAATTACAAAATTTAACACAATATAATCAAAAAGGGGCAAAACAAGCATTAATTATATTTATATCGGAAAATGAAGATTATATTTATATCTGAAATTAATATTATATGATTTATTTTTCGAAATTGCACAAGTAAATAATTTTTGAAACCATATTGAAATATGCAGTCAGTTGATTAAAATGCTAAAGATTTCATATACATTAACCACAAAGACAACAATGCAATGTTTAATACCCATTTATTACTGAAACAAGGAACTATCAGTTGTAATAAAATACATTTTTCCAAACATTCTTTTTCTAAATAGCATCAACAGCATTTACTTGCGTAGGATTTCGATTGCATATATATGTATAAAGTAATTAAGAAAAACTAAATGCATTACAAGATTAAAAACATTAAATTGACAACAATTTCGTAAAATTATTTCCTCGAAACATAAAAGATCTTTAGCTAATATTTAAAACTGCACTCCAGGTATTTATTTAAAACTGAAAAGTGTAAAAATTTAAATTGGGCATATTAAATTTAAAAATTATTTTTTAAAGTATTAAAAATTTCCCAAAAGGTGAAAATATTAAATCATAGTTCACAATTTCATAGTGAAATAAAAATTAAGAACACTATGCATAAATGTCAAAAAGCATTAAAAAAACATTTAAATTTCTAAAAAGGTCTTTTCAAGAACAGACTCTTATCGGTGAATCTTGCGAAAGTAAAAAATTAAAACATCAATTTTAAATAAAATTCAGAACAGCACTTATAGAACAAATTATAGAAAACGTTCCATTTTGTGCCAAGTTTTCCAAAATTATTGTATTTTTCCCAAGAATAGAACAACTTAGTTTTCCTGCTCTTGCGAGCTCCGAACAAAGTCCTCTCAGGCGAATTCATCATCCAAGAATCACACTTTATTATGTATAAGCATGTGACGATTGAAGCGGGAACGGAAAGCATAGCATTTACCACATTCGGTACATTTATATGGCCTGACATCAGTGTGGATGGTGCGGAAGTGTCTGTGCAGTGTGTAATTTTCAGCAAAGCATTTACCACATTCAGTGCATCTATGTGGTCTATCATCAGTGTGACTGGTGCGGACGTGTCTGCGCAGTGTGAAAAAGTTAGCAAAGCATTTACCACATTCAGTGCATCTATGTGGTCTATCCTCTGTGTGACTGGTGCGGACGTGTTCGCGCAGTCTACAAGGGTAAGCAAAGCATTTACCACATTCCGTGCATTTATATGATTCGTCTACAGTATGGATGAACATGTGCTCGGTCAGATTGGAACTGAACGAAAATGTTTTGTCACAATGACTGCAGGCATATCGTCTCACATCACTGCGAGAACAATCATGAGGCACAAGATTATCTTTCAGTGGAATTTCTTTTGGACAATTGTTGGAATGGATTGGATTAATTGAATCTGTTTGAGGAATCGTGTCTATTGGATTATATTGCGCATTTTGAAGAGCTAAAATCGGTATACTTACAGATGTTTCACACTGTTGCAATATTTGATTCGTCGATGCTTTGTGACTTTCATTGAAATCGGATACAACATCAGACGGCATTTCATCCATGTGATATATTCCAAAACACTGCATTTGAGAAGATGCATTAGGATGTTGAGTCAGTTTATTCATCATTGTATTTCTTCGACCAAGTGTCTGTTGAAACCCAGGTAAAACACCTGGTCCAGCAACAGGGATGGGAGCGTTGGCAGGGCGATTTGGATTCGAGTCTTCAAAACACTGGGAATTTTCATTCATGACTGCAATAATCGCTTTAAATGCCTGTAGTAAATATGGTGATTCGGTTTGATTTTCTTTACCATGCGCCATGCCAGGAAGCAAAAACTCTGAACTTTCAGGATTATATATATTCTGGTTCCCAATTTCAAACTGGGAAGACACTTCAGCAGCGGCCCGTTCTTCACAGTCGATTTCTTGATGCATGCTGGGAAGAATGCTATGTTGCCATGAAGAATGTGATTGATCCACAGAGAGACTATTTTCTTCAAAATGCATTTGCTGTGTTCTTAAATCAATATCTTGAGCTATGTTTTCGGAACTAGATCGAGGAATGGTTGCATAGCTTCGACGTTGTTGCTTACCGAAAATCCTGCAAGTATGAACTTCAAAATTTGTAACATGGGCGTTGCAAAATTCACAATTCCCGATTTCCATATTTCTTTATAAAATTATCTTAAAATATTAACTGACTAAAGTGCAATTAATAACAAAACAATTAATTAAAAATATCAATAAAATTTACTAAATCTTCATTTAATAAGTATGTTGAGCAAATATTTTATCTCCATACTCTCTATATACTGCACCTTTTTTCAAATCCTTGACGTCAAAGGAAAATTTACAAGTTAAAGTATTCAAGAATTAAACTGAAATTAATTTGTAACCGTTAAACATCCTGTTTTACTAGAACTATGTTGTCACATTAGTGCTAAACAAAAATATGACTAAGGTAAAACATCGTCTCTAAGTAAGTAATAAATTTCTGATCTAGTGCGAAATAAATTTTTTTAAATATCATATATTATATTTTTTATATATAATTTTTTTAAATTAATTCAACTGCACTATATATTAAAATACACAATGATATTATTTCTTTTAATTCTGGGGCACCTTTGATCTGATGTCATTTCCCACATGGCAGACGTTTAGCAGATTCTCTTTTACACAATGTGACCTATTTTAAGGCGCCAAACTTCAATGCAGCCTTATTTTAGTGCAGCAATTTTCAAAGCACACTTTTAGAGATGGTGACTGGAGATTCTCATAATCGTCCTCCTCAAGCCCACCGGAAAGTCTATTTACGCCCACAGATTTATCATTTCCATCCATTCCATAGAAATTGGAGGGATTTCGATTCAGCATTCTATGTAGGGTTTTTACACCGATCTGTCAAGAAATACAACTCTCTGTAAAATATAGTGATTCGGGAATAATTAGAGTTGTATAATTCTATACATCAATTTTTGAAAAGAATGTATGCTTTTTGAAGTTCAGAATAGGTAATAAATTTTGGTTTGCATTGTGTATCTACGGTCCGTATTTTCACACTTTAGGATAATTAGACCGTGATTCATTGCGAAATTAACGGGAATCCCGGACCAATAAAAGATATCCATGGTCCTCCAGGATTCGAACCTGAAGCCAGTAGGGCCAATGGCCAGAATATAAATTGTACAGAAAATATAATAAATTATTATGAACTATTGATTTTGGTGTGGTAGAGGAAAAAATCGAGAATCCAGCTTCAATGGGTCCCAGGAGACTGCGATGTGCAGGGAAACGAATGGACTGATGCTCTAGCCAAAAAAGAATGCAATATGAATTAGCCAGATAGTCCTCTCACCTACAGCGCCAGCTGCAGCACAATTAATATAAATTTCATCAATTGCGTGAATAGTTCAAGAAAGCAGGCCGAAAAAGATAAAAGTTAGGAGAATCTCAACAGACCGTAGCACCTTCCTAGGAGAGTCGCGGTGGCAACTTCCGAATAACTGCAGGGGACGACTTCCAAGAACATCTTAGTCACATCGAGGTCACTGACTCCCAACCTGCAGACTTTGCTCCAACTCCAACGGCACTGCAGACCACCTCTCATCCTGAAGTGCACTTGACGATGCCGACCACGACAGTAGCTACGAGGAGATTACAAATCTTTACTGGATGGCAATGCTTTGAATGGCCGAGAGGCTACGGACGGGCGTTAGCTGAAGTGAAGGTTTGTGGTTAGTTGCTGATATGTTCTTCAATTGAGGTCTTTTTTTTATTCCTAGCATTTTCTATTATATGTTATATTTTTATAATTAAATTTCGCTTTGTCCTAAGCAGCTCAATAAATTATAAGAAATTCTTAATAAAACCACCGATAAGGAATGTACGAAAGAAATAAACTGATTAAAGAAATCCAATTTTTAAAATATAAATCCCCCGAATGCATGAAAATTTGACTTATGTACCCCCAACTAAATAATATATATAATATTATTCTGTGCATCTTTCTACCTCTCTGCACATCTGACAGCTTATATTGATTGTAAATCTGTTACAAAGACCAAAATCACAGCTGCATTTAAAGATCATGTAGGAAAAAATAATCGAAATTATTGTTTGGAGTAAGTATTCAGGCATGTTCCATGCAATGATCCTTGGCATCATTGAGCAGCATCTCTTACATCAGCAACGAAACAATTCAGCGACAATCGCCTGGTTCAGTTACTACAAAACAGGCAAAGATAAAAAGCAAATGACTAGTAACAAACTTGATAGCAAATGATTGTGACACTCCATTACTTCCAATGAGCCAAAGTACATTTACATTGTATATGCATTTTGGCTCAGTGGACATTGGAATTTACAAAGTAAAAAATTTATTTTCTTCTCTGAGCCGAAATATAATTTCATCTTAATATAATACTACATAATTTCAGCTGGCACCTTTCAAATTTACAACGGAATGTTAATTGTGATAATTTTTGAAACCGGTTAAATTCAGTTTTTTCCCTAGTATCCATTTTAAATGGACGACAGTGTTAAACAACATAAGATGATCAAAATAATTTTTTTTCTATAGAAGAAAATTCTATTAACAATGAAGATCCTCCATTTCAATGGCTAACAATTTACAAAATAGACACACAAGACAACAAAAGAAGGAGATGTTTACTCATTGCACTAAAATCTGTATTTCCTTAAGTTGGTGCTTTCGTTTCCCTCATCTATCACGCTCTTATAAGGAAACTGAAGTAATTCTTAACCACGTTCTTTTCGAAACAGTTATTGCTATCAATATATAAATTGCTAAAATTTTCTTCTATGCGAAATGGCTTCACGTCGTTTTCCATCTAGTTTGAAATGCATACATTATCCTGATTTTAATGTTAGACATCAAATATAAAGTCCCTCTACCTCGATTAGCATTTCCAAAACACTCATGTATCGGGTGCTTGAAAATAGTTTAAACATTATCAACACGAATATTCTCTCTTATGCAACTCTTACTTACTTTCCAACTTAGATTTTACCAAATCAATATTGCATTTTTTTTTGGTTTATTAAGATCCATATAATAGATATGAATTGCCAGTTCAAATATATATTCAGAAAAAATACTAACACCAAATTGCTCGGACATCGTCTATTGCCCAAGGAATTTTTTAAAAAATTATTTCTTAAATTATAATATTTCGTTATTTATAAATTTGACCATAACTTTCACGGCGGAACGCGATGCAGAATTTTGCTATGGGAAAAAAATTTCATTTTTAATTATGAAAAAAAATTATTTCATGATATTTAGAAGAAATAAAAAAATGACTTCTCTCCAACTTAAACGTTTAGCATTTACAGATTAAGAGCTTAAGAACAATTTATTACACTGCAGGATATAATGGAAAGCATAATGGTTGGAGTAATAACTTTAAGTGTGTATCTACAAGCAATGATCTAAAACTTTATTTGAAATTAATTTGTTTTATTTGATTCTGTAATTTCTTTTGCTAACAAAATATTAATTAAGACATATCCATTGTTGAACTGCTAATTAATTATTTTTTTTGTCACATTTATTCTTATTGAATCACTTCTTTTCAGTTCCTACTATTAGTTCATAGTCTCCCTATATATATCTTGTTCACATTTTCAGTCGTTCATAAAATACTTTTTATTCAACCACTCAAGTTCAGATACATTTTTTTTAACTTGTAGTGGAAGAACACTGGATGTTAATACAGTTCTTTTTAATATTAGTTCATTTATTAAATGTATTTAATTAATTTAAAATTTTTTTTTTTTAGATTTTAGATTTAAGTTGCATGTATCTACCAATAGATGACGCCGGATGCAAGAGGAAAATTTCAACTTTCTGCAATAGAGTGAAAAAAAAACCAGGAATTGACTTTAAATTTTATATTACTTGTTTTTAAATAAGCCCAATAAATAAAGAGAATTCAACTACTTTAATATATATATATATATATATTGTACCATTCTCATTTTGGGCAAGTTTTCTTTTGTCTGTTCTGCATTGTATTGCTGTTCATGCATTGTATTTGCTCCTCTTCTAAAAATTTTCCAAGTTAGAAGCTCTCGGCTGCCACCATGCCAAACCATCAACATCCTTAAAGCACAAGAAAGGACTCGCCAACATAAAGAACAGTTTCCTTTTTCTACTTTGCTGTTTCATGCACTGTATAGTTTTCCTCATCTTAAGTTTTTCCCTGATAGAGGTTTGCGGCTATCTTGTAGCCAAGGAGCTTCGTAAAATACAAATTTATTTAAAATTAAAATGAAAATAGATGAAGTTAAAACCAAACGTGAAAGGGTATAACAAACTAAGCTATACTATATTATACATACTATATTATTTTAGGCAAAAATTGAATAAATCTATTCAAATAAAGAATAAATTTGTAGAAATCTCGAACTTAAAGTTCCGTAAAAACAACATTATTTTTTCCCCTAAATATTGGTTTCGTTTCTACACCATTAAACATTTTTTTTTTAAGTTGCAAACAAGGCAACCAATTCAAGAGTGTGTGACAAATAATGATTTGATTTTAAAAGAAAGCGGGGCTTTATTCTAGATAAGAAAAGAATGTAGGTATTATTTTGAAAAGTACAGATTAATTCAGTTTTGTTTACAGGCAATACCTACAATTTTCAAAAACTCTTGACTTATTTAAGCAATTGGAATTATATGTTTGGATTGCCGAATGGTACACCATATAAAATAACGATACTGTTAAATATAATATAAAATGTGATGCATTTCGTCTTCTCTCCATAATATTTTAAAAATTGAATGCATACATCGTTCTGGAGCAGTGGATAAAAACTTATTAATTCAACTTCATCTTAATAAACTTATGAACAGAAAAAGGTCATATGGTCGACATAGCATTAACAATGCAAGCGTAACTTTTATTCGGCTGAAATAAGTTTTTCAGTAACAGATATGAATCCAAAACTAATATATTAGATTAAAATTTGGTTCATTGTATGTCAACGGTCATGTACATTGTGGTTATCAGTGAAAGTATTCTCAAGTCTGGTGTCGATAACATTTTTAATAATGTTGTTTCCAATGCATTTAATTAACCACATAATTGCAATTAATTTTCCATGGCAGACGCAAGTCCAGACTACATGAATGAATTATTAGAAGATTGGAATAGTAACTACAATAATTACAAATTCAAGACTGAAGGAATTTTTCCCATTCACGATAAAATGACGATTATGTCCCAATCACGATAAAATATTCACATTCATGTTATACAATTAAACTCAAATTGTCCAACATTAAATATCTTAAACATTTACAAGATGGAATTCATATAACTCAAATTATTCATAGAGTTACCTCTGAGAAATTTGTAGGAAGTACAAACAGGAAAATGTTCCATTTCAGTGAATATTATAGTCTTTCGTTGTAAGCACAATGCACCTCTCGTGCAAATAGATATTAATAGTTCTAAAGACAAAATATTCCTTAACGGAATCGGTTTATTCTTCCAACTTGCTAAAAATCTTAATATAGGCAACAAATAACTAGTTAGATTGCTTTAGTACTATTTTTAAAAATAATGCTAATATGCACTGATTAATTATTTATTTGTATCTGAAAATGAAGAAATAACACCCTGATTTAATTTTTAAAATTGGACCAGGAAATAATTTTCTAAAGCACAGTTAAATATGCAGCCAGGTGATTGAAATGCTAAAGATTTTAGAAACATTAATCACAAAGACAACAATGCAATGTTTAACACCCATTTATTATTAGTAAAACAAGAAAATAACAACAAACTAAATTTTTACAAATATAAACATTTTCAGAAGAAAATTCTTTTCCTGTACAACATAGTTTGCAACGCTTCCGAAGGTTTTTGATTGCATATATAAAGTAATTAAAAAAACTAATCGCAACACAAATTTAAGGATAAATTATATTTTATTATTACTATACTAATGCTAAAGTTATCCAATAGTAAAATAATTAAAAGGTAATATTTAGAATTGCATTCTAAGCATTTATTTAAAAGCGATATGTTGTAAAAATTTAAATTCGGAACTTTAAAAGACAATTTTAAAGTATTACAAAATTCACAAAAAGGTTAAAATATTAATTTAAATACAGAATTCCACAGTAAAAAAAGTACACTATGCATAAATATCAAAATGTATTAAAAATATTCAATAATATCTTTTCAAGAAAGGAATATTACCAATGATTCTTAAAAGTGGAAAAAAAAATTAGAAAAACGTACATTTTAAATAAAATAGAGAACAGAGCGTTGAATGATAAAAAACGATCTTATTTTTCAGCAAGCTTTACAAAATTATTGCATTTTTGAAGAAGGTTTTGTATCTAGAATTTTATTTATTCTTCCTACACTTGTGAGCTGCAAGAGAGTCCTCAGAGGCGAATTCATTACCGCAAGTATCGCACTTACTTCTCTCTTCACCATGTTTCAGCATGTGATGTTTGAGGTGGACATTGCTGGCATACCTTTTACTGCATTTGTTACATGCGTAAGGTTTTTCACCAGTGTGGGTGCGGATGTGCCTGGTCAGGTCGGAACTGCTATTAAAGCGTTTATTGCATGCCGTACATGCATGAGGTCTTTCGCCAGTATGGATGCGCATGTGCCTCTTTAGGCTACTAGTAGCTGCAAAGCCTCTATTGCAAATCGAGCATGCATAAGGGTTTTCGCCCGTATGGGTGAGGGTGTTCGAGATCAGATGGGAACGGCAATAAAATATTTTTCCACAAAAATTGCAGGCATTTGGTAACGCAACATTACGAGAACGACCACGAGGTTCAAGGTGATCCTTCAGTAGGAATTCTTTTGGACGATTGTTGGAATGAATTGGGCTACTTGCATCATTTGGAGCAACCGGGTCCATCAGATTATATGGCGCATTTTGATCAGCCAAAATCGGTATTCCTGAAGATATTTCATAATGTTCCGATATCCGATTTGTCGATGCATTGTCGCTTTCATGGAAATCTGATATAAAATGAGATGACGTTTCTTCCGTGTGGAATATTCCAGAACATTCCATTTGGGAAGAAGCATTAGGACATTGAGCTGTTTGATCCATTAGTGTATTTCTCTGACCGAATGCCTGTTGAAACCCAGGTAAAAAAAATGGGTTCAGCAACATGCATAGGGTTGTGTTGATCGGCAACAGTCAAAGGTGTTGATTTGAATGGATTTCCTTGATCATGCGCCATGTTAGGAAACAGAAAATCTGAAGTTTCAGGATCATATTGATTCTGGTTTGCATTTCCATACGGGGAAGGTATTTCAGCAGTTGCAGTCTCTTCACAGCTCGTTCTTTGATGTATGTTGGGAAGAACACTTTGTTGTGGTGAAGAATTAATTTGACCCATAGCTGGCCACCCTGCGTCATAGTTCATTGGCAGTGCTGATCTTGAATCCACATCTTGAACCAAGTTATCAGAACTAGATCGAGGAAGGGTTGCGGAGCTTTGATGATGTTGGTTTCCAAAATTCCTGCAATAATGAACTTCAAAATCTGTAACATAAGCGTTGCAAAATTCACAATTCCAGATTGCCATATTTCCTAATAAAATTTTCTAAAAATATTGACTTACTAAAATTCTGTTAAGAAACTAAAAAAAATTGATTTAAAAATATCAATCAAACTTATTTATGCCTTCATTTAACAATAATGTTGAACAAATTTTTTTTTCTCCACACCCTTTATATACTTTCCTTTTCTTTTAATCCTTGACGTCAAATGTAACTTCACAAGTTGAAGCATCGAAGAACCGA
>BPLQ01012742.1:0-60491 GCA_021605075.1 Caerostris darwini
TGTTATATACTGGTGACACAAATACGAATATTTTTTTCTATTTTAAGAAATAAAAACCCAATACTCACAATATTAATTGTAACAGATATGATTTATTTTGACATTTCTAAACACTTGCATTAACATTCATATATGTATATTACTATATATCTATTATATATTATGATTTTATATATTTTATGTACTATTATTACAGAAATTATAATTAAGAACATTTTCTAAAATTTCTTAAACGAAAATAGAATAATAACTAATATAATTTAAGCCAAATTTACTATACAATGATGAGATTACATGTATATTTTCAATTATTTCACTTAAATAATAAGCATTATTTCAAATTTGATGATTTTCTAAGTTGCTTTAAAAGTATACGTTAAAGTATATTCTTATTATTTCCCATATCAACAATAAATGACACAATATAATGAAAAAATGATACATTTTATGGTCATTTCATAATCTGATTATATTTTTATTCATACTATTTATTTTTTATAAGAAAAAAAAATTTAGTTAATTAACATTTTAACCGTTCTTATCATTTTAAACATTTTAACAGTTCGTGAGCGGACTGTAAGAGATCCCCCAGTGGCATTGTGCAACCGACGCTGCCTCAGAGATAATTAGCTTACAATCGAAATATCTTTATTTTCAAATATCTTTACTTCTATCCCAAAACGAAATATCTTTATTTTCCTCTTATACGCGTAATCTTTCCATGAATCTTTAATTCGATGTATTTAAATGTGTGACATGTTGTATGTGAATGTGGCGTTTGTGCCCTTGTAAATAAATCTGTGTGTTCTCAAACCTGTGTCTCAAGTTACAATCCAGCTACACAGTCGACAAACACTGCAACATAACACTGAACCTTATACCATGAAGTATTTTAAAAGATAATTTTAAATAAATGTTTGAATGATTTTATTTTGAGTTAAAAGAAATAAAAAATTAGCCAATAATTCTTTTAATTCATCTTTATTCAAACTATTTGTCATACACAAATGCATGCATTGGAACGAAAATGTTTCATAGTAAATTTAAAAATAAATTGTTTAAAAGTGTATATATATATATCTACAATATATCTCTTTACCCTACATCGATCTTAAGCAGGAACATAAATCAATGATGTCAAGAAAGAAACATTTAAAACGAGGAAACACATTCAAATCACGTTCCACAAAATAGTTAAGATCTAAAATCTTGGAAAAAGTCCTTTCCAGAATACATTTTATTATTTACTTGCTTAAAGCACTTTTAGACATTTAAAGCTGGCTTTTCCTTTAAATACAGGAGGGAAAAAAGGAAACTGTCTTTACAAGGACCATCAGGAATGGTGACGTATATTGTTATTCAAAAGTCCGTTTGACCAATGATCGAACGAACCAATGTTTGGTTAAGCGAGTCACGAAATGGCCTGTTTAAATAATTCATTGCTATTGGTTGAAAAGTCCGCGCACATTTGTTTGGTCGGAATCCATGCTTTAGAGAACTGCGTTTAAACTTCAGAAGGAGTTTTAGGTCTTAAATATTTTGGAAAAAGAGAACCATATTCAAAAACTTTAATTAATTTTTGTTGTACACAATGTTGTTCACAAATTCAATAAGCCAAAACTACAAATAGAAAAAGATTGATTTTTGTTTATTTTTGCATATTAAATAATATCGTAGATAAATTAATAATTGTAAATATATTCTCTAGCAAGAAAAGTATATAATTCAATTAAGAATATAAAATGTTTCATTAATATATAATTCAATTTGATTATGAACATATATATGTTAAATAATGTTTTAAGTATTATAGAGCAAATTAGTTTTCACGAAATAATGACTTATAAGCAGGTATAGAATATCAACTATATTACTATACATTCAGTTTACTATTATTTTGTGACAGTTTAATTATTAAGGAAGCAAATACAATAATAATTGTTACAAAAATAATTTCGTCATAGTCTGTTAGTAAATAATATAATTTTAGTTTCGAAATAAATGTTATATTTATATAAATTATTTTTAAGTGGACAACATTGATTTTACAAACCTAAAACTCATTAATAAAAAAAATTAATAATTAAATTTTAAAGGAGACTGTATAATTGTAATAAATTAACCAGTATAATTATATAAAATTAAAATCAGGAATTTTGAAAATACAAAAAAATAATGCTACTAATTTCAAAACAAAATAATTTAAAAATTTTGAATTTTAATAAGAAAATACTTCATTAAATCTGATTTATATTTTTATGTATCCTACTAATTACAGAATTTCGGTATTCTCATATTTTTACACATTGTATGGTTATTTATATTTTTAATGATTATGCAAGTAATTTGATACATCTTTATTTACTAAAATCCTCTTAGCTATAAAATCTAGATAAACAGATTCGAATAGATATAAATTTCAAAATTTGACACTTTAATAATAAATATTTTATTTTTGTTAATTAATAATGGATATGCATTTATGCAATATTGTATTTTTTTAATATGGAAAAGTAAAGTGATACGAGTTGAATTTTATCATATTCACGCAAATCTTACCACTGAAAGAATCCAATTGAATCGCTAAAACAATTATATTTCTAAATTTAAGTTCCCATATTTTCTTGTTATTTTTCGAAAACTGAAGGGTACGATTTTAAAACAAGTTATTTGATACGGATTTTAAAATTATACCAGAGAGAAAATACAAATAAATTTCATACAAGTGATGAATACAAAATATTATTATTTAAAAAAAAGTATAAATATTAATCCTAAAAAAAAACGTAAGCTGAACTTTTTTTAAAATGCTTTCTATTATTTAAATACCAGTTTTATTTTCAAAGTTTTATAAAAATTAGTAGTATTTCTCACAAAGCTTTAGAATTATTTAATTAATTTTACATTCAATTATCTTAAAAAATATTGAAATTATTTCTGATAGCAATGTCGAAATTATTACAGAGAAAATTCTATAGCGATGTCGAAATTATTTCTGAAAACAAACCTTTGTTTTTCCATATATTTCTTAAATTTTTATCACTAATTTTGTTTTATCATTTGTAGTACATGATATTAAAAACGTAAAAACTATGTATAGAAACTAAATATGTTGTAAGTTTCTTATAATGAAATTATTGAACTTTGATTTATTATAAAGGTTAATTTTTGAAAACAGGAAATTTTTATTGCATTATTTTGAATGTAATAATAGGTTTTTTTTTATATTATTAAACTAAATTAATTATTTAACCGATTTTTCCAGCTGAAATTTAAAAAAAAAAAATGTTCCTAAAGAACCATTTTCTGCTGTTAGTTTATTCATAAAAGTTTTTTTTAAAAAAACTTTTTTTATATTTCGTCTTTTAAACTATAAAAAGACGCACTAAATCATCATACAGTAATGTGAAATTTAAGAATCTAAGATTAGTTTTCATAAATCTTTATTTCCACATTGTATAAAAACAAAAATATAATTTGAAAATTTTCAGTTAATTTTATTAATTTAAAAAAATTATTTATAAACGAAATCGAGCAGTGGATATTTTTTCTTTAGTTAATCCTATTTCAAAAAACATTCAGGAAAAAATTAATCATTATTATTTTACAAATGAATAAGCAAACCGAGACAGAATTGGAAATTCTTTAATCTACTTTTAATTTATATTGAAGAAAACCATGATAAGAGTATTACTTGCAAAAAACAAACGGAAGCATTAAAAGAATATGATGTATACGATTGCACATTATTTTGACATGTAGCAATTTGCATTGACTGAAAAATGTGTTTTGGATTCATCATCAAGCCTGAAATGGGGTGGGGAAAAAAACTATTTCTCACCAAGGAATGTTTCCAGATCTTCCAGATGGAATATAATTTCAACGCAAATGCGCCATTTTTCTTCCCTAAAGTTGATCTGACAGATTTCTTTTAAAAATATTCTTATTTTATTAGTAGCTTTAATGTTTTTATTAGCACGTTACAGATGATGGCTAACAGTGTTACAAAAAAATTATGAATTTTGATTGCATTTACATTAGAAATGTGTAAGAGTATAAAAAGATAAAAGAAAAATCATGCCTATTTCTGTTCCATATATATCTAATTGCATAAATGTTTCATAATTGATTCCATTTATTATTTTATTTTCATTTTTATCGTAAGAATCGATTGAAATATTATAAAAGCACATTCTAGAATTTTAATATCTATAATACAATTTTATTAAAAACAGAAGTATTTAAAAACAGAAATATTTTTTTTGTTAGGAATTATGTTTTTTTTTCAATCCCTACTATTAGTTCACACTCTTCCTATATATATTTATTTATCTTGTTCAAATTTTCAATCGTTAATAAAATATTTTTATTCATCCACTCAAGTTCAAATACATTTTTTTTAAACTTGTAGTGGATGACACTTGATGTTAATACATTTTTTTCAAATATTAATTCATTAATTAAATTAAATTAATTAATTTTAAGTTTATTTGGGAGAAAATAATTTCTTTTATATAAGATATTTAGCAGGATGTAAATTTAAGAATAAACACCGTCAGTGGCGAAGCGTGTAGATCGCTGGAAAAATTTATTTTTCAGATTCTTTTTCTTTCTTGATTTCAATTCTGAGAAAAGGAGGGAACAAAATGAAAAATGAAACATGTGAATAAATTGAGAGAGAGAGAGAGAATTTTTTCTAACTTTAAAAAATGAATGAAAATTATTTATAAATGATTTTCTGCAATATAGTGAAAAAAAATGTAGGAATTGATTTTAAAATTTTTTTTATATTACTTGTTTCTTCATTTAAATTATAAAAAAATATATTGTAAGGGGCTTGAATATAACAAACACTGAATTATATTTAGATTAAGTTTTTAAGAATCATAATGTTAATAGAGTAAGCACTGTTTTCGTTAATACATAAGAATAGTAAAATCATATATAAGATTTTTTTCATTTCTTTAGTTAATGAATTTTCTCATTATTTTATAATAGTGCATTTAGTGTAAATGTATTACATATTTTATTATTATTTTTACACAAAACAATTTTTACAATTTAGTACATGATACTATCTCATATGTAATAGAAATACTGGTACATCAAGTAATCAATATTTTGTAATTTAGATGTGCGTTTCCTTATATAATTTATTCCATTGTTTTGAATTAATTACTTTTTAATGTTTGCATTTTATTTCTTTTAAAAACTAAAGCATTTCATGACTGGCTTTGTGAGGAAAATATTTAAACTCGACTTGATAGATAGCTTATTGTTTGGCACAACATGGCCAACACCGTCCCTAGTGACATAAAACAGCAACCATTGTTTTGGAAATGTCTAGGATTTCTGCCAAAAATTTCATATTTCGAGATGATCTGTAAAATTGCATGACGTCTGCTTGGTATGATAACAATAAATCTTATATAATTAGTAAACACGCTGTCAAATTCGGAATAATTTTTTATAATTTAATTCTTCATTCCTAGAATTTAATTTAAAACAATAGCCCAAAGTATGCCAAGAAATATATTTATGTTCACAGTAGAATAAGTTTATTTAAATAATTTTTGAATATACAAAACTGAAACAAAAATAAAGTTTATCAACATAATTTTAAATGAATAATTGATCTTTGAGTAAAATAATTTTATATGTCTATCTTAAGTTAATTATAAATAAATCAATAAAAGAATTAAATCAATGATCAAATAATGTCTCTGTCTAAAATCAATTTAAAAAAACAACTCAAAAATTTTTTTTTGTTTTTAAATATTGAAATACAGGATGGGTTTTTCAACAGAATTAAGTACTTTATTTCTAAATACGAGACTTCATTTCTACATCATGGTAATATGATAGTATCTTTATGAACACAATGTAAAGTTGGACAGTTAACTTTTAAGATTTCTGTTAAGGTTCTGTGGTTATATTTTTCAATCACAACACAGCTTCATTTTAAAATAATTTTTAAGATATTTTAAGCGTGTTTATTTTTATTTCATATTTTAAATCTTTTACAAAGTAATTCAAATTCAGTAACTGAAAATAAATGGAATGTATACTATTACAAACATTTTTAGAAGTGTTTATTCATTATTTATGTTCGATTATTATGAGAATTATATATAAAATATTATGTTAATGTAAAATATGAAATAAAATGTTTTAATATTCTGAATAAGGGTAATATTACATGTAATAATATTAAATAAATAATTTTAAGAAGTTTTTATATTCGATATTAACACAAATGAGTTTCTGAATTTATTTAATAAATAAATTTTTTCTAATTACATTGGGGCTTTAATATGTCCTTAATTTTCAATTTAAGTTAATACCAAGTTAAGTTTCAGTTTAGATTTTAGAAATTTATTTAATTCAATTATTAATTTAATTTTTATTATTGTTTTGAAAATTTACTTTTCAAAGTACGAACTGTATAAAATAAATTTTCTATTGAAAAAGAACTTTGCAGTCTGAAAATGTCAATTATTTCAATTATAATAATCTACTCGTTACTTTTTAAAATCTATATTTTTGTTATTTTTTTAAAAAACTAACTTTTGCATGAATGTTTAAAAAAAACATTTTAGTCTTTATTACAGTTACATTACCAAAATTATGTTTTCTATGTTGTCCAACATAAAAAATAAATAAATTTAAAATTCAAGTTGTTTAAAATACAAAATTTACTTAATAAACATATGAATGTAAAAAATTTTAATTTTTAATGACAGAAATTTATTAGTTAGAAATTACTGCTATTTAAATAAAATTTTAATATCCCAATCTCAAATTAAAATAAACAATTTAAATATTTAAAAAAATAATATTAAATGAACAATAAATTATTTGATATAAAGAAAAGTATATCATACATGAGACTAAAAAAACTTGCACGTACTGAGTCAAAAATGTATTGCATGGAAATTGCAGATTTATTCAATAATAATTGTAGATACTCTTTTTTTACAAGTGAATGCTAAAAAATAAATATTGGTTAAATATTGGATTGGCAAGAAAGTAAATTCAGATTTCGCCATTATGGTTGCACGTTCTGTTTCAAAAATTCACCAACATGAAAATTGCAAATTTCTCTCAATAATAATTGTAGAAAATATTTTCTTATAAGTGAATGCTGGAATAGTAAATTTCTATTAAATATTGGATAGGCAAGAAAGTAATTTTGGATTTCACCATTGAAGTACATGGTAAAAATGTGGATGCACGTACTGTTTCAAAAATTCATCGGCATGGAAATTGCAAATTTCTCTCAATAATAATTGTAGAAAATATTTTCTTTTGAATGCTTGACAAGTGAATGATTTCACCATTAAAATGAAAACGTGGTTGCACGCACTGTTTCAAAATTTTTCCTTCAAAATAATTAGAAAATATTTTCTTATTGGCTGAAAGTAAAATTAAAATTTCGGATTTCACCATTTAAGTACATGGTGAAAACGTGGTTGCACGCACTGTTTCAAAAATTCACCAACATGAAAATTGGAAATTTCTCTCAATAATAATTGTAGAAAATATTTTCTTACGAGTGAATGCTGGAAAAGTAAATGTCTATTAAATATTGGATACTCAAGAAAGTAAATTCGGATGTCACCATTTAAGTACATGATAAAACCATTTAAGTTCATGATAAAAACCGAACGTACTTTTCTGCCAACCTAATATTTACACAGTTATGGGGCAAGTCCTTTATTTTTAACCTCTCAAAGCAATTTCATACATTATGGAAAACATTTATAGTTGAAGTCTTGAACCCCGAGGTACTATTTGGAGGGAAGATCCGATTTCAGTAACCGATCATATAAATATATATAGCATCCATCAAAACTAGAGTGAGAAGATATAGCGCTAATGTCATACTGGAGACCCATGATAAATTTATTATTTCTTCCTTCCACAGGCAGCGAGTTCTTCGAGTAGAAAATCATCGGTTTTTTAAAGATGACATTTAAGAAAAAAAAGTGAGTTTCCTCAACTGAAAAATACTAGATCTAAATCGTATGACGAATGAGATATGTCACTCATTCCTATTTTTCGATATTCTTCGGAAATTCTTTCTCGCTAAACTTTCCGCTTCCTTCCTCCTCTTAAAGATTATTTAAGACATTTCGGAATATATTTGACACGTGATTGGCGAAGATATAAAATAGAAACCTTAATATACCCACAAAATGTCCAAATGATAGGTTCTTTTTTTTGAGAGATCTAGTAGATTGTGTGATATTCTATCGAGAAATTCTTTTTTCATTTTCTATTTCACAATCTTATTTTATATTTTGTATTAATTTAATTAAATAAAAGTAAGTAAGGAGTTTTAAGTAAAAAAAATAACAGGATAGAGCGTTGGATTTCCGAAATGATGGAAGATTTGATTTTTCGATGTATGGTCGATGTACGGTACTGCGTATTTACAATTGAGTGAAGCATTATTTTTAGTTGATTTTTTTTTCTTTTATATATTAAAAGAATAAGAAATTATTATTTTTTAGTTAAATCTGAGTCATTAGAAATAAATATGAAATACATGCTATCACGGCCATCATAACTTGTTTTAACAGAGAAGTAACAGCAACGCCCCATAACAGAAACTATTGGAATTCAATCCCAAATACTTGTTCTGTAAACATCCTGCACTAAAACTAAACCAATAATTATATTCAATTATGCGTCATATACCAAATATATTTTTAATGTTTTAGGTTTATACGCAATATAATCTATTGCTTTATGTTAAAATTTTTGTAAAACACTTTAAATTTTGAAAACAATTATTAAAAAAAAAAAAATTTGTATATTTGTATAAAATATTCATTAAATTAATATATTTGGTATAATAATATATGGTTAAATATTTAATATTTGGTTAAAATAATAAATTTGTTGTATGTCATATAATTTGTCTTTATATCTGTACTAAAAATTATTGTATTCCCTGTATATTATTAAATTAACTCAATTATTAAGATAAAAACATTTTAATTTGGTGAAAACACTGATGCTATGAAGCAAAACTTTTCATTATGATCTTTTATTTAACTGGTTTCATTTTAGTAACGAATTTGTTTTTAAAATTGATTTAATTCAATTATGATGTATATATTTTGTCTTTGTTATGCAGAGAAATGTTTTAAAAAATCGATATTAATGCCTATATTTCACTTTCTTTCAAGAACCTAGTCTTTAAATTATTTATTTTCACATACATTCCATATCTATTATTTGTTTAAAAAACATAACATTATAGATCAAATTAAATGCAAATAAAAATAAAAGAAATTCAATATATTGAAAGAAATAAGGAACCCAGATATCAAATAACGCCTTCAATGTACAAAAATACAGTAAATGTCTTAAATTGAAATATGATAGAATTAAATTTTAAAAACTTATAATTTTTCAGCATACTTTCAAATTATTTTCACCGCGATTATTTTTTTTATCTAATGTAGTGATTTCTTTGCTGTCATTTTAAAATACATTAAACAGATGAAAACAGCAAATCAAGCTGAATAACAAAAAAATTTAATAGAAAAATGTCTTTAAAAATAAAAATAGGCTGTAAACATAACGATTGATTTTATTTATATACAGAAATTTTAGATTCTATGCTTTATTTTATGTTTTAAATTTTTTTTTATATTTTTAACAAAATTATCGTTTTTAATCAAGGTATCGTAAAGTTCACATATTTAACAAAAAAAATAATATTTATTAGAAACGTTATTTTTTAAACTATTAGAAATGATTTTTTTTATTTTATCAGAATAAATAAATTTATTATTAGTTTCACGGAATAAAGGGAAATAAATTTAAATATTTCTTACATTTTAAGATTAATAATTATTACTTTTAAATATGATTTATTAAAAAAGAAAAAAAACATTTATTGTTATATTTTTTTCTCTGAACTTGGCAATAAAAATTAAAAGACTGAAATGAATACATTCTAATATAAATAAAAACAGAAATATCATGAATATTTACTATTATAAGGAAATTTTATATTTTCTTTGATCAACATACAAATAATACAATTTTTATTAACATTAAATGAAAAGCTCAGGTTCCAGAGCATTTAATTTTGTATACGGTTAGTGTATAAAAGAAGAAAAATTTTAATTTTAGTGCAATATTCTCATAAGAGTTGTTATTTTTTCTGCTCATTTCGAATGTGTCAATCCATCAAATGCAATTCGGGTAGTGAATGAGCATGTCACTATTTGAGGGAGAACGTGCAATTGGACTACTGAAGAAAGGGTATGCTAAATTAAAGCATCTCATATTTGAATTCGTAGCTATGCTGATGTTGTCATTCTGAGTTCTTCATTCTATACGACATTTCAGGCGTCAGCAACACAAACTTTAAAAATTTTGCTGACAAGCAAGAAATAAAGATGGAAAGTAAGAAATTTGCAAACGTCAAAACTGTTCTTGGAGCATCTTGTTAGTCACTATCATTAACCTGATACATAATTTGGGATACCAATTACATCAAGGAGAAATAACATCTCAAATATCAGGGTTTGAGCTAATGTTTCCATTGCATAAAATCGCAGCTATGCTCACTTATAGAAATCTATATGCGTACCATGGGTTCAGTTTCATACGAATACATGTTTTTTTCCTTTAAATCAATATTTATCAAATTGTTTGAAAGTTAAGATGTTTGCGATCCCTCTATGTAATATGCAATTCAAAGTATCACGTCACACATTGTTCACTGTTTATTTATCATAGGATCTCACGCGGTCGGTCTTTCATACGGCATTGCCATTTTCCAAGGGGTCACTAAAAACTGAAGATCTTGAAAAAGCCATAGCTTTGTTGGTTTTCAATCATTTTTATTTCATTTTTGTAGTTCATGAACATCCGTTGGGGATTGAAATGGCTACATAAGAGGACCAGCAACAAATAAAATTTAAATGGCTATTTTATTCCAGTGAAAGGGAAATTTTTAAAACTCACAGAAAATATAGGCAAAATCTTAATGTCGGAGCGTATCCTACAAAATTTAATCGCCCGTTTTAAGGGAAAGAGATACGTTGGCGAACTTCCAGAAAGTGGTTCTATTATTATCTGAAAGTTTTTTTGTTTTATATCATTCAGTCATTTAGTGGCTATTTTGTATTGCAGTGTTGGTTTTGCTTGTAACTTATAGTGAGGATCTCAAATTCGTTCATAGCCATGAGCAATAAGTAAACTACAAGAGCATTTTAGTGGGGGGGCCTTTTTCGAGATTGAATATCATTAACTGAAATATAGTTGTTTTCAGCTTTGAGTTTTGTTACGAATTGAGCCTCAATTGCCAGTGAAGACATGTCTTGAGATACCAGATGATGGGTTATATCAAAAGCAATGGGACACTAACAATGTGTCTAACCAGACTGACGCCCTCTACTCAGCTAGATAATCTGTAGTTATGGTCAGGGTTCTCATTTTATTTTATAGTTGTCATTCTTGACATGTTACAGCCCTACAGTTTTCCCATTATTTATGAAATTGTATTATATTATACCATTGAATTGTTCTTTCTTTCACAATAAACTGGTTTTGCATTTAAACAGTATAATACTGGCAGTACAAGCTTTACTGATAGACTTGGGGCTTATGAAGAACTTCGTTGGCTATCTTCATGCTGTCGAGAAATTACCAGCATTTAAAAAGACATTTCATCAAAACACTTTAAAAGTTAAAGATGAAATTTAAATAATAAAGTAGCTAGAACATTTGAACAGGCATGATAGATTTGGAAACAGCGGATATGATAAAAATGATTTGTAACGTATATGGTAGGGTAGGAACATTATAATAAAAAAAAGAATAGTAATGAAAATTAAAAGTAAAATTTTCAAAAATAGAGTCACAAGAATTAAACTATTTACACTTTCAAAATACAAATTAGAGAATTAAGCTCATCAAGTGAATAAAATGTAAAATGATACTACAAAATGTTTAAAGAGATTTTTGCAGCGATGTTTAATAATATCTCTAAAATATAACCATTCAAAATTTTATTAAAGAATGCAATCAAGCTTCTGGAAATAATTAGGGAAATTTTATGTAATCTTAATAATTATTGCAATAAATAAAATTCTCAGCCGTTTTAAAGTACTTTAGAACAATATTTAAAAATTTCGAGAAAAATTATGCCTACTTATCTACGTTTCTAATGTATTGCGCCTTTGAGAATTTATCCTCATTTAATTTATCAATCTAACTGAATATTACGAAATTTAATGAAATCCGAGATGAAAAGTAATCACAATTATAAAATTCTAAATTAATGGAATGATATATTTTATTTAGAATTTATTAATTAATACATATAAATGCTTGATATAATGCTTATTAAAGTGTTTTAAGATGATTGCGTTTAGCATTACTAATAATTTCAATAAACAAATTTACAAGTCACCTAGTGAGAAAAAATGTACTTCAAATTTTGAGGAGAATTTTGTAAAATAATACCACAATTAATTCTTCTATAATATCACCTATCTCAATTTTCATTTTAAAGGAAATGAATTGCTTAGTTTTATCAGACAACTTAAATCAAGAGATAAATAATGCATGGTTCATCGTCATGTGAATGTCTCATCTGTCGAAAAAGAATCATTATTTAGGATACATTTCAAATGTTAATGGGAGTAAATAGAAATTTATGGAAATATTATATTCAGGGCATGTTAAAGAAACTTTAAAAAATGCGTAGATTTAAGAAAAGTATTAGTACTATTAATAATATTTTCGATAAACTGTTGAGAAATTAAATTCATCAAGCTAAAAGAAGCATTATCGTACACTTTCTGAAAAGTGATAAACCTATATAGGATAGCATCAGGTTTAAAAACTTCTAAAAGAGTTAGGGAATATCCAAACGACTTAGAATCACATAGCAATGTTCTTGCACTTACATAGGAGTATTAGAAATACTTTACAGCCGTTAGATGACGTTTCATGCGCGTGGAGGTTTGGAGCGTCCCTACAGAGCAGTCATGGATGAATGAGTATGCATGTAGATGTGCTTACGGAGGAGTGCACACGACTCTAGTACGTACAACCATATTTGATGAGGTTTACTCCGCATTCATGATTTCTGGTTTTCCATTTAAGGGTTTTCTAAAAGAAGTTAATTCCAGAGTACCGCAATGAGTGGTGAAAGACCTGTACGGACTTCGATTACTTAGGTACTGCTAAGACAGTCCAAAATCGACCAGCTAGTTATAATGAAGCAAACCTTGATATTCTGCTATAGTATATGGAGGATTCCGTATGCAACAGTAACATGAAAACGACGCTCAACCGTAGTTTCCCCTTTGTTACTTTAATGATTAACATACATAGTTAATATTTTCTTACTATGCTTGTCATTTACGACATTTTTGTGCAAACTGGTATATTATAAAATGAATTTCTACCCTGTGCTATTAAATGATTCCCAGTAATCATCATCATCATCATCCTAAGTGTATCCTACCCGTCTGTAAATCTAAGTCTGTGACGCTTTATATAATAATTAATAAAACAATTTTATACTACCATTTTTAAATATCATTATCACATAAATACACTGCCTGACTTTAATAAATATTCATAATGCCAGTAAAAAACGTATTCAATGTCTTGAAATATTCTAGGGACTCTCTTGAAGCATTCTATGATAGCTTAAACTTCAAGCCCTTTTAAGATAGCCTCTGCTTTAAGAATTCTATAATAACCTCGTATTAATTCTATAATAATTCTAATAATTGTATATGGAGGATTCCGTACGCAACAGTAACATGAAAACGACATGCAATCATTGTTTCATCTTTGTTATTTTGTTAAATAAAAAATCTAACATTTACTTATCATGCTCTTTCATTTACAATTTTTTTTGTGTGCAAACTGCTGCTTTATAAAATTATTTCCTAATCTGTATTATTATATGATTCCGAGTCATCTATATGTATCCTATCCCTCTGTAAATCTAAGTCTGTGACACTCTGTATAATAATTAATATAACAATTTTATACTATCAATTTTTAAATATCATCACCACATATATACCATTAATGATTTTAAATAATTATTCATAACGCCAGCATAAAATGTTTTTAAATATTCTACGGACTCGCCTGAAGCATTCTGTGATAACCTCTCCTTCAAGTATTCTATGCTAACATCTCCTTTAAGCATTTTATAATAACCTCGCCTTCAAGCATTTTATGATAAACCTTACCTTGAACAAACAAACTATGACAAACCTTTACTTTGAAGCATTTTTGATAAAACTCTATTCCAAACCTCTAGAGAAATAAACGCGTGTCCTCTCTCTTTTGAATGCTGAGTGCCCTGGAGAAGTGGTCCTCATTTAAAAGGACATTGCAAGTGAACACTTTAAAATTTAAAGAAGTGTGAGAGGGAAGCAGCCAGAAAATTCGATACAGATTTGATGGATTGGAGTGGCCTCAAAAGCCTTATGCAATCCTGCATTATTCCGGTCCACTCGTTTCTATACCAGAATGTTCCGCCAATGAACAGGAAGGGAAAGAGGCTTATTTTCGAATTAAATTAAACGACCATTTTACGGTGTTCTTCGGATGCAGTGAGGAATGCAGCATAAATTCAAACTTTAAAGTGAATAGAATGTCTCAGATCGATGGTGTTCAGTGAATATTTATGATACAATTTCAGTCTAGTTTAACATTTCCATTTCCTGGAGACGCTGTCGGTGATTACGTACATGGGAATTTTGTATCTAAATTACCGTCTATTCTTCAACGTTATCTAGGTACAGAGAAGATATATGTATTTGGTAGATCATTGCTTTCACAGATGTTTATGATTCCACTTGAGCTTTCTACAAATGCTAAGATCTAATTAAATTTATTAATTAAATGAATATTTTTTTTAAATATTCCGGCGGAAAATATATTTACTAATCTTAAATGAGTCAGATCAATTAATTTTTAAAATTAAAATTAAGAACAATAAATTTTAAAACAAATAATTACAATTTATCGCTAAAGTTAATAGTGGGAATTTTTTTTTTTCTTAAACCATAATAAATATTTAAATTCAAACTAAAAATGATTCTGTAGAGAGGGAAATAGCAGATATAACAAGAATTATTTTAATTTTATTATTTATTTCTGATTATTATTTTAGTTTGAATGACATAATTTATCTGACCGATTGGCAGTCTTGCACTTTGCATTAAAATGTTTTACAATAAAGCGTTCTAAAAATTAATAAACTAAATGAGCTCCAAGCATAACTAAGAAGATATTAATAAAATAAATATAAAAAAAGTCATGTTGTTCATGCACATACATAACATTTATGCGCAGACATAAATAAACATAAATATTTCTTATTCTCTAAAAAAGAATTATTGCTGTATACATTATTGTTTCAGAAGACCGCGGTTAAATTATTGTTTGGAGGACGAAAATTTACTATCAATTTATCTGCTCATCTTTTAGCATCAACTGTTAAAAATTCTATTAAATCGCCACCAGACATAATGTAATTGGCTAATTGGCGCCATGTCATGCTAATTGGCGCCACCCGTTATAATGTAATTACTTAGAAAGCTTGCCAAACTTCGCTAACACCAAAATACCCAATTTTTCCCATAGCCAAGCTGTCACGTTAGAATTCCAAGAGTTAATTTATTAGGACCCGAAAATAGGCAGATTTTCTTTAAATTCTTGCCGTGGATATTACTTTCCACTTCTTTAGCAAAGTTAGATTATTTCCTCCAAAACCGAAGTATTTAGCGTTATCCAGGTTTCAAATTATTTTTTCTCCATCTTTTAAATTCACCAAGAAAATCAACTTTTTCACAGTGTTAATGGGATGGTTTAATCCAAACGTGCTAACTTTTATTTTAACTAGCTAAAAACTTTCAAAAACAGTTATATATATTATATTACTAATATATCTCTTTTCTAAATTTTGTGAAATGTATGAAAATCTTGATAAGAAATTAATCAGACCAAAAATTAAACTTAAAAATAAATTAACAAGAGCATGCCTGTATTGAGCTTGCTATTAATATTTGCCATTTATATGTAATGCTCCAAATCACATAATAAAAATGTCTGGAAATAAATATTTTAAAAACTTGTTACTAATTTAAGATAAATACAAAGAAAAATAGATTTTTTTAAATGATTTATCAATTCATTTTTTTATAAAAGCAGAATTTTTTGGAATCTAGATCAATATTTTGTTTAAAGAAATTAAAATCTAATGTTTAGAAAAATTTTATGACACTGTTGAACGTGGAAACAAAGTTTTCAATATATAAAAAATGACTATATTGTTCAGTATTTTATATTTTTTTTAAACTGAGATTTTTTACAGATATTGGCAGTATAATTAAATCTTTAATAGTTTTTAATTTTACAAATTGTTATATTTGAGTAATACACAATTCTGGTGTAAAATACTATACTATATACTAAACTATATTTTAGCACAAGAAAGTTTTAAAAACTGCAATAGATGAAAGAATAAATCATTTTTTTTCGTTGGAGACCTGCTAGCAAATTCGATTGAAATTTGAGAACGATGAATAATCTGAAAAAAATTTGTTAAATTCTCCGATTCATATATTTCCAATGGAAAACATGCAACTCTTTGTCCGAATATCCGAATATCTTTCATTTTATTTATTTCTATATTCAACAATTCGTACAAATAGTATATTTTAAGCTAAAGTGAAACTTGATTCCGCATGAAAATCTTCTTTAAAATATATGTTAACCGGTAAAAATAAGTTTTTCAAATGATTTACACATACATTTATAAAAATTACTGATTTTTTTTTTCTGATAGACCACAAAATTAAGAAATAATAGGATTTTTTTCATTTTTTAACTTCATTAAATTTCAGAAGTTTATAAAATAGTCTGATTAAGAGGGAAAAAAAAATGGAAAATTTTTGAGATATTTTTTTTATACATGGTGATTATAATTAAAATCCCACTTTCAAAATGCTGTAAAAAATTAATAATTCATAAAATAATTATTTTTAAAAATATATATATATATACATAATATCCTTATGCAAATGATACAATACTATTGTCTTAGACATTACTTTTTAATTTTTATCAATGAACATAAAAACATCTCACTTTAATAAAGTATCAAATAGAAAATATTGAAAGAAAAAGGCATACAATATTTATCCAGATATACAAATCTGCATCTGTAGTATGATTTTTTATACAATGAAAAGAGTCAATGAGAAGATGTACCTGAATAGAAACTTCCTTTCTTTACAAATTCAAAAACAAATTTTTCGCATACGTTCACTTTTCGATCGCACGCGGAATATCGCAATTTTAGAAATTCTTTCAATGCGGTTTTTCTCTCTCCATTTTTAAAACTTCAGTAAACACAACGTCGCTGTGAACTATTCAGGATTTCTTGCAATCTTCCCTATCTCTTTCTTATTTTACTTATTAAGAAAAAGATCGGATTTTCAAAAGATGAAAGGCTTAAAAGGGTATTCAAGTACAGTACTGTTTTTAAATTTTTATAATGTATTTATAGTTAGTGTAATTTATAAAAAAAAGTTTAATAACTGTTAAAAATATTCTAAAAATTTAACAAATTTACCTAAAATTTAGAAATAAAATTTATTCATTCTATGTGGAACCAATTGAAAGATAAAATAATTTTATTTAAAAGAAAATTATAACCTTTTGTTATAGTTTCTTTTGATATTCTTATACGTATTTTACTTTTTTTATTAGAAATTTTAAATAATAAAAATAAAAATATAGGGTACTTATTTACAAGTACAGTTAACAGTTATTACAATTATTTACAGTACTTATAAAATTATAATTTAATTCATACTTTTCCCTCTTAATTATACACTGAAGTGACAAAAGTCATGGGATAGCAATATGCAAATTTTCAGATGGCAGTAGCATCGCGTAGAACAGGTATAAATGCGCAGTGCTTTCGCAGAGCTTTCATTTCTGTTCAAGTTATTCAAAGAGGTTTTGACGTGAAACCGCACGACGGGAATTAACAGACTTTGAACGCGGAATGTTAGTTGGAGCTAGAATGGGTCATGCCATTTCGGAAATCATTAGGGAATTCAACATTCCCAGATCCACTTTCAAGAGTGTGCCGAGAGTATGAAATTTCAGGCATAACATCCCACCAAGGACAGCGCAGTGGTCGACCGCCTGCACTTAACGACCGAGACCGGCGACGTCTGCAAAGAGTCGTAAATTCTAACAGACAAGCAACACTGCGTCAAATAACCGCAGAAAAATGTGGGACGTACAAGGGACTTGTCTGTTTATGCGGAGAAATTTGGCTTTCTTGGGCTATTAGAAGACGACCGACTCGAGTGCCTTTTTACTGACAGAACGACATCGCTTGCAGCGACTCTCGTGGGCACGTGAGCATATCGGTCGGTCCCTAGTTGAATGGAAAACCGTGGCCCGGTCCGATGAATCACGATTTCAGTTGGTAAAGAGCTGATGGTAGGGTTCGAGTGTGGCGCAGACCCCACGAAGCCATGGACCCAAACTGTCAGCAAGGCACTGTTCAAGCTGGTGGTGGCTCCGTAATGGTGTGGGCTTTTTTTTTCATGGCATGGACTTGGTCCTCTGGTGTGACTGGACCGAACATTGACTGGAAATGCTTATGCTCAAACTTGGAATGCAGCCATTCATGGAATGTACCCAAACAACGATGGGATTTTTATGGATGACATTGCGCCATGTCACTGGGCCACAACTGTTTTCGATTGGTTTGAAGAACATTCTGGACAATTCCAACGAATGATCTGGCCACCTAGATCGCCCGACATGAATCCCATCGAGCATTTATGGGACATTCGAGAGGTCTGTTCGTGGCCAAAATCCTGCACCGTCAACGCTTTCACAAATGGACGTCTATCGAGACAGCATGGCTCAATATTCCTTGAAGACTTCCAATGACGTTGAGTCCATGCCACATCGAGTTGCTGCACTTCGCCGGGCGAAAGGAGGGCCGACACGATATTAAAGGTATCCCATGACTTTTGTCACTTCAGTGTATATCATGTATTCATTTTCTTTTTCTTCTAATGCAGCTGCAAATTGACCGTGATCTTTTATGCCATAAGGGCTGCACTGATGTTACTCACTTTGCATTACCCAGGGGCGTGTGTAACTTGATGGTAAGCCACGGACGCGGAGTAACAGTGCCCCCGCAACGCTCTACGATCCTATTAGGACCAGGGCCTACGGTTTAAAGGAGATTCCCAACCACTACAAACACCCATGGCAACGCCGGGATTTGAACCCGATACCTATGGTACCGAGGGCCAGAGCGCCGACCATCAGGCCCCCCATCATGTATTCATAGGATAAGTAGCATTTTTTCAGTTTGATATGACTATAGTTAGACATTTGTGGGTTTCATGCACCACTTATGTATATCCTGACAGCCCACTGACTAGAGAACAGCGTCTTCTGGAAAGACATTTAAGGGTAATAGGCCCGCATTTGTGTTTAGTGCTGTAGGAAACCTGGATAACTTTCCCCAAGAGATTTTTGTATGGATTCGACGCATTGTGCATTCGTAGTCACAATCTAGTCTCCTCGTTTTAGAAAGTAGTAACCACAACAATGGTGTCAGCGGATTTTAATGTATTCCTTCCATACCACAAGTAGCATACATTTCACTAAGCCACGAGTATCTCTACATAGCCAATACGACTTGCGTAAAATATATCATATTGAATAAATGAATTAAAATTGTAATTTATGTACAGTTAATGTATGTATTTTTTATTATGTATTTAATTACAGCAACATGATTCATTATATTATATTACAAATTATCATGCGTTTGCAATCACCATTTGTGTAACTCTGGTCTTATAAAAACCCTGTTTATTGAAATATTGCAGATTTTTACGAAGAAGTAATAATTTTATGAACTAAATCGATTTACTAACTAATTATTCACTTAAACAAAACTTTTTTTAAATTCAATTTAATTTATATGTCTCACAAACTATAAAGATACTTGTAAAATCATTATAAATTTTTTCGCTAAGATATCAAAACTATTAGATTAGTAATTTATAAATAAATACTTATATATTTAATGATTTGATAGTAAATGAATTTAATAAAAATGCATTGTATTCATCAAGGCACAATTAATATATTGATCATTAAATTAACAAATTAATGTATGGAAGTCGTTAAATTCTTGTGAATAGAATAATATATAAATAGCTTTATATTAATGATTATTATCATTATTAATTAAGAAATCATGTATTTGTATTGAGTGTTTATTTAAAAACATGATCGTATTTCAAGTATCATTTATCCTGCTGCAAAATGAAAAAATATGATGTTGGATAATGAAAATTAATATATTGCATGATGAAACAATTTGTTAAAAATGAAATAATTAGTTTTGTATGCTTTCGCTTGTTTTTCAGAATCTTTTACTGTAAGGGAATTATTTGCGGATGCTTCTTTTAGTAAAATGTATTTATTGTTTTTTTTGGATGAATGATTTCTGTATGTAACCAAGATTAAATGAGTATATTTCAATGATAATTTTGTTAATATAACAGTCGTAACATACCTTACAAAAGTAAAAATTTTAACATTTTGATATCGTAATTTTTTTTCCGCCTTTCTGATAAATTAACACTTAAATTCCTTGAATTTTTCACTACAAGGACTGTATTTTATATAACTTTTTTTAGAATTGTATTTAATTTTAATACTTTTAAATTAAATACAAATGTTATAAAATAAATATATTTATTCATATAAAGATTGATAATAAATTAATAAAAACAGGTTGGTAAATAAATTTCAGTGATATTATTTTTGAATAAAAATTATTTTAGCTTCAAAATTATTAACTTATATTAAGTTCAAATTACTATTTATTTCGAAAAAAAGCATTAAAAGAGCATAAGTTCTTCATAAATATATTTCTACTGTTTACAATAATTTTATTTTATTTGTTTCTTGGCTAAAGTTTCTTTCAAAGAAAATGCTAGTTATTATTGAAAGACATAGTTGCTTTCTATTCCAAATCCTTCTAGAGACAAATGTATCCCTCAATTTTAATTTTTCAGAAAAATAAATTGTTTCGCAGCAATAAATCTGGCCTCATTAGTTTTCAAATTTAATCTTTAGAAATAGAATCTCCATTGCTTTTAACTGTTATTAAATAAATAAGTACGCTAAAATGAATAAATCTTTGAAAGAAATTAAAATGTTTCATGCTTGTTGGAAAAATGAGATTTGTGTATACTATTGAATACTTAGAAATACCCTGGAGTCTTACCTTCCTAACAAACAATCGATGAAACAATAAAATCCTTTACATTCCCCATCCTCTTTGAAACCCAAATTCCTGTCTTCAAAAAATGCAATACAATCTTTATCTGTAGAAAAATGGAGATTCCAACTTATAACGAGTTCTTGATTCAGAAGCCTTCACTGTCCAGACTTCATTAAAGGGCAAATTCTTCAAATCCCATCTAAAGGATGTATTCGAGAAAGATAGCAGTTATCTGTTTTTCTAAGTCCGTTTTAATTGCCTTGTTTGAAAAGTACTTCTACCTTATCGCCGAATCTCCAGCGATCTACCTTTGCATCAGATTGTTGGTCGACTAAATAACGTAATAAATAAAAAAAAGGTCGGCTTTGAATGAAATTCGTGAAAGAAATACTGTTGGGCGATCAATGAAAGTAATACTACGATTTATGCTACAGAATGGGCTGTAGGGATTTCGTGGACTAATCCACGGTAGTTAATCTGATATCCATTAGGGGCGATTGGATTTGGCAAGAATGTGGGCAGTCTCGGATCTGTGTTTTGCTACCTTCAGCTCGTACTTTCTCTGGAAACATTAAGAGGATGGATGTTTAATTACAGCCCTGAGGCCATTAAAAGTACAGTACTTCAGATTTTAACAAAGATTGCTAAGATTATATAATTAAGAAGACTTTATCAGTACAGAAAATCTAACCCAAGTCCATATTAGGTTATATTTGTTTGTTGGGCCTTCTGGAATATACTATTAACATAAATGAACTTGAAATTTATTAATTTATAATTATAAATTTAATACACCCGTAAATCCATTTCACCTGTATTTTATAAACTGAGACACATATTAATTTGATAAAATAAGTATTCTTACATATTTACAACAGATCATATTTAAAAAACTAACAATGGTAATGCATACGTCATTTAAATGCAAAATTGAATATATGTATATGTATAAATATTAATATGCATATTCAATTTTAGTAAATCATATTACTGTAAATATGTTTGAGAGGAATATTTTTCTATCGTTTTTTTTTATATTAAAAAGCTCATATACGTAGGTATTTATTAACTGCTTCGAATTGAAAAAAAAATTTAGTTAATAAAGTTATTTAAAGTGGATACTGAACCTCTACAAATATCAAATGGTATAGTCGGGACTCGAACCCGAAACCAGTGGTACCAAGCACTAGAGTTTATAACAATACTGTTAGAAATTTAGGAAATTTAATAAAACGACATAGTTCCCAACCAAGGAATTTGTACTCTTGGGTAATGGTGGACAGGTTGAATTACATAAAGTGATAGTGGGATATAATATATCATATTATTTCCTGTAGATCCTATTTTAGTAATTATTTGATGTAATAGATTTAAATCGATCAATTTAGTTATGATTGGTCGTCACTTATTATCAACCATGTCTTACAAATATACTATCTCTTCTCTTTAGATTTCATGACATTTTTATTTAAAATGCTATTGAAAACATTCCGTCATTTTAATAATACATTGAGCACCAAACGAGCAGCTTTTTTTTAATAATTTTATCCTTTTTTTTTTTCCTTCCAAATGAGTACTTAATTTGACGTATTTAGATAGTAGTATAATGTTTTGAATAACTTTTTGTTGGAGGTGTGTGTCATAAAAGGGATAAGTGATTGAAAACTGATATTCTAAAGAGAGCTTAAAATTGTATCGAAATTATACCCTTTTTATCGGTTTCCGCAACAATTGAGAAGCAGTCCGATGATTTACATGCGAAAGGAAATAACAAAGAGGGAACCATAACAAAAATACTCGTCCTACTGTGATGAATACTTGTCATATGTATTTTCAATAAGAAGATGAAGATCAAAACCATTGTTTGGTTTGGAGGAATAAGGTCTAATGGAGCAATGAGACTATATTTATTAATGCTCCCTTTAAAAACAAAGTATTTAATATATAGATGATAGATTTTTGCATGTATCAAACGCTCTTCATATAACATCTTTTGTATTATATGCAAACAAAATGTGAATGTGGGAAAATAATTGTGCAGAAAAATTATATTCATGCTAAAAAATTGTATAGCTCAAATAACCTCTGAAATTTTTATACATATTATTAACAAATGCACTTTTCAATGCATGTTCGGTGAAGATCATGAACAAAAAATCAACAGTTCTTGCAAGTGAAATAAAATATTTTTGAAGTATTAGCAACAAAATGTTAATTGAAGACGAGCTGAAATTTTCAGAAGTAAAATTAGCATAACATATTTCTTAATTTACCATATAATTGTATTATCGTCATTCATACATGGTGTATGAAGGATCAAAAAAAAGAAGTGTCGATAACTGAATCTTAAATCCATTCGAAGAATTTTTCGTTCAATAAATGGTAAGTTAATGAATTTCTGATGAAAACAAAATGTTGATCAAACTTTTGATTAATTTTTATTTATACATTTATTGCAAATCGCATTAATTTATAGAAAGTAGTGAAAGGAGAATGCCAAGATTTTACTGGTAAAACTATAAAATATTCACTGCCTTTCTTGAACATTGAGCTTGAACCATGGTTTCGAATATTGAGCTTGTTCTGATCTTATACATATATTAAGAATAAATATAGAAGTATATTTGATGCTGTTTCTGCTGACTTCAGAGTATCTCCGTATGAACCTTATAGTCTCCATATAGGTATCTTATATGAAATTCATGGGGTACACGAGAGAAAAAAAGATTATGTCATGAAGATCCTGCTATGATTTAAATGCTTAATATATCTTTGGTGAATGTACATCTGAATAATATAATTTCCTACGAATTGGGTGAATTATTTAAATAAAATTTTGCGAATCAATTATTACGCATCGATAAATTCATGTAGAATATCATATACTTTCTCAATAAGATACATTAAACAATAAAAGTTAATTCTTTTCTCGAAAGTGACTTGTTTCTTTAAAATTAAACAAAAAAATATTCTATTTCTGTGGATAGCGAAAAATTCAATTACCGCAAGCATTATTTAATTCAACGAGCTATTATTTTACCATAAAATTTATTTTTTGAATGTGTTTCGTTCACCCACGAGGAAGCTCTGCGAAAATACGTTCATCAAGGGCTGCAATTCGTGCCTCAGAGTAAAAGACGAAACTCCGCAAGTGGGAAACCATTATACTTCAATGAGAAAAATATGAGTTCTCCTGCAGTATTATTGTTTTTACAAGTAGCGCCACCAAGACGAGTAAAACACATAGAGATACGAAGAACCCAACTTTAATTAATGACGGTTTCTAAAATGCTGGTTAATTAATCGGCAAAGGAAAACGTAATTACCGCAGCGGAAAAGATAGGGGGAAGAGGAGAATGTTCGGCAAGAAGCTCAGAGTCTTGCTTTAAGTACCAACTATTGTCTGCCGGGGAACCCTTTCATCTGGTGGCATCTTATTGTGGAAAGAAGGATTAGAAGATGAGAGACATTATCAAAGAAAGAAAACTGGTTATTTTGTCCGGAATGCCTAATTATCAAAACCCGGTGTCATTCGGTTGGTTTGACTGTCATAGAGAAATTGCGTTGAAGTGCATTGCTGAAACTGAAAACGATTGATTATTTATTGTTCCTTCTACTGAATTTGGAGGAGCATGTACTTATATTCCCTTTTTTCTTGTTTTTAGGTTGAGGAAAAAAGTCATTAGCTTGGAATTAGTATTAAATCATTAAAAGTGTTAGGGGATTTAAAAATAATTTTTTTTCGTTTAAAATTCTATTATATTTTCAAAAATTCAGATAATTGATTTTTCATTAATAGATATTAGTTACGTAATATTTACATGAGTCAGAAATTGTTACAGTAATTCACTGAATAAACACTAATACATGAACTGAGGTAACACGTGAAAAAATTTGAATTTATAATGCTGAAGTTAATACTGATGAGATTTTAGTTACAGTTTATGGCAATAAGCTCGTAATATTAGTTGTCAAAGATAACATAATTACAGAAATATATAAATTGAGAAACAAGATACTGGCAGATCGTTCACAGTCTTTCTATGTACCAACTCTTGCCTGGTGGATAACCTTTCAACTAGTTGCATTGTACTGAAAAAAGACAAAAAATGTCATATGATAGGCTTAATTAATAAAGAAAAAATCGTTATTTATCCCGAAATATCATAATTATAAAACCCCGGTGTCGCATAGTTGATTGAACTTTCATAAACTGTGGTTTAATTGTAATTGTGTTGAAGTTTATTGCTAAAATGATTTGTCTAATTATTATTATTTTTTTTTTTATTATTGGACTTTATTTCTACAACATGTACTCATTTCCGTTTCATTGTATATTTATAGGTAGAAAGAAATCATCAATATATTATTTATAACTAAAAAAGAAAATAATATGGTAGATCATATTTTTCATTCATAAGCTCATATATGGGATGAATCTCCGTCTTATATGCATATTTTAATTTTAAATAATAAAAAACGTCAGTATTGCAATTAACAATTTGTATCTTGATATCAAATGTTAATATGATGATAATAACGTCAATATCAGATGATATTGACGTTATTATCATCACTTCCCAATGAATTATCCTGATTAAAAAACATTTTACACTTAAGTGAAATAAAATCAATTTTAAAGGACATATTTATATGATGTATTTTTTTTTATTATTTTCAGATTAAGAAAAATATTTGAATATGTTTTATTAACACACATTTAAAATAATTAATAACCGTAATTTGTAATTAGTTTTATTGAAAAACTTCACATTTATTAGCATACTTGGCATATGAAACATTTAGCATACTTAGCATAAGACACATTAAAGTAATTAAGCACATACTTTTCTTTTCGTGCTTTTTAACACTAAACCTGAATTTCATGCAAGCTATGTTAATTATCAAAAATAACATTTACTTACTATGCTCTTTCATTTATGACATTTTTTATGCAAACTACTGCGTTATAAAATTATTCTCTACTGAGTAATATTATATGTTTCCGAGTGATCTATGTGTATCGTACCCCTCTGTAAATCTAAGTCTGTGACACCCTGTATAATAATAAATATGATAATTTTATAATATCCTTTTTTAAAATCATGTTCACATAAATTTACTTTCTGATTTTAATTGAATATTCATAAGGACATAAAAAAAAATTATCAAATGCCTTGAAATATTCTATAGATTCGCTTAAAGCATTCTATGATAACCTCTCATTCCAGCATTTTTATGATAACCTCTCCTTCAAGCATTCTATAATAACTTCTACTTCAAGTATTGCATGATAAACCTTGCATTGAACAAACAAACTAGGACAAACCTTTAATTTGAAGCATTTTTGACAAAACGCTATTCCAAACCACTAGAGAAATAATGCGTGACTTCTCTCTTTTGAATGCCGAATGCCCTGGAGAAGTGGTCCTCATTTAAAAGGACATTACAAGTGAGCACTTTAAAAGTTAAAGAAGTGTGATAGAGGAAGCAGCCAGAAAATTCGATACAGATTTGATGGATTGGAGTAGCCTCAAAAGCTTTATGCATTCCTGCATTATTCCGGTCCAGTCGTTTCTATACCAGAATGCTCCGCCAATGAACAGGAATAGAAAGAGACTTATTTTCGAATTAAATTAAACGACCATTTTACGGTGGTCTTCGGAGGCAGTAAGGAATGCAGCATAAATCAAACTTTAAAGTGAATAGAATGCCTCAGATCGATGGTGTTCAGTGAATATTTATGGTACAATTTCAGTCTAGTTCAGCATTTCCATTTCCTGGAGACGCTGTCGGTGATTACGTACATGGAAATTTTGTATCTAAATTACTATCCATTCTTTAATGTTATCTAGGTACAGAGAAACTATATGTATTTGGTAGATCATTGCTTCTGCAATTGTTTATGATTCAATTTTGGATTTCTAGAAATACTAAGATCTAATTAAATTTATTAATTAAATTAATATTTTTTTAATATTCCAACGAAAAATATATTTGTCTTAATATGATTCAGATCAATTCACTTCTACCTTAGAAATTAATAATAATAAATGTTAACAAAATAATTACTATTTATAGTTTAAGTTAATAATAGAAACTCTTTGTCTTCACTTGAACATTAATACATATATAAATTCAATCTAAAAGTCTTTCAATGGGGAAATCGCAGATATAACAAGAATAATAAAAATTTATTGTTATTTTAATTTTAATGAAATAATCTGACAGATTGGCAACCTTGTACTTCACATTAAAATGTTTTACCGTGAAGCGTGTTTAAAAATTAATAAATTAAGTGAGATCCAAGAATGTATATAAATCTCAAAGTGTATTAATAAAAGAAATATGAAAAACATTATATTTTTTTCTTATACATAACATTGATGTGTAGACATAAATACATATAAAGATTTCTTATATACATTATACTCTAAAATGGAATTAATACTGTATTTCATTGCTGTATCAGACAACGGTAAAATTATTGTTTGGAGGTCCAAAATTTGCTATCTATTTATTTGCTTATCGCTTAGCATCAAATATTAAAAATTGCCTCAAATTACCACCAGAAATAATATAACGAGTCACGCTAATTGGCAGTGTCCGTTATAATGTAATTACTTAGAGAGCTCGCCAAACTTCACTAACACCAAAATACCCAATTTTTCTCATCGATAGCCAAACTGCCACGTTGGAATTTGCAAAAGTTACTTTGTTAGGACCCTCAAATGATAGACAGATTTTCTTTAAATTCTTCCCATAGATGTTACTTTCCTCTTTTTTAACAAAGTTAAAATATATCCTCCAGAACCGAAATACTTATAGTTCCTCAAGTTTCAAATTATTTTTCTTCCCCATAAAATTCTCAAAGATAGTGAACTTTTTCATAGCTTTAATAGGATGGTTTAACTTCAAAATTTATTTGTATATCGAAATACTCTAAAAAAACAGTTTTTTAATTATTAATGTTATTAATTATTAATATTATTAATTATTAGTATTATATTTATTGTTTCTTTTCTAAGCTTTGTTAAATGAATAAAAATGCTAATAAATTAGTAAGACTAAATAAAATTTAAAAATAAATTAATATGAGCATGGTTGGATTGAGCTTGCTATTTATGTTTGCTATTTAGCTTAGCTGTAATGCTCAAAATCACACAACAAAAATATCACAGCAAATGAATAAAAGATATGCGATTTGTTGTTTAATTAAAAAAAAAAAAAAAAAAAAAAAGATTTTTCTTAAAGATTAATTAATTCATTCTCTATAAAACTAGCATGTTTTGGAATCCAGAACAACAAAGAAATTAAAATCCAATATTTAAAAAATATTTATGACATTATTGAATATGGAACCATAATTTTTAATATATAAAAAACAACTATATTGTTTAATATTTTATACAATTTTAAAAATAATTTTACAGATATTGTCAATATAGTTAAATCTTCCTTATTTTTGAGTTTTTGAAATTGTTATACTTGAGCAATACACAGTTTAGTTGGAAAATGCTATAAGTGTTTAGCACAATATAGTTTTGAAAAATTGAAATAGATAAAAATATAGATTAAATCATTTTTTTCATAAGAGACATGCCAGCAAATTCGATTAAAATTTTTGAAAGGGGAATAATCTGAAAAAAATTAAGTACATTCGCCAATTCATATATTGCCAAAGGACAGCATGCAATCGGTCCTAATATCCGAATATATTTCATTTTATTTATTTCTATATTCAACAATCAGTGCAAATCATATATTTTTAAGCTAAAGTGAAACTTGCTTTGTATGAATGATCTCCATTAAAATAAGTATTAACCTCCATGATTAAATTTTTCCATTGATTAACACATACACTTTTTTTCTGATCATCATCATTCATTGGTTAAACAGCCCTTGGTGGGCCAAGGCCGTCTGCCTACTGGCAGACTTCTGGACAGGAGATGTTTTGTTCTACTGGGTATGGTTGTCAGCCTTACGACCAACAATCATATTAGACCGGGACCTACGGTTTAAAATGGATTCCGAACCACTAAAATCATCAATGGCACCGCCGGGACTCGAACACGAAACTTGTGGCACCGAGCGCCGGAGCGCTGATCACTCTACCATCAGGTCCTTCGTTTTCTGATAGACCACCAAATAAAGAAATAATAGAATTTTTTTTTCATTTTTAACTTTATTAATATTCAGAAAAATTTTAATAGCCTGACTAAACAATTATATATATTTCATAAGATATAAAAAGGGTTAATTTTTATGATATTTATATATATATAACAACTTTATATAAATGTTGCAATGCCATAATATTAGAAATTGCTTTTTAATTTTTATAAAGGACTATAAAGGCATTCCCCTTTAATAAAGTATCAAATTTGAAATATTGAAAGAGAAAAGAAATATTTATCCAGATATACAAATCTGCAACTATAGTATGATTTTTCATACAATGAAAAGAGACAATGAGGAGACGCACCTCAACAGAAGCAGAGAAACTTCATTTCTTTACAAATTCAAAAACAAATTTCTCCGCATACGTTCACTTTTCGATAGCAAGCGGAATATCGCAATTTCGGAAATTCTTTCAATGCGGTTTTTCTCTCTTCATTTTTAAAGCTTCAATAAACGCAACGTCACTGTGAACTATTCAGGATTTCTTGCAATCTCTCCTATCTCTTTCTTATTAAGAAAAAGGTGGGATTTTCAAAAGATGAAAGGTTTAAAAGGGTATAATAAATACACAGTAGAGGTTTTAAATTTTTATAATGCATTAATAGTTAGTTATAATGCATTAAAAGGTTAATAAATGTTAAAAATATTCTTAAAATTTTAAAAATTTATAAGAAAATTGGAATTGAAATTTCTTCGTTCTGTATGGAACCAATTGAAAGATAAAATAATTTTATTTTAATTATTTTTTAAATTTTTTGCCATATATTTTTTTTTATTTATTCTTTATATGTATTTCATTTTGTGTTTATTTTTGTTTCTAGAAATTTTAAATAAAATTTTGTACTTTTTCCGTCTTAATGCATAAGGTACCTAACATTTATTCAAATTGATGTGATTGTATTTAACATCTGTGAGCTTCATGTACCATTTATGTATATCCTCACAGCTCACCGACTATAGGACAGTGCCTTTTGGAAGGGCATTTAGGGGTAATAGTCCCGCATTTGAGTGCAGTGAGAAATGTGGTAAACTTTCTCCAAGCGCTTTGTGTATGGATTCGACTTACTGTACATTCATATTCACAATCAAGAAGATATCCTAATATCTTAAGAAGATCTTAATACCGGGATACTGGCTTTAATACCGTTAGTAGAAATTTTAGAAAAAGAAAGAAAACGCATGTTTTTTTTTGTTTGTTTGTTTTATTAAACAATGTATATATCACAAAAAAACTTGTAACTTATAAATTATAATAGTATATAAAGAATCACAAAAAATTAAAGGAACATCTTATTTATTTAAATCACAAAAAAAGTGTAAATATCACTATTCAGTCTGTGGTACTATTACAAATTTTTAAAATGTGATCTTAAAATATAATGCATCAATTGCACTATCATTAAACCTGGCACGTAATTTTGTGCAAAAATTAACAGCTGTCGAAAACGCTCTTTCAGCATCTAGGCTAGTGGGTGGTACTGTTAGCAATGCGCGATGTACTTTTTTCAAGTATTTACCTCTAAATCCCTCCTCTTCAAATAAATCTATTTCTCACCGGATTTTTTTGGATATAGCTGATTTCTGTATTTTATTTTGGTTTGTTGAATTTTTTTTAGTTATTGAGGATTCTAATTTTTGTTCAAGAGACAATTCCTTTTCACTATCGACATTAGTATCATCATAATTTTTGATAACTGTACCGAATTCTTCTGAATGTGGATAGGTTTGTGGAGAATAGAATAAGAATAATAATTTGTTATAGAATAAGAATTTCACAGATTTAAATTTCTAGTAAGTACCGAAAAAACGGTATTTAAACTTGTGAATACCAGTATTACAAAATTGTACAAATGGCTCAAAATACCGGTATTCGGTATCCCGGTATACCGGTATTGCAATCTGTAACCGCTACATAGAAAATAAGGCGCGTAAATTATATCACATTGATTTAATGAATTAATTTTTAATTTGTTTATTTAATTAATCCAACATGATTCAATATATTATATTACAAATCAGATTATGCCTTTTAAATGTGCAACACTGGTATTATAAATAAAATACCAGCATATTTAATATTGCATATTGTCAAGAAGAAATAATGTGAACAGAATCAATTTACCAAATAATTATTCACATAAAACATAATTTTTAAAGTTAATTTAGTTTAAATTTCTCACAATCTGTAAAGATACTTGTAATATCCTTTAAAAATGTTTTGCTAAAATAAAAATTATTAGATTAGTAATTGATAAATAAATAATTATATATTTTATGATCTTATTATAACTTGATTTGATAAAAATGTATTATATTCAACAATGCACAGTTAATATTTTGGACAATTAAATTAACAAATTAAAATAAGGACATCATTAAATTGTTATGAATAGGCTAATATACACTGGTGGACAAAATTAAGAGATGGAAAGCATTTTCGCACATTTCTCTAAAAATACCGCACAAATCCTGGGCAGTTGATTGCCATATACGGTCACTGAAGCCAGCAAGAGGTATAAAAGTCCACATTGAGCTGTTCATCTCATTCCACTCTTCAACACAGTTGCAAATTTTAGTGCATTTTTTTAATAATCGTGTTGTTTCTTGCTGGTTTTTAGGTGAAATGAGTGAACATCATCGTTTAGACGAAGGTATGAGGTGGAGAACTGTGGGTAGACTTGAGGCAGGCCAGTCTCAAGCTCAGGTTGCTAGGGAATTGGATATATCACCAAGCGTCATTTCCAATTTGTGGAGTAAATTTAAAACTAGTGGGGCAGTATGCAGACGACCAGGACAAGGTCGCCCGAGGGCTACAACGGCCAATTAAGACCTTTATTTGTTTCTTTCAGCTTAGCGCCAGAGGGCGGCTACAGCCACTCGATGGTCTAGGGGCCTCGCGGCTGCTACAGGAGCATCAATTTCGAGTAAGACAGTTTCCAGGAGACTCCACGAAAGAGGGCTGTATGCGAGGAAACCCGCTTTTTGCCAACTCACTCACTCCCACTAAAGAGCGCGTGCATAATGGTGCAGACAACATCAAAATTGGACACAGCTTCAATGGGCTAATGTTCTCTTCACCGATGAGTCCAGATTCTTTCTACAACCTGATTCTGGACGGTTATTAATATGGAGGGAAACTGGAACCCGATACCATCCTAGCAACATTATCGAAAGGGACCATTATGCTGGGTGAGGAGTCATGGTTTGGGCAGGGATCATGCAAGATACCCGCACACCACTCCATGTGTTTGACAATGGTTCCATGAATACCCAGAGGTACAGGCAGGAGGTCCTAGAGCCCCATGTGCGTCTTTTCAGGGGCGCTGTTGGCCCTGAGTTCATTTTTTGGACGACAATGCGCGACCATATAGGGCTCTCATGGTTGATGAGTATCTGGAAAGCGAGGATATTGAACGAATGGATTGGTCAGCCAAATCCCCTGACCTGAATCCTATTGAACATGCTTGGGATGCTCTTGGGAGAGCTATTGCGATGCGCCAACCTCCCCCCAGAACCATTCCGGAGTTAAAAATTGCTCTGGTTTAAGAATGGTAGGGTCTTCCACAAGCCCTCCTTAACTCCCTTATTAAAAGCATGCATACTCGTTGTGCATGCTGTCCGTCTGTCAGGGGTGACCATACACCATACTAGAGGCCACACACACTGTACAAGCCTCACTTTTATTGTCACCTTTTATCCTTAAGTTCAGACTACATCGGATTTATTGGCAATAGGTCATGCCAGTGAATGACACTTTCATTTTTGCTTTGCATACTTTTTTCATTTTTGTATTGCATGGAATAAGTTATATCCATACCAAGTTTCATTTATTTATATTCAGTATTTTTTGAGATATTTGGGAAAATGTCTTCCATCTCTTAATTTGGTCCACCATCCAACTAACTTTATATTCAGGATTATTATCATTATTAAGTAAGAAATAATGTAATGTTGAATAATGGAAATAAAAATATTACTTGATGAAATAAATTGAAATAATTAGTTTTATATTCATTCGTTTTTTTTTCTAGTATTTTTTACTGTAAGGGAATTATTTGCGACTGCTTTTTTTAATAAAATTTATTAATCATTTATGGAATGGATAATTTTTTCTATATATCACGAAGATTAAATGAATAAATTACACCGTTAATTTTTAATATAAGGATTTAAATCATAATACACCTTACGAAAGTAAAAATTCTAAAGCTTTAATATCGTATATTTTTTCACCTTTTTGATAAATTAACGTTTATATTCCTTACAAAGAATTTAAATGCATTTTTTAAAGTTTGTTTTAAAATTGTATTTAATTTTATTACTTATATGCTTATAAAATAAATATATTTATTCAGATAAAGGTCGAAATTTCACTGATATAATTTTTGAATAAAATTTGTTTATATTTTTAATTATTAGTTACCAGTAAGTTTAAATTAAGATAATTATCTTAAAACAAAATCATTAAAATAAGCACAGAGCTCTTCATGAAAAAAAATTTATTGTATGCAATAATGTTATTTTATTAGTTTCTTGGCTAAAGTTTCTTTCGGAGAAAATGTTAGTTATTATTGAAAGAAAAGGTGGCTTTCTATTCCAAATCTTTCTAAAGACAATATATCCCTCATTTAGAAAAATAAATTCAGCAATAAATCCGGCCTCATTAAGTCTGACATTAAAAGTTTAAAAATAACATATCCATTGAACTTAATTATTATTAAATAAACAAGCATCCTAAAATAAATAAATCTTTGAAAGAAATTAAAATGTTTCCTGCTTGTTGGATAAATGAGGTTTGTGTACAATATTGAATACTTAGAAATACCCTGGAGCCTTACCTTCCTACCAAACAATCGATGGAACAATAAAATCCTTTACATTTCCCATCGTCTTTAAGACACAAATTCCTGTCTTCAAAAAAAAAACAATACAACATTTATCTGAAGAAAAATGGTGATTCCAACTTATAATGAGTTCTTGATTCAGAAGCCTTCACTATCCTGACTTCAGTAAAGGGCAAATTCTTCAAATCCCATCTAAAGGAGGTATTCGAGAAAGATAGCAGTTATCTGTTTCTCTAAGTCCGTTTTAATTGCCTTGTTGGAAAAGTACTTCAACCTTATCGCTGAATCTTCAGCGATGTACCTTTGCATCAGATTGTTGGTCGACGAAATAACGTACTAAATAAAAAAAAGAGGTCGGCTTTGAATGAAATTCGGGGAAGAAATACCGTTGTGCGATCAATGAAAGTAATCTTCCGATTTATGCTACAGAATGGGCTGTAGGGATTTCTGGGACTAATCCACGGTAGTTAATCAGATATCCATTAGGGGCGGTCGGATTTGGCAAGAATGTGGGCAGTTTCGAATCTGTGTCTGCTGCTTTCAGCTCGTACTTTCTGTAGAAAGTATTAAGAAGATGGATGTTTAATTACAGCCCTGAGACCATTAAAAATGCAGTTCTTCATATTTTAACAAAGATTGCTAACATTATATAATTAAAAAGACTTTATCAATACGGAAAATCTAATCCAAGTGCATATTAGGTTATATTTATTTGTTATGCCATCATGGAATGTATTATTAATATAATTGAACTCAGAAATTAATTTGAAATTTAATACACACCAAAATCAGTTTCATCTGTATTTTACAAACTGAGTCAAAGATGAATTTAATGAAATAAATATTCTTACATATTTGCAATGAATCATATTTAAAAATAACTAACAATGATAATCTATACTTGACTTAAATACAAATTGTAATAAGTTTTTTTACTGAAAATATATTTTTAGAGAGACATTTTCTAATATTTTTTTAATTTTTTTTTTTTAAAAAAGCTCATAAATTTAGTAGATATGTATTAATTGCTTGGCAGTGAAAAGAATTTCAAATTGCATAGAGAGCAAAATTCAATTGATTTTGGTGGTGTCAGATAGATAAAGATTAAATATATAGGAAGGATATGCTAATGATCACAATTAATTCAATTATACTGCAATTGAGTTCTCAAAATTTACATTACCTTACTTACCGATGCTTATTTTAATAAAAATTCAATGGGAATTTCTTGACATAAAATACTACTAAATAATAAAAAACTACTAAATAAGCACACTCAAGTTGGAAATTTAGAAAATTTAAAAAACAATAAAATTCCCTAGCTAGGAATATGTATCCTTGAGGAAAATGGACAACATATTGAAATACTTAAAACTAATATTAATAGCATTGGATTATATTAATTTCTATTATTATCTGTGGATCTCATTATTAGCAGTTATCTGAGAAAATAGGCTTATATCATTCAATTTATTTTTGATTGGTCGTCACTAGCCCCACTTGGAACCAATCAAATTTCTTGAAATTTTTATTTAAAAGGCTATAGAAAGATTTCATCATTTTAATATTATATTGAGCACCAAACGAGCAGATTTTTTTAATTTAATTTATCCTTTTTTTTCTTTCTAATGAATACTTAATTTGATGTATTTAGATATTAGCTTAATGTTCTGAATAACTTTTTGTTGGTGTTTTGAGTCACAAAAGGGACAAGTGATTGAAAACTGGTACTCTAAAGAGAACTGAAAATAGCATCGAATTTAAACCCTTTTTATCGGTTTCCGCCACAATTGCGAAGCAGTCCGATGATTTACATATGAAAGGAAATAACAAAGCAACAAAAGTGCTTCTATTGTGATGAATAATTGTCATATGGATTTTCAATAACATAAGTTGAAGATTGTTCAAAACCATTGTTTGGCTTGGAGAATAAGGTCTAATGGAGCAATGAAACTATATTTATTAATGCTTCATTGAAAAACAAGTTACTTAATATATAGACATTAGAATTTTGCAAACATCAAAGTCCTTAATATAACTTTTGTTTTATTATCTTCAAACAAAATGTGAATGTTGTAAAATAATATTGCAGAAAAATTATAGTTATGCTAAAAGATTGTATAGCTCACATAATCCTTGAAAATTTCATATCTATGTCTGAAATATGTCAATGTGTGTTCGGTAAAGACCATGCCCAAAAAATCAATATTTCTCATAGGTGAAATAAAAGATTTTTTGTAGAATTAACGACATTTTGTCGTTAATTTTTGACATTTGAGCTGCAATTTTCAGAAGTAAAAGTAGTATAATATATTCCTGTTCTTCATGTAGTTTTTCACCAAACATAATACTAATTTTTCGTTCTACAAACGGAAAATTAATTAGATTCTCAGAAACGCTATGCTGATCAAACTTTTGATTCATTTTTCATTGCACGTTTATTTCAAAAGATAAAATCTCATTAATTTATGAACAGTAGTGAAAGAAGAATACCAAGAACTCACATGTAAAACTATGAACTATTTATGGTTTCTCTCGAACATTGAGTTTTAACCATGATGTCGAAATTGAGCTTATTTGAATCTTATACAAATATTAAGAATAAATAACGAAATATGTTTGATGCCTCCAAAAATATGCTGAAATATTGAATTGAGATTATTTTAAGGATATTTGAAAATTTGCTTATATAGTAGGATAATTGTTGTGAACTTTCAATTTAAATTTATGTGTTTGAGATATATAATAATGCTATTAGATATGATGTTAGGCTGTTTTTTAAATTATTGAAATAATCTTTAAATTGTAAAATAAGGAATGAAAGCCACTAAGTTTCATAAATTTCATTCTATTAATTAATTTTCAAACTGGCTTAAGAAAATTCCTATTTAACTACAACACTTTCTTACAGAAGGATGAGTGGCGAGTCATATATGAAAAGTTTTATCATGGGGTACACGTGAGAAAGAAAAGATTACGCCATGAAGATCATGTTATTGAAACTTTTTTGTGGACATTTGACTATTTTCTTTTAAAGTAGAAATTTATAAAAAAAGTTCACAACAATTAAATGTTCCTTATAAATATATGTGGTCGAGAAGCATTATATTCCTATTAGTTTTGATGTTAGACAGTTTTTTTTAAACTATTGGAGTAATGCTTAATTTTGAAATAAGAAATGAAAGACTACAAATTTCATAAATTTGATTCTAATTTGCTAGCTAACTTAAGAAAATTACTATTTAACTAAAATACTTTCGTTTGAAGGATGATTAGAGACAGCCATATATGAAAAGATTTATCATAGGGTACACGAGAGGAAAAATATTAGGTCATAAAGATCATGTTATGAATTAAATGCCTAACATAACTTTCGTGAATCGTCCTTCTGAACAATGTAATTTCATATGCATGGGGAGAAGTATTTAAGTAAATTGTTAAAGAATTAAATATTATGCATCGGTGAATCTATGCAGAAGATAATGTACTTTCTACATAAGATATATTAAACAATAAAAGTTAATACTTTTCTCGAAAGTGACACCTTCATTTTAAATTAAACACAAAAAAAACTATTCTATTCGAAAAATTCAATTACCACAAGCATTACTTAATTCAACGAGCTATTATTTTACCATAAAAATTATTTTTTTTAATGTGTTACGTTCACTCACGAGGAAGCAAACTCATTGACAATATTTTCCTCGAGAGCTGCAATTCGTGCCTCAGTGTAAAAGATAAAACTCCGCAAGTGGAAAACCATTATACTTCAATGACAAAAATATGAGTCCTCCTGCAGTATTATAGTTTTCACAAGTAGCGCCACCAAGACGAGTAAAACACACAGCACAGAGATACGAAGAACCCAGCATTAATTAATGACGGTTTCTAAAATGCTGGTTAATTAATCGGCAAAGGAAAACGTAATTACTGCAGCGGAAAAGATAGGGGGAAGGAGAATGTTTGGCAAGAAGCTCAGAGTCTTGCTTTAAGTACCAACTATTGTCTGCTGGGGAATCCTTTCATCTGGTCGCATCTTATGTGGAAAGAAGGATTAGCAGATGAGAGACATTATTAAAGAAAGAAAACTCGTTATTTTGCCTGGAATGCCTAATTATCAAAACCCGGTGTCATTCGGTTGGTTTGACTGTCATAGAGAAATTCGTTGAAGTGCATTGCTGAAACTTAAAACGACAGATTATTTATTCTTTCTTTCACTGAATTTGGAGGAGCATGTACTTACATTCCATCGTTTGTCTTGGAGTAGAGAAAAAAAGTCATTAGCATGGAATTAGCATTAAATCATATCATAAGAAGTGTAGGGGAATTTTGGCATAATTTTTTTCATTTAAAGTTCGTATATTTTCAGATATTCAATTAACTCTTTTAATGTCTAGGTTGATTTTGCATTAATAGATAATAGTTACAAAACATTTACATGAGTCAGAGTCAACAATTCACTGAAAAAATTCTGAGACTACTTAGGTGCCATTTGAAAAGTTGCCATAAATTAGATATGATAATTACGTTAACTAATTATATTGATTACAATAATTACATTACATTAATATAATTTATAGTACCAATTAGGTACCATAAATTTATAGATAGAAGATCATGTATTTTCGATATTAGATATAATAAGCAATAAGAGTTCATTCTTTTCTTGAAAGTGATTCCTTCATTTTAAATTAAAAAAAAAACATAGTGTCATATTTCTCTTTGAGTAGCGAAAAATTCAATTACCGCAAGTATTATTTAATTCAACGAACTATTGTTTTACCATAAAATATATATATATTTTTTAATGTGCTACGTTCACCCACGAGGAAGCTCATCAAAAATACGTTCGTCAAGAGCTGCAATTCGTGCCTCAGAGTAAAAGACGAAACTCCCCAAGTGGGAAACCATTATACTTCAATGAGAAAAATATGAGTTCTTCAGCGGAATTATTGTTTTCGCAAGTAGCGCCACCAAGACGAGTAAAACACAGAGATACGAAGAACCCAACTTTAATTAATGACGGTTTCTAAAATGCTGGTTAATTAATCGGCAAAGGAAAACGTAATTACCGCAGCGGAAAAGATAGGGGGAAGAGGAAAATGTTCGGCAAGAAGCTCAGAGTCTTGCTGTAAGTACCAACTATTGTCTGCTAGGGAACCCTTTCATCTGGTCGCATCTTATTGTGGAAAGAAGGATTAGCAGATGAGAGACATTATTAAAGAAAGAAAACTCGTTATTTTGCCCGGAATGCCTAATTATCAAACCCGGTGTCATTCGGTTGGTTTGACTGTCATAGAGAAATTTGTGTTGAAGTGCATTGCTAAAACTTAAAACGATAGATTATTTATTGTTTCTTCCGCTGAAATTGGAGGAGCATGCACTTATATTCCATTTTTTTTTTTTTTTTTTTTTTTTTTTTTTTTTTTTTTTCTTGTGTTAGAGGAAAAAAGTCATTAGCATTAAATCGTATCATTTAGAAGAGATGGGGAATATATTTTTTTTTTTTCATTTAAAGTTCTAATACATTTTCAAAAATTCATTTAATGCTTTTAATGCCTAGCTTAATTTTCCTTTAATAGATATTAGTTACATTATATTTACATGAGCCAGAAATTATTATAGCAATCCAATGAATAAATATGGATATTTCTACTTAGATAAGACATGAAAAGTTGAATTTACACTGATGCAGTTAATAATGCTCAAATTTTAGTTACAGAGTATGACAATGGAATATTAATATTAGCTGTCAAAGAACACCATAATCACAGAAGTATATAATTTGAGAACAAAGATGCTGGCAAGAAGTTAATAGGCTTTTTATGTACCGACTCTTGTCTGAAGAATATCCTTTCATGTGGTTGCATCGTACAGAAAAAAAAGAAAAAAATGTCAGATGAAATGTTTAATTAACAAATGAATGCTCGTTATTTATCCCGGAAAATCAAATTGTTTATATCCGGTGTAATTTAATTTATTGGTCTTTAATACGTTGTGGCTTTATTTTAATTGTTTGAAGTTCACTACTAAAATGATCTGACTAATTACTTTGTTCATATTTTTTTACTGAATTTTCATAACCTGTGCTCATTTCAGTTTCATTGTCTATTTATAGGTAGAAAAAAATCATCTAATATATTATTATATAACTAAAAAAGGAAATAAAATGTTGATCATATTTTTCACTCGTAATCTCATATATGGGGTGAATTTCCGTCTTATATTTATCTTTTAATTTAAAATAAAAAAATCTTCAATATTGCAATTAACAATTTGTATCTTGATATCATTTTGAGGACAATTATAATTATCACCTCCCAAAAGAATTAACATGATAAAATATCATTTTACTAATGAAATAAAATCAATTTTAAAGGACTTATTTATATGATGCATTGTTTTTATTATTTTCAGATTATGAAAAAGAATATAATATGTTTTATTAAATACATTTAAAATAATTAATAACCGTAATTTGTAATTAGTTTTTCTTGAAAAAACATTTATTAGCATATTTATATAAATATTACCTTACAGAATTATTATTTGAAAAAAAAATGACACATTAAAGTAATTAAGCACATACTTTGCTTTTGGTGTTTTTTATCTCTAAACCTGAATTGTCTGCAGGATTTGTTGATTAACAAACTTAACATTTACTTACCATGCTCTTTCATGTATGACTTTATTTGTGCAAACTGTTGCGTTACAAAATTATTTCTTATTATTCTTATTTTCGACATTTTATTAAAATTTTTAATTATTCCTACCCTGTGTTATTAAATAATTCCGAGTCATCTTTTTGTATCCTAAACCTCTGTAAATCTAAGTCTGTGACACTCTGTATAATAAATAATATGATAATTTTATAATATCATTTTTTAAATATCATTTTCACATAAATATACACTGCCTGATTTTAATAAATATTCATAATGCCAGTGAAAAAAAAAATGTATCAAATGTTTTGAAATATTCTATGGACTTGCTTGAAACATTCTATGAAAACTTCTCCTTCAACCATTTTATAATAGTAGCATTCTATGGAACCTCTCCTTCAAGCATTCTATGATAACCTCTCCTTCAAACATTTTATGATAAACCTTGCGTTGAACAAGAAAACTATGACAAACCTTCCTTTGAAGCATTTTTGACAAAATTCTATTCCAAACCTCTAGAGAAATAAACACGAGTCTTCTCTATCTTTTGAATGCTGGAATGCCCTGGAGAAGTGGTCCTCATTTAAAAGGACATTACAAGGGAACACTTTAAAAGTTAAAGAAGTATGAGACAGGAAGCATCCAGAAAATTCGATACAGATTTGATGGATTGGAGTGGCCTCAAAACCGTTATGCACTCTTGCGTTATTCCGGTCCACTCGTTTCTATACCAGAATGTTCCGCCAATGAACAGGAGGGAAAGAGGCTTATTTTCGAATTAAATTAAACGACCATTTTACGGTGGTCTTCGGATGCAGTAAGGAATGCAGCATAAATTCAAACTTTAAAGTGAATAGAATGCCTCAGATCGATGGTGTTCAGTGAATATTAATGATACAATTTCAGTCTAGTTTAGCATTTCCTTTTCCTGGAGACGCTGTTTGTGATTACGTACATGGCAATTTTGTATCTAAATTACCGTCTATTCTTCGATGTTATCTAGGTACAGAGAAACTATATGCATTTGGTAGATCATTGCTTCAGCAGTTGTTTATGATTCTATTTCAGCTTTCTACAAATACTAAGATGTAATTAAATTTATTAATTAAATGAATAATTAATATTCCAACGAAAAATATATCTAATTGTTTTAATATGAGTCAGATCAGTTGATTTTTTAAAATTAAATTTAATAATAATAAATTACACATGCTTACGCAGTGATAGATGCATGATTATACATGTAGTTATGCATCTGGCTTACGAAGCTGAAGGGTAATAGGCAAGCTACACAACGCTTGAATACACAATTACATTTGATGAAGCGTACTTTCCATCAATGATTTCTGGTTTTCTAAATGGTTTTTTTTTAATCCAGCGTACAGTAATGAGTCGCGAAAGAACTGTACGGACTTCAATGACTTGGGTCATCTAAGCCAGTCCAAACTCGACCAACTAGTTATAATGAAGCATACCTTGATATTGCTATAGTATATAGAGGATTCCATATGCAACAGTAACATGTAAACGACACGCAAACGTATTTTTGCCTTTGTTACTTTAATGATTAGCATACATAACATTTACTTACTATGGTCTACATTTACGACCTCTTTGTGCAAACTGTTATATTTTAAAATAATTTCCTACCATGTATTATAAAATGATTCCGAATCATCTATGTGTATACTACGCCTCTCTAAATCTGGGACACCCTGTATAACAATTAATATGATAATTTTATACTATAATTTTTTAAATACCATTATCACATAAATAAACTGTCTGTTTTTAATAAATATTTTTTATGTCAGTAAAACAAATGTGTCAAATGTTTTAAAATATTCTATAGACTCGCTTGAAGCCTCTATGATAAGCTCACCTTCAAGTATTCTATGATAACCTCTCCTTCAAATATTCCATGATAGCCTCTTCTTCAAGCAGTCTATAATAACCTCTAATTCAAGCATATGATAAACCTTGCGTTGAACAAGCAAACCTTACTTTGAAGCATTTTTGATAAAATTCTGTTCCAGACCTCTAGAGAATTAAACGTGTGTCCTCTCTCTTTTGAATGTTGAATGCCCTGGAGAAGTGGTCCTCATTTAAAAGACATTACAAGTGAACACTTTAAAAGTTGAAGTGTGAGAGGGAAGCAGCCATAAAATTCGATACAGATTTGATGGTTTGGAGTGGCCTCAAAAGCTTTATGTACTCCTGCATTATTCCAGTCCATTCGTTTCTATACCAGAATGTTCCGTCAATGAACAGGAAGGGAAAGAGGCTTATTTTCGAATTAAATTAAACTACCATTTTACGGTGGTCTTTGGATTCAGTAAGGAATTCAGCATAAATTCAAACTTTAAAGTGAATAGAATGCCTCAGATCGATGGTGTTCAGTGAATATTTATGATACAATTTCAGTCTAGTTTAGCATTTCCATTTCCTGTCGGTGATTACGTACATGGGAATTTTGTATCTAAATTACCGTCCTTTCTTCAATGTTATCTAGGTACAGAGGAACTATATTTATTTGATAGATCATTGCTTCAGCAATTGTTTATGATTCCATTTCAGTTTTCTACAATTGGTGGATCTAATTAAATTTATTAATTAAATGAATAATTTTTTTAAATATTCCAACGAAAATATATCTACTGATTTTAATATGGGTCAGATCAATTGATTTTTAAAATTAATCTTAATAATAACAGATTTTTACATAATATTATTTTACATAAATTTATATTAAATTCATAAAAATAATTAAAATTATTTAATAATTGAATTTACATTTATATTTTACATATTGTTTTTTACATAAGTTTTTACATAATTATTATTATTTATAACTAAAGTTAATAGTGGAAACTTTTTCTTTTTACTTAAAGCTTAATACATGTTTAAATTGTCTAAGAGTGTATCTGCAAAGAAGGAATAAGCAGTTATAACACGAATTATAAAAAGTTATTACAATTTTAATTTTAATGAAAAATCTCCTTAAAAATCTCCTTAATTTATCTCCATATTTGACAGCCTTGCACTTTGCATTAAAATGTTTTACTATGAAGCGTTTAAAAAATTAATAAACTAAATGAGATTCAAGTATGTATATAAAGTTCAAAAAGTATTAATAAATGAAATATTAAAAGAATTGTATTGTTTATGTACATAAAATTTATGCATAAATAAAAACACACATAAAGATTTCTTTTACAAATTACACTATAAAATTGAATTACTTCTGTATGCATTGCTGTAGCAGCAGACAGCAGTAAAACTATTGCTTGGAGGACGAAATTTTGCTATCTATTTATCTGCTCATCTTTTAGCTTCAAATGTTAAAAATTCTACCAAATCACCACCTGTCATTAAATAACGAATCACGATAATTATCGCTAAAACGTTATAATGTAATTACTTAGACTGCTTGTCAAACTTCTCTAACACCAAAATACCCAATTTTTCCCATAGCCAAGCTGTCACTTTGGAATTCGCAAGAGTTACTTTATTAGGACCCGTAAATGATAGACAGATTTCTTTTAAATTCTTCCCATAAATGTTACTTTTCTCTTCTTTAGCAAAGCTAGACTATGTCCTCCAGAACCAAAGTATTTAGAGTTCTTCAAGTTTCAAATTGTTTTTCTCCACTCTGAAATTCTAAAAGAATATTAACTTTTTCACAGTGTTAATGGAATGGTTTAAGCTAAAAGTTATACACATGACTTTTGTTTTAAATTTGTTTTAACTATCTGAAAACTGAAAAAACAGTTTTATATTATTAATATGTCTCTTTTCTATGTTTCATAAAATGAATAAAAATGCTGACAAATTAATAAGACCAAAAATTAAACTTAAACATAATTTAATATGAGCATGCCTGGATTGAGCTTGCTATTCCAATTTGCCATTTACCAGTAATGCCCCAAACCACACAATAAAAATATTAGCAAATGAATAAAAAAATGTTCAATTTGTTATGTAATTTAAGAAAAATACAAAAGAAAATTCTTATTGATTTATTAATTCATTTTCTATAAAAGCAGTGTGTTTTGGAATCTAGATCAATACTTTGTTCTGAGAAATTAAAATCTAATGGTTAGAAACATTTTATGACACTATTGAACGTGGAACCAGAATTTTCAATTTATAAAAAAGGATTATATTGTTCAATATTTTATTCAATTTTCAAAAGAATTTTACATATATTGCCAGTATAGTTAAATTTCCATTGTTTTTGAGTTTTTGAAATTGTTACATTTGAGCAATACACAATTTTCTTGGAAAATGCTATAATATTTTAGCACAAAATAGTTTTAAAAAATTGCAACAGATAACAGAAAAAATCAATTCTTTTTTTCATAAGAGACCTGCCAGCAAATTTAATTAAAGTTTGTGAAGGGTGAATGATATGAAAAATTTTTAGTAAATTCTCCAATTCATATATTGCCCATGCAAAACATGCAGTTCCTTAGACCGAATATATAACCGAATATCTTTCATTTTATTTATATCTATATTCAACAATCAGTGAAAATCATATATTTTTAAGCTAAAGTGAAACATGTTTCTGTATTAACGATCTCCATTAAGATATATATTAACGTCTAGATTAAATTTTTCAATTGCGTAATACAACATATAAAAAAATAATGATTTTTTTTTCTGATAGACGTATAAAATAAAGAAATAATAGGATTTTTTTCGTTTTAATTTTATTAAAATTCAGAAGAACTTTTAGAAAATACTCCGATTAAAAGAAAAAAATAAGTAATTTTTTTGTGATATTTATACACTACGCAAAAAAAGTAGAAGGACACTTGATTTTGCAACAATAACAGAAAAATATTTTATTTTTACTAAAATTTTCTATTAGAAACATTTTACAAATATTTTAAAAATACAATTTTAACATCAGAATTATGATATTCAAACATAAAATATGAATGGCAACAAAAATAGTTTCACTTTTTTGAAAATTTGTAAAAAAAGTAGAAGGACAGCATTATAATGAATGAAAAAATAGTGTTTTAATAAGGAATATTCTTTCCATTGGCCTTTATAACTTCAAATATTCTGTTTGGAAGTGAATTGTATAGACATTGAACTTCTGTTTGACAAAAAATGTCCCACGAGTCATTCAATGCTTATCGAAGCTGAGTTAGCGAATCAAATTGCCTTCCATCAGCATAAACTCGACGAACTAGCATTGCCCAGATGTTTTCCATTATATGAAGGTCAGGACTTTTGGCTGGCCATGGTAAAACATCCACATTATTTGTTAGGAACCAATTTTGACTCCAGTCGCGGTGTGAATGGAAGCTCCATCTTGCTGAAACTTCCACTCTTCACCCCCAAGTCAGAGCCATAAGAAAGAAGCTCGGAATTCAGCACTTGAATGTAGTCTGTATGTTTTTTGCCTACCATTTAAGAAAACCAGACTTGTCCTTCCTCCGTATCCAACAGCCAACCAAACCATTAAACTCCCTCCTCCCATTTGTCGTGTTGAATAGTATTCGTCTTCATTCCCCAGACAATGCCAGTAGTGCTGATATCCGTCTGGACCGTCTAAGTCAAATTTCTTTTCATCGGAAAATATCACAGAAGTCCATTCTGTAGTCAGGACATGTGCTCCTTAGCCCACGCTGAACGGTTTTCAATGTGAGCTTGTGTCCACTTAGGATGATGTTTCCGTTTTTGAAAATGAATTTTTTAGATCTTTAATATAGTTGTAAACCGTTTTTTCGTCACATGATTAAGTCCTGCTTGATTTCTTGCCTTTGAAACACTTCCTTTGTTCTTCTTAAGCACATGAACAAGTTTTCTTTCATCACGGGGTGGTAACTTTTTCGGTCTACCAGTCTTCTTTTTCATTTCATTTTTATAAGGATTTCTGATAAAGTTTGAAACTGTATTGGGGCTCACCTGCAACAATCGAGCAATCTCTCTGACACCTTTACCATCATTTTGATATGCGGAAATTCGGCCTTTTTGAAAATCGTTCAAAGGTATTCCTTTAGGCATTTCTGAGAGCGGAGAAACAGCGTAACTTTTAAACAAATTAGATTTTTTTGACTGAAAAGGATAAAACAAAGTACAAAATCACTATTTAACTAAAGAACAACTCACTAAATTAAATATATTAGCAAGTGTCCTTCTACTTTTTTTACGCATCGGAAATTATATATACTAATTTTATTATTAATATTAGTGGTAGATGTTTAATTTTTGCCGAAAATAAAAAAAAGGGTCATTAAACTAAATCTGCATAAATATCTGGTAGTTAGGAGAAAATAAGAGATATTAATTGGCAAAAAAACACTGTCCTTCTATTTTTTTTACGCAGTGTATATATAATCATTATGAGCATACTATTCATATATATATAACATCCATATACAAATGATACAATACTATTATACTAGAAATTGCTTTTTTAATTTTTATAAACGACTATAGAGACATCTCACTTTATAAAGTATCAAAGAGAAATGTATGAGAGAGAAAAGAAATACAATATTTCAGATATACAAATCTGCAACTGTAGTACGATTTTTCATACAATAAAAAGAGACAATGAGAAGACGCACCTGAATAGAAGCAGAGAAACTTCCTTTCTTTACAAAGTCAAAAACAAATTTTCCGCATACGTTCACTTTTCGATAGCACGCGGAGTATCGTAATTTCGGAAATTCTTTCAATGCTGTTTTTCTTTCTTCATTTTTAAAGCTTCAGTAAACGCAACGTCGTTGTGAACTATTCAGGATTTCTTGCAATCTTTCAAATCTTTTTCTTATTTTACTTATTAAGAAAAAGAGTGGATTTTCAAAAGATGAAAGGTTTAAAAGGGTACTGAAATACACAGTACAGTTTTTAAATTTTTATAATGTATTAATAGTTAGTGTAATTTATTAAAAAAAAGTTTAATAAATATTAAGAATATTCTAAACAAGTAATAATTTTTTCTAAAAAATGGAATTAAAATTTCTTCGTTCGCTGTGGAACCAATTGAAAGATAAATTTATTTTAAATTCTGTACAACATTTTGTCATAGTTTCTTTTGATATTTGTATATGTGTTTTGTGTTTATTTTTATTATTATAAATTTTAAATAAATATTTGGTACATGTGTCCTCTAAATTATATATTATCATCTATGCATACGGTACCTAGCAATTCAACAGATTAATAGAAATGTGGTTAGCCAGCAGTGCGTTCCATGTATCATTTATGCATATCATGACACCTCACCATCTAGAGGACGGTGCCTTCTGAAAGAATATTTAGGAAAATATGCAGTTAAATCTTAGGAAAGTATATTTAGTTAAATCTTCATCATTTTTGAGTTTTTAAAATTGTTATATTTGAGCAATATACAATTTTGGTGGTAAATGCTATACTATTTTAGCAAAACTTTTATGAAAATTTCAATAGATAAAAAAATAAATTAATTCTTTTTTTAATAAAAGACCGGATGAAATTTGTATAGGAGGATTAATCTGATAAAATTTGTCAATGAAAAGCATGTAACTGTTTGTACAAATATCTTTCATTTTATCTCTTTTATATTTTACAATCCGTGCAAATCATATATTTTTAAGCTGAAGTGAAACTTGATTCAGCATGAACTTTTTGAATTTTATTACAGTTCAGAAACAATTTATAAAAAGTCCGACTAAAAGAAAATATATTTTTTGAAATATTATTTATATATATATATATATTCATTATACATATAATATTCATATGTGTAACATCCTTATACAAATAATACAATACTAAAATACTAGAAGTTGCTTTTTTAATTTTTATAAATGGCTATAAAGGCACTTTAATAAAGTATCAAATAGAAAATATTGAAAGAGAAAAGAAATACGATATGTATTCCGATATACAAACCTGCACCTTTAGTATAATTTTTCGTTCAATGGAAACAGACAATGAGAAGACGTACCTGAATAGATGCAGAGAAACTTCCTTTCTTTACATATTCGAAAACAAATTTTCCGCATACGTTCACTTTTCGATAGCACGCAGAATATCGTAATTTTGGGAATTCTTTCAGTGCGGTTTTTCTCTTCATTTTTAAAGCTTCAGTATACACAACATCCCTGTGAATTATTCAGAATTACCAATATCTTTCATTTCTGATATTTTTGGGTAATTTCGGCTGTGTTTAAAATTATTTCTCACCCTGCATTATTATGTGATTCCGAGTCACCTATGTGCATCCTACACCTGCTAGATGTTTGTAAATCTAGATCAATGACACCCTATATAGTAATTTTATACTATCAAATTTCATTATCATATTAAATTTCATTATCACATAAATACACCGAAAGATTTTGAAATGTTGATAAAATGTTTTGAAATATTATATTGGCTAGCTTGAAGCATTCTATGATAAGCTTTCCTACAAATATTTTATGATTACCTCTCCTTCACGCATTCTATGATAACCTCTCCTTCAAGCATATGATGAATCTTGCGTTAAACAAACAAACTATTACAAAGCTCCGCTTTGAAGTATTTTTGAAAAAACTCTATTCCACACCTCTAGAGAAATAAACGCGTGTCCTCTCTCTTTTGAGTGGTGAATGCCCTGGGGAAGTGGTCCTCATTTAAAAGGACATTGCAAGTGAACATTTTAAAAGTTAAAGAAGTGTGAGAGGGAAGCAGCCAGAAAATTCAATACAAATTTGATGGATTGGAGTGGCCTCAAAAGCTCTATGCACTCCTGCATTATTACAGTCCACTCGTTTCTATACAAGAATGTTCCGCCAATGAACAAGAGGGAAAGAGGCTTATTTTCGCTTTATATTAAACGACCATTTTACGGTGGTCTTCGGATGCAGTAAAGAATGCAGCATAAATTCAAACTTTAAAGTGAATGGAATGCCTCAGATCCATGGTGTTCAGTGAATATTTATGATACAATTTCAGTCTAGTTTAGCATTTCCATTTCCTGGAGACGCTGTCGGTGATTACGTACATGGGAATTTTGTATCTAAATTACCGCCCATTCTTCTATTTTATCAAGGTATGGAGAAACTATATGTATTTGGTAGATCATTGCTTCAACAGTTGTTTATGGTTCCATTTGAGCTTGAGCTTTCTACAAATGCTAGGATCTAATTAAGTTTATTGATTAAATGGATAATTTGTTTTTAATATATTTACTAGTCTTTACTTGAGACGGTTCGATTGATTTTTTAAAATTAAAATTCATAATAAAAAATTTTAATACAAATAATTAATATTTACTGCTGTGTCCAAAGAGTAAGTCCAATTTTCAATTTAAAATTGCCGGGCTTATGCAAATTTATTTTTGTTTCTTTTGTAGGTTGCTGGCACTGCCCTTGACGTCTGCGTGAAATTTGACGTCAAAATACTCCCCATCTTTGATTTATTGTTTTCCTTTCAACGATTTTCTAAAAGAAGTTAATTCCAGACTACCGTTATCTGTCGTGGAAGAACTATGCGGACTTCAGTGACTGCAAAGACAATTCAAACTCTAGCCGCTAGTAATAGCGAAGCATACCTTGAAATCCTACTACAATACATGGAGGATTCCGTATGAAATCATAACTGGAAAACGACACGGAACCGTAATTTCACTTTTATTACTTTTATTGATTAACACACCTAGCACTTACTTACCTGTTCTTTCATTTATGACATTTTTTGTGCAAACTGCTGCGTTACAAAATTATTTCTTACCGTATACTATTCTATGATTCCGAATCGTTTATATGTATCCCATCCCACCTAGATATTTGTAAATCTTGGTCTTTGACACCCTATATAATAATTTTATACTATCATTGCTTAAAATTCATTATCACATACATACACTGCCTGATTTTAATTAAATATTCATAACGCCAGTAAAAAAATGCATCAAATGTTTTGAAATATTCTATAGACTCGTTTGAAATATTTTATGATAACCTCTCCTTCAAGCCTTACATGAATCAATTCATTTTTTCAAGGGACCTGCCAGCAAATTCGATTAAAATTTGTAAAGGGTAATTAATCTGATCAAATTTTTGTGCATTCTCCAATTTATATATTGCAATGGAAAGCATGCAACTCTGTGTACAAATATATAAATATGTTTCATTTTATTTATTTCTATATTCAACAATCCATACAATTCATATATTTTTAAGTTACACTGAAACTCGTTTCTATGTGAATGATTTCCATTACAATACGTTTTACGCGGTATAAATAAATTTTTCAATTGCTTATTACAAAACAAGATTTTAAAAAACTAATTTTTTTTTCAGATAGACCACGAAATAAAGAAATAATATATTTTTTTTTTTTCATTTTTAAATATATTCAAATTCAGAAGAATTTATTAAAATAGTCTGATTAAAAGAAATAAAAATATATTTTTGAGATATTAAAAAGTGATAATTTCTCGAAATAAAGTGTATATAAGATCTTTATAGAAATGATACAATACTATAATAGTAGCAGTTGCTTTTTAATTTATATAAATGAACTATAAAGATATCTCACTTATAAAGTACCAAATAGAAAATATTGAAAGGGAAAAGAAATACAAATTTATCCAGATATACAAATCTGCATCTGCAGTACGATTTTTCATACAATGAAAAGAGACAATGAGAAGACGTACCTAAATAGAAGCAGAGAAACTTCCTTTCTTTACAAATTCAAAGCAAATATTCCTCATACGTTCATTATTCAATAGCACGCAGAATATCGTAATTTTGAGAATTCTTTCAATGCGGTTTTTCTCTCTCCATTTTTAAATCTTCAGTAAACACAGCGTCACTGTGAACTATTCAGGATTTCTTGCAATCTTTCCCATCTCTTTCTTATTTTACTTATTAAGAAAAATATAGGATTTTCAAAAGATGAAAGGCTTAAAAGGGTATTAAAATACACAGTAGGGTTTTTAAATTTTTATAATGTATTAATAGTTTAATTTATAAAAGAAAAGTTCAATAATTGTTAAAAATATTCTAAAAATTTAATAAATGTTTCAAAAAATTGGAATTCAAATTTCTTCGTTCTGTATGTGACCAATTGAAAGATAATATAATAATTTTAATTTTATTTTTTTTAACCTTTAGTCATATATTTTTATATGCATTTCATTTTGTGTTTATTTTATTAGAAATTTTAAATAATAAAAATAAAAATATAAGGTACTTATTTAGAAGTACAGTTAATAGTTATTACATGCTTACATGTACACTCATTTACAGTACTTATAAAAGTACAATTTATTTTGTGCAGTTTCCCTCTTAATTATATATTATCATATATGATTATTCATACTGTAATAAGGCACCTAGTATTTTTTCAGATTGATGTGACTGTATTTAGACATCTGTGGGTTTCATGTACCACTTATGTATATCATGACAGCCACCGACAAGATAACAATGACTTCCGGAAGGGGCAATAGCTCCGCATTTGTGTTTAGTACATTGGAAAACCTATAAAACTTCCCTAAAGTGATTTGTTTATGACTCTGACGTTCTGCATATTTGTTGTCACAATCAACTCAGCGACCACAAAAGAAGTGGCCACAACAAGGGTGCCAGCGGATTTTAATCTATTCCCTCCAGAACAAAAGTAGTCTACATTGCATTGGACACGAGTATCAGTACATAGGATTTAAGTAAAACATATTATATTAATTAATTGAATTAAAATTTTAATTTGTGTATTTAATTACTACAACATGATTCCTTATATTATATTCAAAATTAGCATGCGTTTGCAATTAACATTTGGGCAACTCTGGTCTTATAAAAAACCCGGTATACTATTTAAATATTGTAGAATTTTACGAAGAAGTGATAAATTTGTGAACTGAATTGCTTTAGAAGCTAATTATTTACATAAAAAAAATTTTTTTTAATTTAATTTAATTTAAATTTCTCACAAACTGTAAAGATACTTATAAGTTCATTAATTTTTTTTGCTAAAATATATTAAATTATTATATTAGTAATTCATAAATAAATACTTATATATTTAATGATCGTATTATAATTTGATTTTATAAAAAAAAAGGCATTATATTCACCAAGGCAATTAATATTTCGTATCATTAAATTAACCAATTAAGGTAAAGACATCATTAAATTATTATGAATAGGATAATATATAAATAACTTTATATTCATGCTTTTTATCATTATTCGTTAAGAAATAAAGTAATTAATTTGAGTGTTTATTTAAAAAACATTATCTTATTTCAAGTAACATGTATTCTGCTGCCAATTGATGAAATATGATGATGAATAATGGAAATAAATATATTACTTGATGAAATAAGTTGAAATAATTAGTTTTATATTCTTTCGCTTTTTTTCAGTAATTTTTACTGTAAGGGAATTATTTGTGACTGCTTCTTTTAATAAAATTTATTAATCGTTTTTTGAATGGATGATTTTTTTTATATCTAACTAAGATTAAATGAATAAATTACGCCGTTCATTTTTAATATAAGGATTTAAATCATAACATACCTTACAAAAGTAAAAATTCTAAAGTTTTAATATCGTATATTTTTTTGCACTTTTTTGATAAATTAACGTTTATATTCCTTAAATTTTTCCTTACAAAGAATTTAAATGTATTTTTTAGAATTTGTTTTAAAATTGTATTTCATTTTAATACTTATATGTTTATAAAATAAATATATTTATTCATATAAAGGTCGAAATTTCACTGATATAATTTTTTAATAAAATTATTTTATATTTATAATTATTAGTTCCCAGTAAGTTTAAATTGCCAATTGTCTTAAAACAAAAGCATTAAAAGAAGCACAGAGTTCTTCATGAAAAACTTTTTATTGTTTGCAATAATTTTAATTTATTAGTTTCTTGGCCAAAGTTTCTTTGAAAGAAAATGTTAGTTGTTATTGAAAGAAAAGGTTGCTTTCTATTCCAAATCTTTCTGAAGACAATATATCCCTCATTTAGAAAAATAAATTCTGCAATAAATCTGACCTCATTAAACTTTACATTTAAAGTTTAAAAATAACGTATCCATTGCACTTAAATATTATAAATAAATAAGCATCCTAAAATGAATAAATCTTTGAAAGAAATTAAGATGTTTCCAGCTTATTGGACAAATGAGATTTGTGTATACTATTCAATACTTAGAAATACCCTGGAGTCTTAACTTCCCAACAAACAATCGATAAAACAATAAACTCCTTTACGTTTCCCATCCTCTTTAAGACGCAAATTCCTGTCTTCAAAAAAATGCAATACAACCTTTATCTGAAGAAAAATGTAGATTCCAACTTATAACGAGTTCTTGATTCAGAAGCCTTCACTATGCGGTCTTCATTAAAGGGCAAATTCTTCAAATCCCATCTAAAGGAGGTATTCGAGAAAGATAGCAGTTATCTGTTTCTCAAAGTCCGTTTTAATTGCCTTGTTGGAAAAGTACTTCTACCTTATCGCCGAATCTCCAGTGATCTACCTTTGCATCAGATTGTTGGTCGACGAAATAACCTACTAAATAAAAAAAAAGGTCGGCTTTGAATGAAATTCGGGAAAGAAATATCGTCGTGCGATCAATGAAAGTAATCCTCCGATTTATGCTACAGAATGGGCTGTAGGGATTTCTGGGACTAATCCACGGTAGTTAATCTGATATCCATTAGGGGCGATTGGATTTGGCAAGAATGTGGGCAGTCTCGGATCTGCGTTTGCTGCTTTCAGCTCGCACTTTCTCTAGAAAGCATTAAGAGGATGGATGTTTAATTACTGCCCTGAGACCATTAAAAATAGAGTACTTCAGATTTTAACAAAGATTGGTAAGATTATATTATTAAGAAGACTTCAACAGTACGGAAAATCTAATACAAGTGCATATTAGATTATATTTATTTGTTAAACCTTTCTGTAATGTATTATTAATATAAATGAACTTATAAATTAATTATAAATATAATACATACCAATCAATATATATATATATATCACAACACATACATATTACATTTTTACATGTATTAAATTGAATATACATTGCTTACTTAACTGCAAATATATTTTTAGAGACATATTTTCTATTGTTTTTTTTTATTGAAAAGCTCATAAATTACGCAGATATGTATCAATTGCTTCGAACTGAAAAAAATTTCAAATTGCATAGAGAGCAAAATTCAATTCATTTTGAATGCGTTAGATAAGTAAGATATGCCAATGGCCGCAATTATTTCGATTTTTTTGCAAATGATTTCTCAAATTTCGCCTTTAACAAATTTGCAATGTCTATTTTAATAAAAATACAATAGGAATTTCTTGACATAAAATACTTCTCGTCACAGAAAAAAATACTAAATCAGCACACTCATGTTGGAAATTTAGGAAATTTAATAGAACAATAATAGTCCCAAGCTAGGAATTTGTATCCTTGATGAAAATGGACAACATATTGAAATACTTAAAACTCATATTAATAATGCTGGATTATATTATCTCCTATTACTATCTGTGGATCTCATTATTCGCAATTATCTGAGATAATAGGAGTATATCTATCAATTTATTTTTGATTAGTCGTCACTAGCCCCACTTACCACTAATCATATCGCACATTTACAAATGTACCCTCTTCTCTTTTTAAATTTCTTGACATTTTTATTTAAAATACTATTGAAAACATTCCGTCATTTTAATGTTCTATTGAGCAGCAAACGAGCAGCTTTTTTTTAATAATTTTGTCCTTTTTTTTTCTTTCCTAATGAGTACTTAATTTGATGTATTTAGATATTAGCTTAATGTTTGAATAACTTTTTGTTGGAGTTGTGTGTCACAAAAGGGATAAGTGATTGAAAACTGGTAGTCTAAAGAGAGCTGAAAATAGCATCGAAATTAAACCCTTTTGTCTCGGTTTCCGCAACAATTGAGAAGCAGTCCGATGATTTAGATGTGAAAGGAAATAACAAAAAGGGAACCACAACAAAAGTACTCATCCTGTTGTGATGAATACTTGTCACATGGATTTTCAATAAGAAGATGAAGATTCTTCAAAACCATTGTTTGGTTTGGAAGAATTATGTATAATGGAGCAATGAAAATATTTATTGTTAATGCTCCTTTTAAAAACAAAGTATTTAATATATAGATATTATATATTTGGATATATTAAACGTCCTTAATATAATTTTTTTTATTATCCTTCAAACAAAATGTGAATGTGGTAAAATAATCGTGCAGGAAAATTATAATTCATGTTAAAAAATTGTATAGCTCACATAATCGTTGAAAATAACAACAGTTCTCACTGGAAAATTAAAAAACATTTTGAAGAATTAACGGCATTTTGTTAACTGAAAACGAGCTGAAATTTTCAGAAGTAAAAGTAGTAAGATCAGTAATGTATTATAAATACTGTTCTCCATGGAGTTTTTCACCAAACAAAATAGTGTAGATTACTACGACTACTATCATTTGATGAATTTTTCTCCTCAACAAACCGAAATTAATCAGAAAAAAAGTGTTGATCAAACTTTTGATTAATTTTTCTTTGCACGTTTATTTCAAAACATAAATTCTCATTAATTTATGGGCAATAGTGAAAAAAGAATACCAAGAACTCACATGTAAATCTATGAAATATTTAAGGTCTCTCTAGAACATAGAGCTTGAACCATGGTCTCGAACATTGAGCTTATTTGGTTCTTATTCATATATTAAGAATAAATATCGAAATAGGCTTGATGCCCCCAGAAATATGCCGAGATATCGAATTGAGACTCTTTTGAGGATATTTGAAAATTACTTATAAAGTAGAATATTTGTTGTAAATTATTATAATGATACATTTATGTGGTTGAGACTGTGTAATGTAGACTATTGAGACTATCGCTGTTCTATAATGCTATTATTTCTGATGTTAGACTGGTTTTTAAATTATTGGAATAATCTTTAAATTGTAAAATAAGAAACCGTATAAGTCTCATAAATTTGATTCTATTGATTAATTTTCTAGCTGACTTAAGAAAATTCCTATTTAACTAAAACACTTTCGTATAGAAAGATGAGTGGGGGGTAGTCATATATATATATATATAAATTTTTATCATGGGGTACACCAGATAAAGAAGATTATGTCATGAAGACCATGTTATGAATTAAATGCCTTTGGTGAAGCGTCCATCTGAATATTACAATTTTATATGCATTGCGAAAAATATTTTAATAATTTTTTCAAGAATTAATTAGTATGCATCCATAAATCTATGTAGAAGATCACATACTTTTTACATAAGATATATTAAGCAACAAAAGTTAATTCTTTTCACGAAAGTGACATCTTCATTTTAAATTAAACAAAAAAAAATTATATTTCTCTATGGGTTGCAAACATTTCCATTACTGGAAGTATTATTTAATTCAACGAGCTACTATTGTATCATAAAATATATTTTTTTGAATGGGCTGCGTTCACCCAACTCATCGAAAACACGTTCTTTGAGAGCTCCAATCCGTGTCTCAGAGTAAAAGATGAAACTCCGCAAGTGGGAAACCATTATACTTCAATGAGAAAAATATGAGTTCTCCTACAGTATTATTGTTTTCACAAGTAGCGCCACCAAGACGAGTAAAACACAGAGATACGAAGAACCCAACTTTAATTAATGACGGTTTCTAAAATGCTGGTTAATTAATCGGCAAAGGAAAACGTAATTACCGCAGCGGAAAAGATAAGGGGAAAGCAGAATGTTCGGCAAGAAGCTCCGAGTCTTGCGTTAAGTACCAACTATTGTCTGTCGGGGAATCCTTTCATCTGGTCGCATCTTATTGTGGAAGGAAGGATTAGCAAATGAGAGACATTATTAAAGAAAGAAAACTCGTTATTTTGCCTGGAATGCCTAATTATCAAAACCCGGTGTCCTTCGGTTGGTTTGACTGCCATGGAGAAATTTTGTTGAAGTGTATTGCTAAAACTTAAAAAGATAGATTATTTATTGTTTGAATTTGGAGGAGCATTTACTTATATTCTATTTTTTGTCTTTGTGTAGAGGAAACAAGTCATTAGAATTAAATCGTATCATTAGAAGCGTATTGGAATTTAGGCATCATTTTTTTTTTCATTTAAAGTTCTAGTACATTTTCAAAAGTTCAGATAACACTTTTAGTGTCTAGCTTGACTTTTCATTAATATATGTTAGTTACATAATATTTACATGATTCAGAATAGTTATAGCAATCTACTGAATAAATACGAAGTACTACTAAAGTAGTCTAGGTAGAAGTTCTAGTACTAAGCAGTCTAGTACTAAATAATCAGGAGACAACTTAGTCTACTTAAGTACTATTTGAAAAGCTTTGAATTGGCTGGCTGAACACAGGCTGCAGTTAATACTACTCAAATTTTAGTTACAGTTTATAGCAATGATATTGTATTATTAGCTGCCAAAGAGCAACATAATTACAGAAGTAGATAAATTAAGAAGAAAGATACTTTATCCTTATAGTCTTCAAGAAGCTTATAGTCTTCATATGTACCAGTTGAAAAGGTGACGGGCACCCTTTTCAACTGGTTGCATCGAACTAAAAAAAAGAAAAAAAAATATTAGACGAAAGGCTTGATTAACAAAGGAAAGCTCGTTATTTATCCCGGAATATAAAATTATAAATATCCGGTGTCGTTTAGTTCATTGGACTTTAATAAACTGTGGTTTGATTGTAATTGTGTCGAAAAGCATCGCTAAAATGATTTGTCCAATTATTTTTTTTATTATTTTTTACTGGTTTTTTACAGCCTGTGCTCATTTCCGTTTCAGCGTCTATATATAGGTAGGAAAAAACCATCAATATATTATGTATAAAACTAAAAAAGGAAATAAAAGTGGTAGATCATATTTTTCACTCGTAAGCTCATATATGGGGTAAATTTATGTCTTATGTTTGTCTTTTAATTTAAAATAAAAAAACCTTCTATATTGCAATTAACAATTTGTATTTTCATATCATTTTAAAGACAATTATTATCATCACCTCCCACAGAATTATAATGATAAAATAACATTTTACACTTAAGTGAACTAAAATCAATTTTAAAGGACTTATTTATATGATGCATTGTTTTTATTATTTTCAGATTATGAAAACGAATAGAATTTTATTAAAGCACTTTTACAATAGTTAATAACCGTAATTTCTAATTAGTTTTATTGAAAGACTTCACATTTATTAGCATACTTATATAACTGTTACTTTAAAGAATTATTATTTGAAAAAAAAGTATGGCACATTAAAGTAATTAAGCACATACTTTGCTATAAGTACTTTGTTATCACTAAACCTGAAATGCCTGCAGGATTTGTTGATTAACAAACCTAACATTTACTTACCATGCTCTTTCATTTATGACATTTTTTGTGCAAACCGCTGCATTGAAAAATTGTTTCATAACCTATAATATTCTACGATTCCGAATCATTTATATGTATCCTACCCCACCTAGATGTTTGTAAATCTAGGCCTAAGACACCCTATATAATAATTAATATAATAATTTTATACTATCATTTTTTTTTAAATATCATTAGCACGTAAATGCACTGAGTGATTTTAAATAAATATTCATAAGACCAGAAAATGTATCAAATGCTTTGAAAAATTCTATAGACTCGCTTGGAGCATTCTATTATAACCTCTCCTTCAAGAATTTTATGATAACCTCTCCTTCAAGCAGTCTATAATAACCTCTTCTTCAAACATATGAGAAACCTTGCTTTGAAGCATTTTTGAGAAAACTCTATTCCATACCTCTAAGGAAATAAACGCGTGTCTTCTCTGCGTTTTGAATGCCGAATGCCCTGGAGAAGTGGTCCTCATTTAAAAGGACATTACAAGTGGACTCTTTAAAAGTTAAAGAAGTGTGAGAGAGGAAGTAGCCAGAAAATTCGATTCAAATTTGATGGATTGGAGTGGCCTCAAAAGCTTCGTGCACTCCTGCATTATTCCGGTCCACTCGTTTGTACACCAGAATGTTCCGCCAATGAACAGGAAGGGAAAGAGGCTTATTTTCGAATTAAATTATACGACTATTTTACGGGGGTCTTCGGACGCAGTAAGGAAAGCAGCATATATTCCAACTTTAAAGTGAATAGAATGCCTCAGATTGATGGTGTTCAGTGAATATTTATGATACAATTTCAGTCTAGTTTAGCATTTCCATTTCCTGGAGACGCTGTTGGTGATTAAGTACATGGGAATTTTGTATCTAAATTACCGTCCATTCTTCAATGTTATCTAGGTACAGAGAAACTATATGTATTTGGTAGATCATTGCTTCAGCAGTTGTTTATGATTCTATTTCAGCTTTCTACAATGCTAGGATCTAATTATATTTATTAATTAAATGAATAATTTGTTTTTAAATATTCCAACGAAAAAATTGGTTACTAGTTTTAATATG
>BPLQ01012749.1:0-325213 GCA_021605075.1 Caerostris darwini
AGCAGAGTTGTGAGCGTAGATAATGGCATTGGTAAAATTAGTTACTTCATTTTTAATATCTTGAAAGGAATTAATGTTATTAGTAGAATAAGTAATATTTTTATCAAGGGTGGTAGTAAATTTAAACCAAATAGTTCTAGTTTTACAGGGGATAGGGATGGTAGGATAAGTAAACTTATATTTTAAAATAACAGGATTATGATCGGAAGAGAGTTGATAGAATGGGTGAAATGGAAGTTATTAGTAATGGCAAGATCAATTACTGAAGCTGAATTAGCACCAAGTCTAGTGGACGTTAAAGGTGCTAAAATGTCTAGGTCGATATTGCGAGCGATAGAAGAAAGTACTCTACCAGTATTATTATTAGTTCTGCAACCCCAATGAGTGTTATGTGCGTTGAAATCGCCTGCAAGAATAGTGCTATTATTAAGGGAGAGGAGTACATTGATATTGTGCTGAGCCATACATTGCTGTACTGCTCGTATACAAGCTGAATAACGTAAGATGAATGCATAGATGAAACAGATTAGCTGACGAATTTGCAACCGCCTAACATTTTGTTTAATATGTAAGAAAAATAAATTGCATTGCCTTTCTTTCAATAAAAATGTCCCGCTTTAATCCCAGATTCCTGCAATAATAAATCGCGCAATGTTGTAATCCGACGTGCTTAAATATCATGAACCCTTTTATTTCTGTTTTCTAGATAACTGGATAGGAGTAAAAAAAAACAACACATCTGTCGATCCAATTACACAGAGCAGGCAGAAAAACTTCATTTAAAGTGGGTAATGTATAGAACTGAAGAATAGCAATTTTGCACTATAGCCTAGTTTATAAAGCAAAAAACGAGTCACGTAAAATTTTTTCTTTATTCTAATGCAGCTGGCAAACACTTCGACAGCTTAGCCTTGGATGCCTCAAGCCAAGCGCTGCACAGACGTTACTCACTTTGCATTACCCAGGGGGCGCGTGTAACTTGAAGATAAGCCACGGACGCGGAGTAACAACGCCCCCGCAACACCCTACGATCCTATTAGGACCGGGACCTACGGTTTAAAGTGGATTCCGAACCACTACACACATCCATGGCACCGCCGGGACTCGAACCCGAAACCTGTAGTACCGAGCGCCAGACACTCGGCCATTCAGGCCCGAGTCACGTAATATAACTTTGTGAATGTTAATATGCGACTGACTGAGTGACCGCCTACGATCAGTATGTAGTAGCATCGTAGGTTAAGTGTAGTATCTGAGAGGAAATTATCTATTGCCCATTGCTGGGGTTACTGTTGTTTAACAGCATGGGATATTAGAATGGTGGTGGTGAAAATGATGGAAGGATTTACTATTTCCTGGGAAAAAATATGAGAGAAAACACAACGTGAAGAATTTTTTTAAATTAGAAAATGTTTTGAATGTATATATCTATATACATGTCGCTAGATTTATTTTAGACTTGAATCCAATCATCTAACTAGCAGAAATAACACGGTTTATAATTTCCAGGGAATACGTATTCCTTGATAAAGCTGTTCTCAGGATGTTATTATTATTATTTGATTTTTTATAAATATGTCCTTCATACTTTCGTTTTACTCATTGATTTTTTAATGATTTCTAGTAATTCGTGATTTTTTTACTTTTTTAGTGATTGATTAATTTTTTAGTGATGTACAATAGGTTTCACACCTTATTGTTACATATTTAGTAGCAATGTTTCCATTCTTTTTTTATTTGTCAATTCAGTTCTAACTGTTCTCCCTTTTGATATTTATTTGCGGCCTAATGGCCAATTGGCTAGCGCTCTGGCCTTTGGTACCACAGGCTTCAGGTTCGAATAATTCGGTGGTGGCATGGATGTTTGTGAGTGGTTCGGAATCCACTTTAACCTGTAGGTCCCGGTCTGTTTAGCCCTCGTGCGCACAAGATGAGCGCAGAGCAACAAACCAATTCGATATTAGAGTTTGCCTAATGATTTTCAATCTCATTGAGACAGAATACGAGCACTGCTGATCTTGAACAATTTCTTTACTTTCTTTAAAGGTCTGAATCTGAGACACTTCCGACACTGTGCTGCATTGCGATGGTTTCGTTAAACAATTTGCAAATAGCGATTATTTGATTATTTATTTATTAATATTTTTTTGTTGTTGTTATAATGCAGCTGGCAAACACTTAGACAATTGTCTTGGATGCCTTAAGGCAGGCGCTGCACCAGCATTACTCACTTAGCACTAACCAGGAGGTGCGTGTAGCTTGAAGATAAGCTACGGACGCGGATTAACAGTATTCCCGCAACTGTTAACGCGGTTTAACAGTACTCCAACAACCCACTCTACACGATCATGTTAGACCGGGATCTACGGTTTAAAGTGAATTCCGAACCACTACACACATCTCGAAACCAGGACTCGAACCCGAAACCTGTGTTTCCCGCAACTGTTAACGCGGATTAACAGTACTCCAACAACCCGCTCTACACGATTCTGTTAGACCGGGATCTACGGTTTAAAGTGAATTCCGAGCCACTACAAACATCCATGGCACTGCCAGGGACTCGAACCCGAAACCTGTGTGAGAGCCAGAGCGCTAACCATTCGGCCATTCAGGCCCTGAATAGCGAATATCGACGGTAGTTTTTGTGGTGCCAAAATTTTGTGTTTCTAGTTCGCTCCTTGTGAGCTCTCCTTTGGTTTTTGTGTTCAAAAATAAAATCTAATTATTTATTTTTTAGTTACATCAGAAGTAAATTTTAATGCAGTATAGCATCGCATTGCATTGTTAGAATATAATAATAAGGCAAATTATAATATCAATTTTTAAGGCAATAAACATCAATTTTAATTTTTAATTTTAATATCAATTTTTTTTTTCGTAGGCTGCTTTTCTTAAAAATCAGTATACATTTATTTACAACTGTTTTTAAATTCAAAGAGAATATAAACGCAAAAAAATTAATGAGCGCATTAATTTGATTATTACAAATTTAGAATGAGTTTTGTGAACCGTGAGATTCTTCATTGGGAATGAAGAACTTATTTGGGTGGACTTTTTGGAGCGAAAGACGAAATATTTAAATTTCATTTTCTTATTGCTAATATTGTATTTGTCGTTGAGGGGAAAATATCAAAATGTAATTTATTTCATCTCCCAAACCCTGGCAATACCGGATTATATAGTAGGTTTGCGGCTGTCTTAAAACCATAGGCGGAGGGGGCGGAGTCTGCCCTTTTATCCAACTGTTTTACAAAAATAATGGTTATTAATACGCTTTTATTAGCTTCACCTGTATGTTTGTATGTATGTATGTATGTTTGTATGTAACTCACTTTTTGGGCTCGATTTTGGGACTGATGGCGCCATCTACTGGCGAGTCAGTCAACTGATCCGCGATCGAATTGCGCTCTTCCTATTGGCCGAAAATTTCGGTGGCTAAAAAGAGGCGGATCTCAAAGGCATAGGAGTGCGATCATTCTTCCTATTGGCCGAAAATTTCGGTGGCTAAAAGGCGGATCTCAAAGGCATAGGAGTGCGATCATGTCGAATTGCGCTCTTCCTATTGGCCGAAAATCGCGGTGGGTAAAAAGTATGTAAACTTAGCGGATAACTGGCCAAGTGGAAAACAAAGTAAAAACAATTATAGTTTAAAAGAACTAAAAAAATATGCTTTTAGAGTTAATCAGACTAAAAAGTAAAAAATAAATTAATAATTTAAAAAAAACTAAAAAATACGCTTTTAGAGTTAATCAATCTAAAAAGTAAAAAATAATTGTTAACATAAGAATAAAATGACTGACGAGAAAATGAATGTCACTGTTCTAAAAGCGTGGGGTGCTTTGTATGACATTTTTAAACTAACTCTGCATTTCGGAATGAAAAATTATAACGATTGATATCGAGCACCCCACGCTTTTAGAACAGTGACATTCATTTTCTCGTCAGTCATTTTATTCTTATGTTAACAATTATTTTTTACTTTTTAGATTGATTAACTCTAAAAGCGTATTTTTTAGTTTTTTTTAAATTATTATTTTTGAAAAATTCTAACTATTCATGTTAAAATGAAATGGGGCCATTCAGTGGTACTCCTTTTTTTTGTTCTTATGCAGCTGGCAAACACTTAGACAGTTGTCTTTGATGCTTAAAGTCAAGCGCTGCACCGACGTTACTCACTTAGCACGACCCAGGAAGTGCGTGCAGCTGGAAGATAAGCTACGGACGCGGAGTAACAATACCTCCGCAACGCTCCACGATCGCGTTAAACTGGGACCGAATGTTTAAAGTGAATTCCGAACCACTGCACAAATCCACGGCACCGCCAGGGACTCGAATCCGAAACCTGTGGTACCGAGCGCCAGCTACTCGGCCATTCTGGATCCAGTGGTACTCCTTTAAAAATGCAAACAGTAGCTTAGACAGTGCTTTTCTTTAACAGAGACTTATCATCACTGAGGTTTCCAAGAATGGATGCACAATGAAAGAAGATCTCGCAGAAGCTGTTCTGTTTTGAAGGACGAATAAAATTCATTTCATTACAAACATAACAGGGCGAATCCCGGTGGTGCCATGGATATTTGTAGTGGTTCAGAATCCACTTAAAAACCGTAGGTAACGGTCTAATAGGATCGTAGAGTATTGCTGGGGTAGTGTTACTCGCGTCCGTAGCTTATCTTCAAGCTACACGTGCCTCCTGATTAGTGCCAATTGAGTAACAGCGGTGCAGCCCTTGCTCGTGGCATAAAGATTAACTGTGTCTGCATCTCCAGCTGTATTAGAACAAGAACAAACATAACATCTTTTGCTTGTCTTCAGCTATTCTATAATACTTTGGTACTTGATCACTGGGTACTATTTCAAGATATATGTATTTTTTGTAGGCAAATTCAGAGTAAAGGAATGTCTTTTAAGTGAACATGTATATAAGGCTTTGTGATCCAAAAGCGGCTTTTATAGATATACGAGTTCATTTGAATTCATTTCGCAAAATCTTCTAAATCCATTAAAGATAATATACACTGAAGTGACAAAAGTCATGTCTTAATATCATGTCGACCCTCCTTTCGCCCGGCGAAGTGCAGCAACTCGACGTGGCATGGACTCAACAAGTCGTTGGAAGTCTTCTGCAGGAATATTGAGCCATGCTGTCTCGATAGACGTCCATAATTGTGAAAGCGTTGATGGTGCAGGATTTTGGGCACGAACAGACCTCTCGATGATGTCCCATAAATGCTCGATGGGATTCATGTCGGGCGATCTAGGTGGCCAGATCATTCGTTGGAATTGTCCAGAATGTTCTTCAAACCAATCGCGAACAGTTGTGGCCCGGTGACATAGCGCATTGTCATCCATAAAAATCCCATCGTTGTTTGGGTACATGAAGTCCATGAATGGCTGCAAGTGATCTCCAAGTAGCTGAACATAAGCATTTCCAGTCAATGTTCGGTCCAATCGCACCAGAGGACCAAGTCCATGCCATGAAAAAACAGCCCACACCATTACGGAGCCACCACCAGCTTGAACAGTGCCTTGCTGACAGTTTGGGTCCATGGCTTCGTGGGGTCTGCGCCACACTCGAACCCTACCATCAGCTCTTACCAACTGAAATCGTGACTCATCGGACCAGGCCACGGTTTTCCATTCATCTAGGGACCAACCGATATGCTCACGTGCCCACGAGAGTCGCTGCAAGCGATGTCGTTCTGTCAGTAAAGGCACTCGAGTCGGTCTTCTGCTGGAATAGCCCAAGAAAGCCAAATTTCTCTGCACAGTTCAAACAGACAAGTCCCTTGTACGTCCCACATTGATTTCTGCGGTTATTTGACGCAGTGTTGCTTGTCTGTTAGAATTTACGACTCTTTGCAGACGTCGCCGGTCTCGTTCGTTAAGTGCAGGCGGTCGACCACTGCTCTGTCCATGGTGGGATGTTATGCCTGAAATTTCATACTCTCGGCACACTCTTGACACAGTGGATCTGGGAATGTTGAATTCCCTAACGATTTCCGAAATGGCATGACCCATGCGTCTAGCTCCAACTAACATTCCGCGTTCAAAGTCTGTTAATTCCCGTCGTGCGGTCATCATCACGTCAAAACCTCTTCACATGAATAACTTGAACAGAAATGAAAGCTCTGCGAAGCACTGCGCATTTATACCTGTTCTACGCGATGCTACTGCCATCTGAAAATTTGCATATTGCTATCCCATGACTTTTGTCACTTCAGTGTATATAATTATGGAAAATAGTTAGGATTCGGCAGTCGGGTGTAAAAAATCCGACTCAGCAGTCAGAAATTCACCCCGTAGCCCGCAACTAAAACAGTCAAATTACTTTTTAGTCTGAACATACATAATGCTACTTAACTGTAAATAAAAAAATAAAAAAATGTGTTATATGGTGTTTTTTTTTTTTTTTTTTTTTTTGATTGTGCAGAAATTGTAATTTACAAAATAGACTAAATGTGAACTCTCTAAATTCAAGAGAATCCTGGCGGTGGCATGGATGTTTGCGAGGGGTTCGAAATCCACGTTAAACTGTAGGTCCCGGTCTGCTTAGCCTAAAATGGGCAAAAGATGGCCGTAGAGCGACTAACCAAACAAACTAAATTCAAGAATCACTGGAGCACCTAAGAGTTCTTTACGTTAGGATTTTTATTTACAGTTTAATGTTTATTTAAACATCTTCAATTTATTTATCGATAGTGTTAACTTTCCCCCAAATCACAAGATTTAGGCATATTTGCGATACTTAGTTTTTCTTAATACACGAGCATATTAACAAACGTATTTTTCTCATCAATTAAATACATGTAATAATAAAAACTGTTAGTTTAAATTACACAGATGCCCATATATATATTTGCAAGACTAACTGCAAAGCAATAAAGTTTTTTGAGTTTAAGTTTTAATCTCATAACCAAAATAATTTTCCTGTTTTATATATACTTATAGACCGAATATGTTTTCAATTCAAATGAAATCTTCGCTTAAATAACTGAAAAGTAATATTATGCATAGTTCAAATTTTAGAAAAATAGGATTTCTTAAACAGGAATGAACTCATTTTATATGTATAAAAACAATTTTATTTAGCTATTCATTCTGATTAACAGCACAGTTCTTTTAATTACATTCACGTTTCAAAAAGTGTTCCAAATCTAAGTTACAATTTATTGCACATTGGTAGGGAGAGTAGGTCTGGCGTGTTGAACGCAATGAAATAAATAAAAAAATAAAACTTTTTTTTCTCATCCCTTTTTCCCGTCTTTATCAGAGATTCCTTGCCTTTTTGGAACCGTGCAATGTGGCACGAACGTTTCGAATTCCTTCACGATCTCCCAATACAAAAATCATTCTCAGAAGATCTCTAACGCTATTACTTTCTCGTTCTTTTTTGGATTCTTCTTTGCCCTTTTTACTAATGTCATCTGAGGTTTCCTGTTTTGTGCGAGTAGAAGTACTCTTAGAATCATTCATTTCATTTTCTTCGAGTGGAAGAGTGATTTCGTCTTCGGAAGAATCTTCCGAGATCTTCATGCTGAGCGCCCTTTTCAACTCCTTCGTCATTTCCTCACACAATGGATCGTGTTCTCTGCTGTCTGTAGACCCACCTAGAAACGCCGCCGGGGATAGTATGTCGCCACTTTGCTCGGCTAAATGAGAAATTGGGTTTGGGGAGTTCGAATCTGCAAATGGTCTTTCATCAGATTTCGGAATCAACTTGCAATAGCACACCGTATTTTCTTCTATTTCATCCTTGAGATCTTCATCCGATTCCCGAATCTTCAATCGAGTTTCTTCAAATTCATCTTTGGAAACTTCTTTAAATTCTCGAATCAACTTGCAATCGCGTACCGTAGTTTCTTCTATTTCATCCGATTTCCGATTCTTCAATCGAGTTGCTTCAAATTCATCTTTGAAAACTTCTTTAAATTCTCGAATCAACTTGCGATCGCGTAACGCACTTTCTTCTATTTCATTCTTGCGAACCTCCTTTGAACCGGGATCAAAAAAGCGTTTGAGTTTCGTTATTAAATTCGCCATCTCAAAACCCGATGGAAGACACTTGAGTGATTGGTATTGTCTCGGAGGTTTCCGAAGAAGGAATTTGACCCACTGTTTTGTTAAAGTTTTGTGGGCATCGTATCGCACTTCTTTTAAAAAATTGCAGAAGTGCGTGGTGCTCTGTAGTAGTTCAGGAAGAAAAGAAAAATTCGTTACCTCCTGGTCTAGAAGAAAAACATACTTGTCTATCACTTGATAAGGTTTTGTGTACGTCGAGGCTACCTTCCTCAATTGTTTCCATCCTCCTTGGCTGTAAAATTCGTCGCCAAATCGATCGAAATACATCGCCCAGCACACATGACCGTGCTTTAAAAGGGTTTCAGAGCGATATGTTTGATTTTTAAAGCAATAATTGCACAGATTTATGACGAACGCGCACGTTGCGAATATTCGATCAAAGATTGTGAAATATCCAAACCAATCTTCTCGACCACATTGAACGGAGACATAATTTTGGAAGTCTGATAAACAACAAGAGAATTCATTGTAAGTTGTCCGTATACTTTCGTAGTGAAGGTTGTGATACATAATTGCCATGATGTCGACAGCCACATTATATCGCCTATCGTACAAGTAACAGCGATCCGGATCTGAAGACTGGTCCAGTTCATTTTCGTAAACCTCATCGAGATCGCACTCATATTCGAATTGTTCGTATTGCTTCCAATGAGACAGAAACACTTTGTAGGCAAAAAACTCAATCTTAAAATCCAAAGCCATTCTGGAATCCACTGCTCAACACAGCACAGAAATCGGTGGAGTAATCAGCGTCTGAATTGACTTGCTCTCTGTTTGACTGCTTCATTTCATTTCACCTCGGTGGTGGGGTGTTTTTTTTTTTTTTTTTTGTGTGTGTGTGTTCTAATGCAGCTGGCTAACACTGAGACAGTTGTCTTGGATGCCTTAAGTCAAGCGCTGCACCGATGTTACTCATTTAGCACTACCCAGGAGGTGCGTGTAGCTTGAAGATAAGCTACAGAGGCAGAGTAACACTACTCCCGCAACTCTCTAGGATCCGGTTAGACCGCGATCTACGATTTAAAGTGAATTCGGAACCACTACAAACATCCATGTAGACTCGAACCCGAAACCTGTGGTACCGAGCGCTACCTACTCGGCCATTCAGGCCCTTCTTCGGTGGTGGTTTGGCCATCGAGTAAATGAAAATAAAACCTCAAGTTCAGAAAAATGAATTTGTGGTACATGTTGTAGTTCGACAAGCGATAGCGAGGAAAGGTAAATATCCGTTTATAAAGCGGAAACGGATGAATCGATTAATTGTTAGGGGTGATAATCAGATATACTACAGTGTCCAAAAAGTAAGACTGAATTTTCAATTTAAAATTCCCGGGGCTTATGGAATTTCAATTTTTTTTTCTTGTTTATGTTGGTGGTACTGACCTTGACATCTGTGCGAAATTTCACGTCAAAATATTCATTAGTGTAGCAATGAAATATTCATTAGTGCAGAATGAATATTAGCTCACACTGCATTTATTCTTCGTGACCTTTACGCCAAAAATGAAACCTATACCGTTCCACACACCCCGTAATCACATCGTGCGACTTCTGACTATTCCCTAAACTCAAAAAACCACTCCGGGGACACCGCTTTGAGTCGATTGAAGAGATTCAACGTGAATCGCCGCGCGCTTCAAAGGCCATCCCTGCCGATGACTTTTTAGCATGTCTTGAGAATTGGGAAAAAAGTTGGCATAAGTGCATTGTGTCCGGAGGGGATTACTTTGAAGGCGATGAAATAAATTTGGAAGAATAAATAAAGAGTTTTTGAAATAAATAAAATAATTGGTCTTACTTTTTGGGCACAGTAGTAACCGGTTTTTGGATTGGTTTGTCGCTCTACAGTCATTTTGTGCACACTTTGGGCTAATTAGACAAGGACCTACAGTTTAACGTGGATTCAGAACCACCCACAAATATCCAGGCTACCTGCCAGGATTAGATATAAGCGGTCAAAGCTATTTTGAAAAAAAGTTAAATTATTCTTTTCGGGATTTCTTTTCTCATCAAATTTTTCTTTTGATATGAAATAATATCAATGATTAAAAATTAAAAATGTTTTAAATGCAATTAAAATCCCTCCGAAATGACTTTTCTTCCCCGCTCCTTATGTCCCCTTTCTTGAATCTGTTCGACTCGCCACTTGGTTTGTGAATTTTATCTAAATTTTTCGATTTAGGAGTATGAGCTATGTATATTTAGGAGTATTAGTAGCTGAAATTGTAAACATTAGGTTTGATCAGCCCCTGACCCCCAAAAAAAAAAAAAGGTTAAAGGCGAGGATTATACTCATTTCCGACTTGACAAAGAAGAAATTTCCCGCGCATTTTTTAAAAAAAAGGGTATCTTCTTGATATGAACAAAACTTTCCGAGTGATCTATATTTTGAAATCCGTAGAAAAATATGTAACAATTAAAAAAAAAAAAAACGTAATTAAAAGAGATAATGCTTTTTAAATAGTTCTTTTAACGGTAAAAGGTCAGTTAATGAGGAAAGTTGGTGTAAAAAATGCATTATTATATCTGAAAGAACACTAAAAGCAGATGGATGTTTTCAGAATGCATTTATAAAACTGTTCATTTTGACAATAACGAAACTTACAATATGAGTTTAGGCACACTTACAGTAGAGATTTACACACGAAAGCTATAGTTGCACTACAACTGTAACATGTCCGCCATTAGCGCAATTCTAAAACTATACAACATGCATGCAATTGCAATTTATTTAATGATTTTCTCTGAAACTCAATTATGTTGTTCTAATACAGCTGGCAATACAGAGACAGTTAATCTTTATGCCATAAGCAAGGGCTTCACCGCTGTTACTCATTTATCACTACCCAGGAGGAGCACATGTAGCTTGAAGATATGCTATGAACGCGAGTAACACTACCCCCACAGCGCTCTACGATCCTATTAGACCGGGACCTACGGCTTAAAGTGGATTCCGAACCACTACAAACATCCATGGCACCGCCGGCACTCGAACCCGAAACATGAGGTACCGAACGACAGAGCTCGACTCCTTTTGTTTTATTCTAATTCATAGCTGTGATCCGAATAAGCAATTCTCTTGTCACAACAAAGATTGATAAAAATGAATATTATGGAAACGTGACCCATTTAATAATTGAGATTTAGGGGGCATCAGACCGAAAACTGGTAAAACAGACCACGCTTTACCAGTTGGGCACGACCTAGGAGTTGAACGAACAGAAGGGTTCACAATTGATTTTAGTAAGAAGCTTTGAAACGACTAGAATTTTTTTTAACCACACTATCCTTCACGATAGTGTATAGCTAATCTGAAACGATGCTCTTTATCAGAACTTTCAAAATAATGTTTTTTTTTAACTGCGACTCAATTTCATTTTAAAAGAAAAAACTCAATTACTCGAAACTCAGATTTAACTCAAGAATATATATATTTTATACATTGGTGAGCGTCTTATACCACTCATATATACTACGAACAGCCCATGGGTGATGAAGCGAGGACACTGTCTTCCAGAAAGACTCCCCATTTCCCCACTCTCCAAATTGCATGACTTACAGGAAAAAACCAAGAAACCTTCAAGTAGACATCCCGATTAACGACGAGAGATGCTTACAGATGCTGTCTAAATCTCATCGTTTATGAAAATAATGACTGCATGAGACGCCACAAATGGACTCAAACTCAAGTCTTCCTACATGTAAATTATGTCTATAATCAGGACCACGGATACTTTGTAAGAGGGACCCCTTTTACAAGGATAGAATACATTAAAAATAATGCTGTCCATCATAAAATTGCTGATTTTGTAGATTTCAAGGACAAATGTTCATTTAGCTTAACTGTACACTGTAGGCAGGAGAATTTTCTTTCAATTTTAAGAATTGTGAGAGCTACTTTGCACACATAATTTTTGCATTTATAAGGCGACATATTTATTTTTTTGATAGTGAAGCATATGAAAAGGATGATATAACACAACAGAAATGAAAACATATTCTTTTATGCAATTCTTATTATGAAATATATTAATCTTTTTTTTTTTAAATTATATGTCTAATACAAAAAAATAATAAATAATTTTTAATGAAAGCCTTTTCTTCGAAATATTTATGATTCCTTTTATTTATTACCAATTCACAGAAATCTTGTTATTTTACATTAAATTATATCACTTAAACACTTCAATATAAAAGTATAGATACTTCATAGCAGATGTATGCATATATTAGTGCACTTTATTGAATTAGATATTTGAGATTAAATAATCACTAATTTCCTTTCACTATAATTTTCTCATTTTAAGAATAATTTAAAAATAAACATTTTAATAAATTTTTTTTTACATAGCAAAACAAAAATAAATTATCTATAGTTCAAATAAGTATATAAAAAAAAACAACTAAAAACATAAACATAAAAACATTTTATTTCAACAAAATATATATAATTTGAATAATAATATAATTTTACAAAAAAATAAATAAATAAATAATATTATTATTCTAGTAAAGTTTCAATAAAAATGAATTCTAGTAAAATTTAAAGCAGCAAAAAAATAAATAATATAAAAACATTAAAAAAAAAAAAATCATTTTTTATATGTTTCCAAAAGTATCATTCCGTGAAGAAGAAAACATGGTGTTGCGACATTTTTCAACTTTTGATTTAAAAGAAAATATTTTAGAATGCTAAAATATAAAAGGAAAAGATTAAAATAAAAAATAATATATTTTTATACATAAAAAAACAACAAATAAAGTAAAGTTCCGCAAATTTCTGCTTATAATCTGCAGTCATAATTTTCTACAGTAAAAGAAAAGAAAATCAGAATTTGGTATAATCTGCGACTTTTCTGAGACATGCTTTGTGGCAATTAAGTTCCATCTTTGTATTTGTTACTAAGCAAATATAACAATTTTCTAACTTTAGAAGCATTTTTGATGCCAAAATGATGCAGAAAATTTAACATATCAATTAAAAATAGTAGAAATCAAAAATATTCTATTGCCATGATTATTTTCTTCTATATTTAATATTTATATTTTTGACTAGCAAATATAATGTCTTCACAAAATAAAATTTATTAATTCATTTACTTAGATTCCCTTCTGTACAAGTTTAAAGTCAATGCTGATTCTGATTAAATAGTTTTCTTTTTGTAGACAGCATTCCAAAGTTAATAATATTAAAAAAAATTAAATCAATTCCTACTTTTTTTTTCACTTTATTGCAGAAAGTTCTTTATAAATAATGTTCTATCATTTTTTTAAGTTAGAAAAAATTCTGTCTCTCTCTTTCACACACACACTTTTTTTCTCTCACATACACAGTTTCCATTTCTCGTACTAATTTATTCACATGTTTCATTTTCCAGTTTGTTCCCTCCTCGATTCAGACTAGAACCCAGAATGAAAAAAGAAAATCTAATCTGAAAACGAAATTTTTTCCTGCGATCTACACGCTTCGTCGCTGACAGTATTTATTCCTAAATTTATATCTTGCTAAATATCTTATATAAGAGAAATTTTTTTCTCCCATATAAAACTAAAATTAATTAATTTAATTTAATTAATGAATTAATATTTGAAAAACCTGTATTAACATCAAGTGTCATTCACTACAAGTTTAAAAAATTTATTTAAACTTGAGTGGATCAACAAAAAGTAGTTTATTAATGATTGAAAATTTGAACAAGATATATAAATATATATAGGGAGAGTGTGAACTAATGGTAGGAATTGAAAAAAACAAGTGCCAACAAACAAAAACAATTTCTATAGCCTGAACGAACAAACCTATAAATACTTTCTTTCTCTCCCTCCCCTAAACTCACGCCTATGACTATCAGATTTTGAATATCTGGAGTCAAGTCAATGGCAATAATATGAACCTAAAGGAATTCATGATATATTTCAGGTTGCAACATTGATGACTTCTTTGGGGATATAAGAATCTAGAATTAAACTGGAACATTTTTATTGGTAAAATAGAAAATGCAAATTTTTCCTTAATTATTAAATAAAATTTTAATTGGTTGCAATTGATTAGTTAACATGATTTATTTAATTTACATTAGTCATCAAATAGCCTTAAAGCAAAAATTTTTAATAAATATTGATCCAATTTCAAAAAAAATGTTTACAATTGATCTAGGCTTTGTATTAGAAGTACACCTGCCATTGTTGGTGAGATTTGGATGTAAATTTAGGGTGTAAAAATAGACGTTCATATACATACACACAAACTTTGTGATATATATATATATAGAGAGAGAGAGAGAGTGAAAGAGTAATTAGTCACCTCATTGTGCTTTCTTTTAAAAATGTAAATGTCCATTGCTCATCACATTTTTAGATTATGTTTTTTGTGAATTTTTTAACTGACACTTCCAGAAGTGTCTTCATCTATCAGACTCGATCATTTACAAGCAGAAATTCCAATAACAAGCAGAAAATTATACAATTCATAAATTGCAGACAACAATATTAGCAATCTGTATTGCTAAAATTATAAAAAAAAAAAATAAATAAAAATAATTAAAATAAAAAAAAAATAATGATGATGATGATAATAATAACAAAAACAATTAAATAAATACTATATTAACAAGGATACTCATAATGCATTTTTATCACAAGTACAAATGGAGGCGTAGATATAAAATATTTTTAATGCATATAACTTTACTATTATACAAAATAAGAGATAGCAATTAAAACTATTTAAATTTTTGCAATAAACAGTTATGTATGCATACAAAATATTTTAATGAATAATCTCAGTATTCAAAGAATACAGATATCAATTGTTTCCATTTAAAAGTTGTAATACAACATATTGTTTTATAAATTTAGTGCATTGTTATTTCATCTAACATTTTACTAATTTTACAAATATGCCTTTTCTATTAAACAATGTTATAATCTATTATAAAATTTGTAATGACATATTTCATTTTGACTTAGTACTTTTCAAACACAATTTTAAAAAAGAGGTGCTTTATACAGTTAGCATTTTAAATTGTTCAAAAAAATCTGCATTAATTTTTTTTATAACGAACAGCTGAAACAGTATTTCTAAATAAATCTCTATATAACAATAACATGTCATGGCTGCAATAAATTATTTGTAAATATCAAAAGTTTTTACACAATCTTTACTGCTAACATTTAAACGGGAGAGAGGTAAAAGTACATGCATAGATTTTTTTTTTTTTTTTTTTTTTTTGACATTAGAAGTTATATACATAACAATTTATAAATTTATAAGCCATATGTTACTTGACAAGTAAAAAAAAAAAAATCTTTAAATGTGCAGATTTGTGTTGTCAAATCAGCGTATTTCAAAAGTAATAATAAGCATACAAATATAAAACGATTTATAGAAATAGTAACCTAAGTAATTCTAGGACAACTAAATCTATACAATTTCCCTGTCATTGGCATTAGATCAACAGGAAAGCTAGAACTATCATAAAATGTGAAAGAAATGCATATTTAAATAGAAGCATATAAATAAGAATCATAATATCTAAACACACAAATAGTTTTTAAAGATATTTGAAGGCAAGGAGATTTAAATTCTAAAGGTAGTCTTAAGAAAATATTCTATATGGGTAGTTTCGAATTTCATAATATAATACTCGAGTAACTTTTAAAGCTAAACATTTGTTCATTAACTGGAAGTTCTATAAAGAAAAACATTTATAGTTATGCAAAGAAATTAAGAGTCAATCAATGACAACTAACCTATTTAAATCTATGTATCACTGATCACAAGTTTTTAGTATCGAAAATATCCCATTAACCTGATTCATTGATTTGTAACAGTATTATTATTTTTTGATTAATTCTATAACAGCAATATGAATGGTTTAAAATATTTCTAAGCAAATAAAAAAGCTATTGTAAAAAACGTCTTTAAAATATTTAAGTATTTCTAGTAGTATCCACTATTCATTTCTTGAAGAGAGAAATGCATTACAGAGATACCAATTTATAAAGTAATTTACTCATGTGTTTTATATCAATATACAAACCTATCTGCTCCGTTGAAGATAAATGTAGCAAATTTTTGTATACAAAACAGTTTGGAATACCTAATCTGACATAGAAATGCTTTGAATGACAAAAGAAATTTTGAATGGTGTCGACATGTGATTACTCAAACAAAACTGATTATCTACTTGTCTACTTTTCTCTCATGAACTATAATAACGAACTACAATAAATATGATTTAATTATTCTTGCAATTACAACAAAAATAAAGAAAATAAAAAAAAAAAATAATGAAACATTTATATAAATATAATATAAAAACTAATATCACAAAATTAGTTTTAATAAATAAAAATAGTAGCTAACAACATTTTAATAAAATAATTAGCTTAAGAACTAATTTTCTGCATAAATTAGATATTTTACAATTCCATTATTCATACACAATAAAAACTAATTAATGAAGAAAATTTTCAATTAAAATAAGAAGTTTTCCAACCAAAGAATCTTTTAATGTATGTGAAGTTGTATGCTATGTGTGTAATGTCAAAAATAATATTCAGTTATTTGTTAGTAAAAACATTTTAAATAATACAACAACAAAAAAAATGTCAATAAAAATACTTCACTGATTTATTATAAATTGTTCTTTATATTTTTTTGGATATGATTATTTCATTATTTACATAACTAAAAAAAATCATATTTACACAACTCTCACTTAAAAAAAAACTACCCAGCAAAGATAAATATATCTTAATTAATATAGTAAATAAATATCTTTTTACTCTTTTCGAAAATTATTATTTAAATTTTATTCAAAACATTAAGTACCATCCAAAAAGTTTTTATATAATTATAACTAATAAAACATGCTTCACATATTATCAAAATAAAATAGTTTAGATTCATAAAAAGCTCAACTAATCAGTACTTTTCTCTCATCAAATATAATTACTTAATTTATGTTATAAGAACCAATTCTGTAATATAGAAACAATAAATAAATATATGTACAATAAATAAATAAAAAGTTCCAACTAATTTGGAGAATAATCACATGTCCGTTGATAAAAGTCGATATGTTCAAAGCTGAAAGTAGCTTTATACTAAAAGATGTAATAGCCAATTCTGCATTTTACAATACTCTATTGAGATTTTCTTTAGTAATAGCTCATTATTTATGAAAGACATTGGAAATTTTAAGTAGAAAGACTAGATCAGATAGAATTGTACTTTCTTGCAATGCTAAATCATCTAATGATGTATAATAAATATCTATGAAAATGTAACAAAAAACTATCACAGATATTTTAGAGAAATATATCATGTGCTTTGGTCAAAGATTCTTCATCTTGTTGCTCTTGGCGCCCTTCCTCAATTGAGTCAAAATTAGGAAGACCCAACGGCAGATGTAATAAATGCTCTTCAAACTGTAAAATGTTTTCGGCTTCACCTATGAAAAAAAAATCAACAAATAAATTTTTTTTCTTAATTAGCTGTACATTGAAAAATAGCTTTCTTTAGCATTTAAATACTTTAATATGTTTAGACATTGCTATTCAGATAGAAAACAATTAAGTATTAAACAGTCAGGCACAAAAAAATTATAATTCTCAAATTCACAAAAAACATTTGAAAATTAAATTAAGTAGTTTAGATTCATAAAAAGCTCAACTAATCAGTACTTTTCTCTCATGAAACATAATTATTTAATTAATATCATAAGTACCAGCTTTTTAATATATAAACAATAAATAAATATATGTACAATAAATAAGTAAAAAGTCCAGGTGTAATAAATGCTCTTCAAACTGTAAAATGTTTTCGGCTTCACCCATGAAAAAAAAAATCAACAAATAAATTTTTTAATTAGCTGCACATTGTGTATTTGTATAAAAAGAAAAATAGCTTTCTTTAACATTTAAAATACTTTAATATGTTTGGACTTTACTATTCAGATTGACAACAGTTAAGTATTAAACATTCAGGCACAAAAAAATTATAATTCTTAAATTCACAAAAAACATTTTGAAAATTAAATTGAATAATTAATTAAATCACTTTATTCTTTTTTAATTGTAGTACTAATTTTTCCTTTCTTCAAAATAACTATACATATTTCTAAGCATAATTTTTTAAATCAATAACAATTGGAAATATAAATCATATCAGTTATCTGTATCAGTAAAAAGACTACAAGAATACAAAAAAAAATGAGAAAAATTAAAAAATATATGTGTGTGTAGCCGAATTCATATAATAAATGTGTTTTAATTCAAAAATGAAGAATTTGATATTTTCATTTTTTATATAATGAACAATTTGTAAATTTTAAATGTAAAACAAAAAAAAAAACTGAGTAAAGTTTTTTTCTTTGTTTAATACATTTAGTAAAAAACCTAAGTATTTTTTTTCCAACCTAAAATTACTATCAAATAAATTATAAAAGAACTAGAAACACATGTGTTGCAATAAAACTGTGCTCAAAGACAAATAATGGTATCAAACGAAGAATTGGAAGTAGAAATAATTTCTAAAATCATTTTACAATAAATTACTTTTAATTACATATAAGATAATTAAAAAGACAACGTAAAAACCTTACAAGACTTCTAAGGATATTCATAGAATTTTTATGTTAAACTTTCAGAAGTGTGAAAAATTTTTAGTCTTGGACGCATTAATTAAAGTGCATAAAACCTGGTATTGCGCAGTTTCAGAAAATAAAACTTATTAAAATTTAACAATAAAACCCAGCCTGAAGTTCAATGAAATGTCCTCCCCTATAAATACTTTCTTTCTCCTTCCCCCTTATAAACAGACTCTATGGCAATGGAATTCAGTCAGAAGAAAGGATTGAAAATACAACAGTATGAAAAATTAGGTAACCACAAAAAGCAAGCAAATTGGGGTGAAACCAAAGTTATCTCAAATTGGGTAATTTAATAATTATTGATCAGATTAAAATTTTTTTCTAAGTTGATCTAGCCTTTGTGTTAGAAATATCACTGACAATTTTAGAGAAATTTGGATATAAATTGAAGTTGTACACAAGCAATACACACAAACATTCAGAAATACACAGTCCAGTCACATTAATGTGACCACCTGTCAAAAGCCAGAATAACCACCTTTGGTAGAGCGGACCACTGCGAGACGTGCAGGAAGAGAGTCAATTAGGATTCTGAAGGTGTTCACTGGGACATTGAGCCTTGCCGACTCCAGTGCCATGCCAGCTTCACGTTGAAATTAAAAGTAGATGGTGATCACATTAATGTGACTGGACTGTGTATATATAGATATGATCTGATATGAGCAGCTTTTGTTATTTAATATTCAATAATATTTTTTTTCATTGAAGAGATTATTATTGCAATTGAAAATGAAATCCTATTTTATTAGAAATTGATACTCATGACCAAATACAATCCATATTGTTTTTTAGACAAAGAACACAATGGGTTTGGAAGACGACAATTAGATTAGAATTAGTTGCCCTTTTAAATACTAGAATTTAGAAAATTTTATTTATTCACAACTTTATTTGATATAGGGATATAGGCACAGATAGAGTAAAACAAAGAAAGTTCCCTGTTCCCCTTTGAACCACATCTAGAAAAATGTTTGATAGCATTTGTCACACAGACACAAATAATAATAAAATAATAATCGAATAAATAAAAATCAACAACATGACATCAAAACCAACATTGATTGAAAAAGTTAACAACTCAAAAGTTTTGATACTAGGTTTTAAAATAAAAATATATAAATCAGAATTTGTATTAAGAGATTTTGAAATCCTGTTTTGTATTTCCTCCATAATCTTGAATTTTTGACAAAACAAATGAAATGTATTCAGCAAACATTTACATTTAATAAATATTAACATTTACATCAATACATTTTATTTGAAAAAGAAATATGTTTGCATAAAAAGAATCTTTTAAAAGTATTTTGCATAATTTTTTAAATAAATATAATACCAATAATTTTTTTCTTTACAATAATATGCTTTTAATTTATTACAACATAAGAGTTATTATTATACACAGTTAGATTGAAAAAAAAAATTTAACTTTAAAAAATTACATTAGATCCAATTTAAAGACTTGACGGGAGATATTGATAAAAAATGTGTGATAAGACAATTTAAAATTGAATAATTTCTTTATTATGAATAAAAATTATGTGAAAAAATACTATTACATTTAATTTAATTATAATAAATTAATTTCAATAACAAACATGACTTTTCTTCAAAAAAAAAAACAAATGAATTTTTAACTCCTAAAAATTTGAACATAATAAAATAATGTATAATTAAATGAAATACAACTGAAAATAAAAGATTTTACACATTAAATTGCAAATATACTTACTGTTAATTCTTTGTAGCTTGTTTCCATATGCAAGATCTCCTTGATACAGAAAGACAAATGTTAGAGGCAATAATGCACTCAAGACAGCGGGTTTTTTAGTTCTTTGAAACCTACAAATATTGTAAGAAAATTTTAGACTACAGAATTAGAAATTTAATAAATGTCATGAACTTTTCATAGTCTTTGAACACATTAAAATTTAATTCTGTGCAAATATCTCTAAAAAAAGTATTGCTTAAAATAAATCATTGATAGTTAATATATTCATTAAATAGAAAAAAAAAGAAATTTCCAATTTTTTTCTAGATGAGCTATGAAAATCATAAAATTAAAAACAAATAAAATTATATTTTTGAAATCACTTTAAAATTATTAATATGCATGCAAGAGATTGTGGAACTCTCCCAAAATGTTGCTCTCCAGATTTCGCAAACTATTATTACCTCTCAATACATTAAATGAAGAGGAATTATTATCTAAATAAGTATAACTATAAATAATATTATTAAATCATAAGAAAAGGATAATGTTGTATTTCAGATTTAAAATTTTAGATATAACATTTAAAAATTGTAAACTCAAATCTGATTTTTATAAATGATTTATTTAACCTCATGATGGATAAGTCTTTTTTTTGTTTTCACATTTAATTTTGTTTAGAACAATTTTTTTTACTAAAATTGAAAATGTGCATTGTTAACATTTATACTAATTTTGAAAAGAAAGTATAGTGGTCATAAGTAGCAAAAACTTTGCCCATATTTTGAGGAAATCAATCCAAATGTCTGCAATATAATAAACAAGTATATTGAGGAGAATGCATTAAATGATTAATTTTAAAGTGTAGTATATAAATAACAGTTTTTTTCATTCAATTAAATGATTTAGAAAAACATTAATAATTTCAAGAAAGTCAATTTAATGTCTTATTATAAATGAACCAGGAAGTTTAAAATGAATTTAAATAATTTCAAACCACCCATTGTTCTATTAGCAATGCAAAATTTGTTAAATAAAAAATCCAACCTTAATTGACTACATGATAAGCAATACAAAACTGGTGGGAGGTTTATAGACCATAGTTTAAGAATTACTACTGTAACTTAAAAAAAAAAAAAAGTTAGTATAAGAATTTTTTACTCACAATAAAAGGTTCTAAGTACTCCCCATATTGCATAAAGTGTTATTTAAGCAAATAATTGTAATTTTGCTTACATATCTACTAAAGCTATAAAATTTTTTAAATCTTTGCAATTATTCTTTTGTATTTTGATAATATTTTAGCATTGATAGAAATAAATACTATATAAAATAACAATACAAATATTTTAATTATTATAGTGAGAATTAAACTGAGGGTTGTTTCTAACAGCTTTTAAGGTACTTTTAAAATAATAAAGTTTTTTATTCGGATACAAAATAATCATCATTAAATTTATAAAGCAATATCCCACGCAAATATAGTAGAACCAGCTGCAAGAACATAGAAGGTCCCAATCCAGTAGAAAAATTCTCTATATTTTGCAATCTTTAAGGCCAATTTTCTTTCTCTTATTTGGTTTCTCATATGAATCTGTCGCTCCAGCTGCAAGAAGATATAATATTCAAATTTCCTTTTTTTATAATAAAACAACAACAAAAATTTTTCATTAACAGAAAATTACCAATAAATCAAATAAATGCTTCTCATAGATATTTAAATTGATAAAATTCATGTAACTGAAATAATGGTTCATCAAATCTTTACAAACTTGATATTTATTAGATTATTTCACATTTTTAATCTATATACAGGCAAACGAAAGTGGCGAGATTAATAATTTTTTAAACAACTTTAAAAAACTATAATATAAATTCACTACAACTAGCTTAAACATGTTACTAAGTAAACAAAACTAACTAGAAATCAGCTAGAAACTAGAAAGTTAACCTGCAATCTCTGTAATTGCATCATAAATTCTTGATTCCTTTTAAAGTTTTCTTCCACAGATTTTCCAAAATAAGAACCCATCTGTAAAATTATTTAGAAAAAGTTCAATTTAAAAAACTAACTAACATTAGAAATGAATACAAAAGTAAGTTTTATTCAGAAAATAAAAATAAAATTACTAATTTAAATTCATCAAATTACAATACTAAAAATAATGTACTTACATTGTAAATCGTATGTGAAAAGACTTGATAATAATATTATGAAATAAAATAGCTCAATTTCTAACAAATTTGCTTCGAAAAAATTACAGAAAAACTCTTGAAATCAAAACAATAACAAAGTTATCATTGCCATAATTCTTTTCAAAAATAGTCTTATATAAAGTGATTTAAGTAAACCTTCAAGCGTTTATAATATTTGAAAAATTATATTATTTGTGAATAGCGCATGTAATTCAAAAAAATTATTATTTCATTAAATTTGGTTATAAAAATGTTTTATCAATTTATATATTTTTTTTTATCTCAAGTTATCAATGTCCTCAACTGTAACCGGTGAATCCGAAACTACTTGCAGATTATTGTAGACAACATTTTAATCCCGGGGTTAAAGTATTTATTGTAAACAATTTTGCTGATGTTTTCATTTTGTGAAACTTGTGTACTGTACTACAGGTGAATGACACAACAGTTTTTTTTTTAATGAACTACAGAAATTGAATAATTAGATTTAAATATCAAAGAGATAATAGATTTCTTGTAATACATAATTGATGATAAAAAGGGCCATATTTAACATAATACTTATTTTAAATTATAAAATTATATGAAAAAAAGAAAGAAAATTGTATTGTTTGAAAGTGAACCTTATGTTATATTTATTTTAATTTATAGCTGAAATCGTAATAACGAACCGGGTTTTTCTATTCGGTAATTATTATATTTTTTAAATTCAATGTTTTAAAATTTCTAGCTTTTTTTTTAGTACCATTTTAGAAATATCATGTATATTTATTTTTTTCTCTCTATTTTCTATTGAATATAATGCAGTTTTTATTTTTCATATTGTGTATTAGGAACTCAAAACCTTTACTTTGCAATTAAATTTTTATCGTAATTATTCACTGCCTCAACTTTAATCATTTGATCTTATTTAAAATAGTATCATTTTATTGATCGTTATCTGATAATAATTATTATTCTCTTAAAATAAATTTTGAAACATGTATCAGAAAATATACTTCATGAAAATGAATTAATTTTCTGAACAAATTTTTAAAAAAAATCAAATTGAAGTCCATAAGAAGCTAATAATTATGTGCGTTAAACTTTTAAAGAGAACTAATAATCATTTTTGGGGGTTTAATATATTGTCATTACTCAACGATAATCATATTTAAAAAATCGCTCAAATTAGCTATTCATTATATGATCTGTGTATTTTTAATAAGTGAATTGATTAATCATTATTTTGTATTTGTTACATTAAATTTCAAATGTGATGAACTGAATTATTATTATTTCATGTTATATTAAATTAAAAATTTATTTAAAACAGGGTGCACTATCAAATATATATAAGATATTTGAACAACCATATACATGATTATATTTAGTGGCAAATTTTTTTTTTTTTTTTTTTTTTTTTTAAAGAAATACTTTTAACATTTTGCTGTAATACTATATAAGAAAATAATTTAAATAAGTGTGGTTTTTTAATCATACTACCATTGCTTTTGTTGTTATTTCTCAGGTTTTCATCTGTATAAGAAAATTCACATATACAATGTCAAGTTTTCAATTGTATGCTTGCAGAAGAAACTGGATTCTGGAAATATTTGCTCCATAGATCATTTGATAATGCTATCAACAACTCTTTTCATTAAAAGCCTTTTAAATCAACATTCTTAAATGGCTAAGAAGAAAGATCAAACTGAGAATCATCGCCAGTGTTTCAGATCACGATCAATGGAGGAAGATAAAGAAAATCTTTGTGCTGATGGAGCAATGCGCTTCACAATTGCTTCGTATCCAAAGGAAGCCTTTGAAGTGATGTCATTAATGAGGCAGCATCAAAAACTATGTGATGTGGAAATACGAGTGTGTAATGAGATCTTTCATGCACATAAAATTGTACTTGCATCAGCTAGTCCATATTTCAAAGTAAGTCTTTTGAATATATGTCTGATTATGAAACAAAAATACAGCGTAATTGAAAAGTTCTGATATGTTTTAGCAGGAAAAAAGTAATATTAAAGTTAATTTAAACATACACACAGACACACACACACACACACATATATATATATTGTTTGTTACATTTGAAAGCGAAAACTATAATTTTTTCCCCCTTAACTACAATACTTCTATTCATCTTTTAGTGGTTAGAAAAATATGTATCCTATATATGCATAACTACTTACATGTAATATTTGATCGTAAAATGTACATATGGAGGGGTATTGTAAGATTGAACAAGGTATGTTTAGGATTACATGATTTCATGTGTAATTTAAAAATGAATCATAAAAGAAACAATCCATATTTGTTGTATTTATGCAGAAAGTGTGCCTCTTTTAGAAAAATTACAGCATATAAGGGCTCATGGGTTCATTAAAGTTTAAGTTTATTAAATAGTGAAAATGTCTTATTATTTTGACCTTAAAAAGTATGTTTAGACTATTTCTTGCAACATTGCTCATGTGAAAAAGTTAACTATTTACAAAAACACATGTACTAAGTTTGAAAATTCTCTATTGGTGAAAGCCTTACAAATATTTTAATTGTTAATATTCTGTAAGAAAAACATTGTTTCCAGCAAATGATTGATAAATTCCTAATTCCAAAATTCCTTCCTATTCTTGTTGATACTTAAACATCAGTAAAAAAGTAGGATGAGCATTTCCATGAGGAAGAAAAGTGTTCTATAAGAGTTTCATAGCTAATTTTTAACTTTAAATACAATTACTTATTTTTAAACTGTGAGGAACTTAACACTGAAATATTATAGTTTTTCCAGAATTGATGTGTTTGCAAGTATGTATATGAAGTAATAATTTATTATATCTAAAGTTCTTTTATGACTTGATTTCATTTAAAGATTCATGCTCACCAATTGGTTGTGTTATCTGATAGTACACAATTTTGGCTTGATAACAATAATAAAAACAATAACTTACTAATTGTTTTGTTTTTATAGCATGCCTGTAACAACAAAGAATACTTGAATTTTCAATTTTTTTATTTTAAATATGTTTCCTTCATCTAAAAGTAAATCTGCTCCTCCCAATGTAATTTTTGATATAAATTATCCAGAATTATAATGTGTGCTATTCTATGCTCTACGGCATCTTGTTTACTTCCTCACACTGAGAGACCAACATGAAAAAGAAGTACTAATAATAATTAATAATTTTAAGCTGAATACATGAAAAAAGATAAGTGAACTTTAAAATGGTAAAAATTGTATGAAAATGTCTGCAGACATATAATTTGAATTGGTTGAAAATTATCAATCTTATTTTTGTTATCTTTCTTATTCTTAATGCTGTTAGTTTTTTATCTTGCTTAGTTTTAAAAACATTTTTTAATTATTACCTATATTGTATTTATGAGTATACTTTGTTAGATAATATGTAATAGCTATTAAAAGTATTGTTTATATTTTACTAGGCTATGTTTACTAGTGGGTTAAAAGAATCAGAAATGTCTGTCATCAATATTCAAGGTGTTTGTCCATTAAGCATGGCTATTATCATTCATTTTGCTTATACTGGGCAAGTTAAAATTGAAGAAAACAATGTTTGCAATCTTCTTCCAGCAGCAACAATGTTTCAAGTAAGTTTTTATATATTGTATATTACAAATGTTATTTTTTTACACAGATTTATTAGTATGAATTTATTCCAAATTTATGTATTTATGATATAATTTCGCAGCATTTATAAATATTTCCTTTTACATTAACTCGGTACTTCTCAAATTGCACATCTGTCAAAGAGAAACACAAATCAGTTGAAAGAAGGACGGATGAAAAACAAAACAAACCTTCAATGTCAGATAGAAAATTAGTATCGAATTCTCTAAATTGTTTTGATAATAAGCTATAGTTATCATAAATTTCACAATGTTAAAAAATTATTTTGATTGATAAGAATTCCAGATTTCAAATCTAAAGATCCAGATATGTTTTCCAACATAAGAATGAGTTAAAAAAAAACTTCTGTCAAGTTTAGGACAAGAAAAATTTTTTTGCTCCCTTAAGAAAACTTTTTTGATACTATATCATGGTCAAGTAGCTGGAGCTCTGGCGCTTGTTACCACAGGTTTCGAGTACGAATCTCGGCGGAAGAATAGTTCAGAATCCACTTTAAGCCATAGGTCCCCGTCTCATATGTAGTCTCAAACTGTAAAGGGGGTAACTCAGCTCTAGGCACAGTGATGTAGTGGGGTGTAGTAGTAGTAGTCACTAGTGAGATTGATTGATGAATGTTAAAAATCACTGTAAATATTATTCAGTGCAATATTGACATTATGCTATTTAATATCAATTGTGATCAGTGCACATGATGATACAACTAAATATTAAGTTTAATAAAAACTGACTTTCTAATATTTTGTTGGAGGTGTTTTAGATGTTAATAAATTAAAAATTCTATTATTTTGCTCCCATTAATTAATTGCTCTCCTGTTGTATAGAACTTTCCCTAGTTTTAAAACTTTGAGTAAAATCTTTTTTGGGAGGATTTTCTCCAAATTTTGAAACTGTTATAGAAATGCTTTTAACACAGGAAATATGCTTAGAATGAAACTATTTTGTGCACTAAATTTTGCAAAGATTATAAATACATTCTTCTCTAGTACAAATGTTTTATTTAAATATGTAGCTTTTTAGAAATCAATAAATTTTCTTTCAAATTTTTGAAATTTGGTTAAAAATTAGAGAACACAAATAAAACTATATTAAATATTGAAAATTTTTCCTTCAACAGAAAAATATTGTACTTAAATTTTTACATTTATTTGTATATATATATATGTGTGTGTGTATATATGTATGTGTGTGTGTATATATATGTGTGTGTGTGTGTGTGTGTATATATGTATGTGTGTGTGTATATATATGTGTGTGTATATATGTCTGTGTGTGTATATATATGTGTATTATTTCATATTTTGCTCTTGTATATAAATTAGTTTTACATGTTTAATAGTATAATACAGTTTTATTTATTTTTTTTCAATTTAAATAAATATTTATCATTTTAATATACATATATTACATATATTTTTATAAAATCAAAAGTCACTCAAAGGAATATTGTGAGATATAAAATATTTTATAACAGGTTATGTTCTATTTTAGGTGCCTCACATTATTGATGCTTGCTGCTCATTTTTAGAAAATCAACTTGATCCAAGTAATTGCATCGGCATTGCTGATTTCGCTTTACAACATAGCTGTAATAATTTATATACTATAGCTAATCAGTTTATTGATCAGCATTTCTCCCAGGTAATAAAATCATGAGATTTTTATGCTGCTTGTATTTAATGTATTAAAAATATTTTACACAGTTGAAAGAGTCTTAGAAATATTATATATTTTAATTATGAAATATTAAATTACTTGCTAAATACCTATTTTGTTAAAAAGTGCTTAAGAAAAATTTGCTTTATTACAGTAAAAAAGTTTTATTTAATTCATATTTATAATTTGTAATTTTTAATTAGTCTTGATGTGTCATATGTTTTTTTGCCTTCAATTAATATTTTTTTTTTAATTACATTTAAAAAATTGTGTAATATCTGTAGAACAATTCGTAAGTAGTTTTAAGAAAATTGTTAGCTGTGTCTAGAAATATAAGTTAACCTTCCAATTTCAAAATATATTATAACTTAAAAATTTTAACATTTAAAAATATTATTTCATATTGTTGGCTGCTTGCTAGTGACTATTTGTGTCTGGATGTGAGATAATAATATTATATTGTTAATTTATTATTACAATGTTAACATACATTATATTATCAAAACTGCATACATATGGCACCCTGTGCCTCTTCTACAATAGCATTGATAGTTAAAAACCATGAACACATCATGTACGGTCCCTGACGATCTATCTCGTTCAGATTCTCCTAGCATTCTCCTTCGTCATCTCTAAATCTAACTGCATGTACTTACCAGTTCATACAGTTAGGGTACCAGTTGTTGGTCACAGTGGTGACCTCTTGTGGCTATCTAATAATAAATAAATCTTACAATATTTATATAGATCATTATTCATTTCATTTACAACAAAATGTGTCACAAAAAAAAAAAGGGTATTCTTCTGTTACAGTGGTGCTAATCTGTTTGCTTTGTTTGGACCACATTGGTAGGGGGAAAATATATTGTATAACTATAGAAAAAAAGTAAACGTTCAATCTATGATGTTTATCTATTAAGCAAATATGCCCGGATTTCCCTTCATACTAATTTATTTTGTTCTGAGTTTTTTTTAATTTTTCAGCAGGCCATGAGTTTTAAATCTGAAATAAAAAGCATTTTAGAAAATAGGAGATGCAGATAGCTTTTTAAATTATAAAATAATCATAAAAGCAATTATATTCTTTTTTTATTATTAAGTTTAGTAGACTGTAAAAAGTAAAACATGTAGTAAAATTTCAATAAGGTAGGATATCAAGTGAATTTGATATCTTCTAACTAATTGTTAAGTAGTGATAAAGTTCAGAATACTGTAGAAATATGAATAATAATCAAGCACTAATTCATGTATTATATGATGATGTTGATTTTACCAAACTATTTGGAGAAAATAATAATAAAATTTATTATATTATGGATTTAAATGGGAAAGTTCAAAATAAATTTTTAAAAATTATAAAACTTTCTGAAACTTTTAAGCTTTATACATAACTTACTTTAACCTTTTATTTGTATATCATACTAGTCTTCAAATTGTTCACAAATATTTTATTTTGAAACATGGTTTTCTAGCTACTCTGTAAAAAAAAAAGTGAATAATACCTAAATATGTTAATATGAAAAAAAAAATTGGGAAATCAGAATTTTTGTAACAATCTGAAAGAAATTAATTATCAGCAATTTTTAAATGCATAATAATAAAAACATCTTTTTTGTTTTATTTTCCTATTAATTTAGATTTGTTTAATTTTATCTCTTGGATATCAGAGCCCATTTTCATTTTATCCTTTCCTGCTTCAGAACTAGTTTCATGTTTATGATTTTATATTGCCACACATGCACTCTGCTAAGATTAATAGCTCTACTCTGTAGTCTTTTAAAAAATGCCTTCAAATTAAAATGTGAATTTAAAAAAACAATTCTTTTATAGGTATCACAAGGGGAAGAATTTCTTGCATTATCAGCTCTCCAAATGGTGAAGCTGATAAAACGAGACGAGTTGAATGTGCGGAGTGAAATGGAAGTTTTCAATGCTGTTCTTCGCTGGGTAAAGCATGACAAACCAAGGCGCTGTCCAAGGTTGTCGGACATTTTGAATGCTGTGCGGTGCCATTTTTTAACGCCTCGTTTTTTAAAAGAACAAATGCAGAAATGTGAAGTGCTCAAGAATGAACCACAGTGTTGTGATTATTTAAGTCGTATTATCCAGGTTAGTATTCATCGGTTGTTCAATTTTAACTGATCCATAGTAAATCATTTAACAGCCATTTTAATTCTATTTTTCAAAATGTCAGTTTTAAAGATATATATGTGGCAATAGAAAATATTGTATAATACAGTAAACTCTTTAATCTGCCATGTTCAGGACTATGGCCGCTTCAGATAATCAAGTGTCAATGTAGTTTTAACGAGAATATCAAAAATAAATCATTGCAAATAAAATTTCAAGTGATTAAATCGTGTATATATTTAATGTGTTTATGCGATTTTAAACATACGTTGACAAATATTTCAATCTATGTAGATAGTGCAAATATATACAAAATCAAAATTCTTATATAAAATACAGCACAAAATATTGCTGATATATACACAGAGAGATCAGCACAAAATAAGAGATTGAGATGCACAGCACAAAATAGAGATACACAGCACAAAATAAGAGATTGAGATGCACAGCACAAAATAGAGATACACAGCACAAAATAGAGATGAATGCTATAGAGACGAGCAATTTTATGGTAAGAAAAACACACACAAATCTGTCTGACTGTTAAAAATGATCTGAAATTGCATTGCTTCTGTGTACTCTGCATTGTACTAAAATGAAAAATATTAGTTATGATAAACACTGGGGAGAAATGCAAGCAGTGCTGTGTGTGTCACAATTTGGCGATCAAGGTCTACCTTGATCATTTGAAAGTTTCAAAATTACATATAGCTGTGCATTTATTATTATTATTATTTGTGGAAAATATTTTGTGATTACTATAAAATTCCTAGAATTTTTTTGAATTATTAATTTTTTTGGAGTATGTCTTGTAAGAATGAATAAAATTTGCATTAAAAAAATCACATAATAAGATATATATGTTTCATTTATTAAATGTAATTTAGGATTTAACATCCCGGCGCAAGTACAGTTGCAATCAACGAACTCCTAAAGTCCCCCATGTGATATACACCACTGGAGGTTACTTGCAACATTCTTTGAGCAACATGGAATGCTATAATGCTCAGGAGAAGCAGTGGTTTTCCTTGGCAGATCTTCCAACACCTCGTAGTGGATTGGGTGGTGCTTTCATCGATGGTAAATTTTATGCTGTGGGAGGGAGGAACAATTGCTTGGATGGTAATCAAGACTCAGATGGAGTGGACTGCTATGATCCCATCACAAATAAGTGGAAATCTTGTTGCAGAATGACCATTGCAAGAAATCGAGTTGGAGTTGGTGTCTTGGATGGACTTCTGTACGCTGTTGGAGGATCTAAAGCCACAACTCACCATAATACAGTTGAAAGGTAATTTAAAAACTAGCATGTGACTATTTTTCCTTATTTGTGAATATTATATTGCTGCATTTAATTATTAACGATAGTAATTAATACTAATAGATGTAAATCTTTATATATTATAACATTTTTACAAATAAATAATAAAATTAAATAGTTTATATACACATACTTGACAGAAATTTATCAATGTAATATTATAAGTAACTTTAATGTATAAATATTTCTGTATTTATCAATGGTAATTCGATTTTGACAACAAAAGAAAACTAAAATTTATGTATAGTATTTTGAAGTACTAAGGATACAGAATCTGAAAAGATGTTTTAAGTAGTTTTTATATCTGATAAAATTTGCTTAAAAGGACTGTAGTTTCTTGAAAGATGCCTGGCATTAAAGGCTTATTCCCTCTAAAAAATAAAGCAGCAATAAAGAAATTTTCTTTTCTTTTTGTTCACATTAAGGCACCAAAAAACGCTTTATACCAGAAGGAAAAAAAAAAAAAATGTCCATCCATCCATTGACTCAATCTCAATCATATGATATATTAAGCATTTGAGAGTTAAAAGTTGACCAACATCAAAAATTTAAAATCAAAGATTTCATACATCATGTTTTGAAGCCATGATTAGCTAGTTTTTTGGCCTTTGTCGAATAATGTTTTTGTGTGAATGAATCTGTATAAAGAATTATATTAGGGGCCATTGTTATTTCTAAAGCACTATTCATTAAAATATTTTCTGTGCCTCAACACAGTGCCTCTTTTAAATTAGGAGTTAAGAAAATAACCTACATCTAATAGGTGAAATCTTATTTGTAATGAAGAATAAATGGTTTGTATTACTATAATTAAAGTGTAATCATATGAAATTTTTACACTTCTCTGATTTTGTATTTATAAAAGTTTTGTTATGGAATATTAAAACAAAATATAAGATACAATAAGGCAAAGGTGGGAGGTCAACCAAAAACAGTGTGACAGCCGAGTCGGATTTTTTATACTGACTCCTGACTCTTTTCTTTAATTTCATTATTTTATCTTTACTAATGGATTTAGAAGAATTTTTAAAAGAAATTAAATAATTTTTAAACTCATGGATCTATAAAAGTGTTTTTTTTTTCATAAAAACTTTAAAGGTTTTGTATTTGCACTCAGACATTCTTGTACTCTAAATTTGCTTTCAGAAAATACATATAAGTACCCTATAAAAATAACTATCCAATAAACAGGTACCAAAATGTAGTACAATAGCTGAAGATAAACAAAAGAAAATTGTACATTTTAACCACAAATATATTTGTACTAACCTAAAGTAATTTTTTTCTTAATAATAGATTCTATGGCTTCTTTCATTGTGCATCCGAGACAAGAATTTTACAAATCTCAGTGCTGATAAAAGTCTCTCGACACTTATTTGCCTTTTTGCTAAAGCATTCACTGTCTTTTCTGCTAGTTGTATGACTGAAGGGCACAATTAAATGGTCTTCTTAACATTTAATTTTAACAATTTCTTAGAATTTAAAAAAAATTTAAATGATTTTATAAAAGAGTCAGGAGTCAGATTTTTAAACTGACCCATGACTCCTTCAAAAATGCTTGACTTTAGATACCGATTCCCTCACCTCTGCAGTAAAGGAAAAATCATATTATATAAATGAAAAAAAAATTTTTTAGGTTTTGAAATCTTTTTGTTTCTAAATAAATTTAAAATTGATGTAAAAAAAAATTTTATGCAATGAGGTACAAATAAGTTATATTACAAAAATTAATAGAAATGGAAGATTGCATTAACAAAAATGTATCAAAAGACTTTCTTCTCAAAGTATTAAGAATTTAAATAATTGCCACATTTTTATTGCATCATCTAATTGTTACTTTTTTTTTTAACCATAAAAGACTGTTAACTTCTTAAATTTAAACCTCTTTATTCTAGCTTTCATTAAAAAAAAATTTAAAAAAAAAAGAATTTGAGGGACATAAACATAACACTTTGATAATGCATTTATAAAATTCTATCAGCTAGCTGTTGTAAAATTGCATGTGTTGCTTTTAGGTATGATCCGGCTGAGGACAAATGGGCCCGAGTACAGAACATGTTAACTAGTAGGATAGGAGTTGGTGTTGCTGTGGTGAAACGTCTTTTATACGCAATTGGTGGTTATGATGGTAACAGTAGACTTAATACAGTTGAATGTTATCATCCAGAAAAAGATTCGTGGACGGAGGTGGCGAGCATGAACACCAATCGAAGTGGTGCAGGTGATTAATCATGCTTATTGACACAAAAAAATCTTTTATTTGTATTTTTTTTCTCTTTTCTTATTAATTTGTTATTTATATAACTGAAGATTTTATTCTAAATCTGTGATACTTTTAATAATTGTTTTCATGATTAAGATGAGTATTTTAATAAATATTTATTTTTGGCCATCTATAAAAAGGCTTATTTGAAATTTTAATATTTTTTTTCTATGCATTAATATTGTAGTTAACTGTAAATATTAGTTATTATTTATGGATTAACAATGTTTCTTATGCTGCATTAAATCATATAGTTAATAGTAATTTCATTTTCAACTGCCATTCTATATACACAAATACAGAAACTTACCTCTTTCAAACATTTTCCGGCCTTATAGACAATTGGCTAGCACTCTAACCTTTAGTACCACAGGCTTCAGGTTCAAATCCTGATGGAGTCGTCGATTTTTACTAGTTGTTTGGAATCCATGTTAAATTATAGGATCCAGTCTAATTAGCCCAAAGTGTGCACAAAATCACTGTAGAGCGACAGACTAAACCAAACTTTCAAACATTTCTGGCTAGGCAGTTATTACTTGCTATTTCATGAAAATCTCCTTAGTCATTTTTAAAAGCAGTTCATTTTTACCTCAATTAAAAACATTCTCTGGCCTGTTATCTTTTGAAAGTATGTGATTTTTAAAATTTATGCTTTGCCTTCTCACTGGGCACAGCATAATGTTTTTGTAAAAAAACAATAAAATTTTCATGATTTTATTTTCAATTTGATTTACTTTGGTATGGCTTATTTGATATTCATTTACATTAAATATAATTACATTTTTGTAATTTTTAAATACATGTTTTTTATGTATTAATATTGAACACTATAGCTAAAAATATTTGCTTTACCATAAAATATTCTGGCTGAGAATTGATATAGGCTATTTATAATAGAAGTTTGAGAATCACTATGGTAATGCGTGTTGTTTCTATAGCTAATATTTTTAGTACACATTATTTCTTCCCTCATTTCTAATAATATTGTGTGTACTGTGATTAGCAAGGTAAATAGCTGTGATGAATTATATATTTTGTTGTTATAATTCATATCTTGAATCAAAATCCAGCATAAAAAAATTATATTTATATCTAGAACATCTATTTATATACAGAACTATCTATCTTATTTATTTATATCTGGAACTATTTCTAAATATATGTATCCATCCAGTGATTGCCAAAAATCTCATCTTCTTTGTGTTCCATTCCCAGACACTTTACAATTTGCCTAGTGTCATTGTTATACTTTCTTGGTCAGCAAGGTAACTAAACCCTTTTCCAATAGAACAGGGTAGGACACTTGATACAGGCACTTTAAAATGTTGCAGATCTGCAGTAACAATTGAGAAATGCCTGGCAGAATATATTGCTAGAAAATCTTTATCCTTTAATTGGCAATTGAAGAATGTGTAGCTTGGAACATTTTATGACAGACTTGTATATCCACCAAGGATATTTTAGCATTCAGTGTAAAAAAAATTTTTTTTCAATATATAGTGTAGGTAACAATACTTGTAATCATATTTTACTTAGTGTTTTATAGTAGTTAAAAAGAATGAGTAATTGAATTTTTATTACTTATATAAGATATTATTTCAACAATAGAATAATTTTTTATATTCTTTGAAGGTGTTGTTGCATTGGACCATGTTATCTATGCTGTTGGGGGTTATGATGGAGCTTTGCAGCTAAAGTCTGTTGAAAGGTATGACACTGAAAAAGACGAGTGGGTTTACGTTTCCGAAATGTCTTCTCCTCGGAGTGCCCTCAGTGTTGCAATCCTGGATGGAAAAATATATGCATTAGGTACGGCTTTATTTATAAAATCCCCTTTGATTCAAAGTTAGAGTACATATAAAAATTTAAAAAAAGCATATAACAGTAAAAAAAAATAGCATATTATTTCATTATGCATTGGAGTGGTTACACCGATTTTGAAATGGATTCAAAATTTTTATATATTTAGATTTATAAATTTTTCTTATTGGAAACAGCTCTTTTCATTAATATGAACTTTAATTTTTACTTAAAAGATGTGCTTGCAAAAAAAATTTTAAGTAAAAAAGTGTGTAAAGATTGCTTGGAAGATGTGTAAGAAACAAGAATGACGCCCACAAAATAAAAATGTTCATCTTTCTAACTGGTAGGAGGTTACACAACCCTAGGTATGGAAGTGAGGTGTGGATAAAAAAAAAGGGTTGCTTGTTCATTCTGAAATTTATTTTTTGGCCCTTTAAAAGGATTATAAAATAAATAACAGAATAATTTTCTTATTTTTAATTTCTTAAAATTATTCTTTGTTCTGGTTTTGGGTATAATTTCAATATGTAGTTATGGTTATTATTTAAACTCGATAGCTTTTGTTAAACCTTTGTATACTCTAACATAAATGTATGTAGCATGATATGATATAAAAATTGTCATCATATTTTTATATTTATAGTATTTTTGTATAACTTATTATGTGATTGCTTTCATTTGTAAATCAGAACCAATTTCAAAAAATTTTGCATAAATTTTGATACAATTGGCATGCAGTAGGAAATGGAAGACTCCATTGTGTTCATACATTCTTGTATCCATCATATGAATATCTACTTTAAACACATTTTCATTGTTAAAATATCTTATAAATTTCATTTTTTTTTTTTTTTTTTTTTTTTTTTTTAAATTTAGGTGGCTATGATGGTACAAATTTTTTAAACACTGTTGAAGTGTATGACCCGGAAAAAGATGCCTGGGAAGCAGCTCCAATCATGACCTGTGGCCGCAGTGGTCAAGCTTCTGCAGTGTGGAGAGCCCCCTGTCTGGCCCATGGAATTTCATAATGAGCTCAACAATTATAACAACTACGGTGATTTATTTTGTAACAATATTATGTTTACTGAGAGTACTTAAAACAAATTCCAAATGTGTTATTTGCTAAAAATTAGTAAATGACTTAAAAATTATTATAACATGAATGTAGATTTAAGTTCATACATTTTTATTCTAAATTTGAATTGAAATGACTTCATTAAATTTTAGTCATGTATTTATTTTGGACTTTTAGTGGCTTCCATAAATGAATGGGAATTGCATGAGATTATTGGGCAATTGCAATTAATATTGAACATTGGGACAGACACTTTTGAATATCTTTTTTTAAACAATGTACAAATTATTTTATGCAAATATTGAAAAAACTTATTTTTAAAAAAGTCATCTATTAAAAGGTAAAAAAAAAAAAAAAAAAAAAAATTCAAAAATTTAATGTGGATGCATTACAAAAAATCAGTTAAGAAAAACAATTTATTTTTAAACCATTGAATTCTAGATGTTTTATGATTTCTATGCCAATGCTGTTTCATTCTTGTGGTATCTCTCTCTCTCTTTTTTTTTTAATTTTTTTTTTTTATAGTTTGTGTTTCGTTTTCCTTTCTTATTTTAACATCTATTTCTTTTTTAATGTTTGAAGCTGTTGCTTCATGATTTTGATAACTAAAACGACATCAGAAACAGAATATTTAGGATTGTTTTCTTGGTTTAACTTATAGCATTTTAATTTTGAACGAACTGTTCTGTTGTCTTTAAATATATTTAAATAAAACAACTGATTAATTATATCAGTGATCTCTAACTTTTTTGATTGCATACCTCTTGCATACAAAATATTTAAAAGTAACCCCATTTAATATTATATGTTTTTGTGTGTGTGAGTGACAGATGATGTATGTATATAATACATATATATGTGTGTGTAGTCAAAAATTAAATTATTTATTTAAAACTCTCTACATATATTTAAATTAAATTACAAATTTACATACAATTGCAAATGATTGTCTACAACTTTGACATACCCCCAAGTATTGCTTTGAACTCCTCCTGGGGTACATGTACCCATCTTCAGAGATCAATGCATTATATTATCAATAAATAGTAAATCTCATCGATTTGATACTGACATGCATTCCTACACAAGGATACTTCCATTGTTATGCTTCACTGTTCCGACCAAGTTAGTTGGATTATGTTCCAAGTTTGTTTTATATGATTCTACAGCTATCGGAACTAAAAATGTGGAACTTCTCTTATCCACAAATAGGACATCATTTCAGTAAAATATGGATTTATTTATCATGCATTGCATAAATGCCAATGTGGATTTTTTTTCTTTGCACTCACTTGAAATTTTCTTCTGTTGAACATTCATTTAACCAGAGAATAGATCATGATCTAAAACTTTCTATAGTGTTTATGAATGTTTGAAGTTCTCTAATACATAACTGAAGTTTTTTGATAATTTTTCTTGGTATTAGCAGCTCTCTATACCAAGTAAGTTTTAATGAATAACCATATTTTTTTTTCAATTTGATTTTATTCTTTATATGGAAAAAGCTTTTTTATGATATGAAAAATAATTGAATTGGGCAACATTTCTTATAGATTTATTAGATTTATAATGAAAAATATTTTTTCATAGGCTAATCATTTCTTAATCAGAAGAAATTGCAAAATAAACTATTAAGAATGAAATAAAAAACTATTTAAAACTTCCAATTATTAAAGCAAAAAATAAAAGGAGATGACTTTTTTATGAATAAATTTATATGAAGTCTGCGTGTTCAATTTTGTGACATTTTTTTTTATATATCTAAATTTTAATTAAAAAATAGGAAACAATATATATAAAAAAAATTATAATTGTTTGTGCCTATATACAGATTCCCAGAAATTTAATTTAGGAACAAAACTCATAACAGCAATCTTAAAAAATAAAAACTATAGAATTCCAAACAATTTTATTTTTCTTGAAAAATCTCATTTTCACTATGAAATAAAATTGTCTACCCTCACCAGACAACCTTTTTGAACAATATTTTATCAATTTTTCTTCTGAATTAATTTTTTAACATTAGTTAATATTGACTCAGTTATTTTATAAATAAATAAAGCTCATGAAAGAAATTTAAAAAAAATTACAAATTTCAGTGAAAATGTCCAAAATTGAAAATAACCAAGGATACGAAAACCTCATAATCATTATTTTATGGATAAAAATTATATGTATAGTTTTATTTAAAAAAATTTAATGATGATGATAAAAAAAATTCTTATTAAAATTTTTAAAAAATTGAATTATTATTATGGAAAATTTTAAGTGTCCATTCATTTGTGAGAGCCATTGTTTATTTTTGTGTAATTTATGAAATGCTACAAAAGTCATACATGAACCAAAATTTATATAAAAATACCAATTGATTTTTTATTTATTAAACCCGTAAAGTCAATTATTCATCCATTTCAACGATACCGTCAATTTCATGAGCATTATTTGAATTGTGTAATTTTATTTTTAAAAGAAAAGGTTTTTCAAATGGAAGATAGTTTTCTATTTATTGTAAATTTCTATATTTTTTCTATAGCTTATATAGTTGGAAATTTTAAGTTCAACAAGAATAAATTTCTTATATCATTTGTTGCTTTTGTATGTATGATGAAATTTAAAATTTAGTTGCTTTTTATTTTAATTAGAGTATAAAGCAACTTTTTTTTCTTTGTCTATATGCATATTGCTTCAATTTTGGTATATAGTTTTACTGATTTATAGAATTTGATTTTGAAACTGAATTTATATATAATAATCTTATTTATATACTACAAATATACTAATAATTTCCAATTAAAGAATTTATTTAAATTATTAATGATTTTCTAATCACTAAAAAATTAATTTTCTGTATTGTTTTTTTTGTTGTTGTTATATGATAAAATAGTTAAGTGTATATTAATCAATTTAAGATAAATGTGAGAAAAAGGAAGCATTAAATGAGAAATAATTTCAGTGACACTGTAAATTTATAATATTTTTTTTTCTGATATGTAGTTAATGAATTGTTTTTGCTATAGTCTGATGTTGGGCTACATCTAGGGTTCAATTTCGCTCTGTATTATATATAATTATTTTTCTGTAGTGTGAGTGCTTTGTCTTTTATTTCTAATTTCAGCTTAAAAACATGTATATTTATTAATTTGTTATTTTACAATTCCCTTTTCTTCTTTTGTTATTTGGATTGGTAAACAATTAAGAAGAGGTTATTTTATTAAAAAGAATTATGCATTGTGTTTTTACATTATAAAAAGAAATTTAGAAAAGAAAATTTATTTATTGCTGTTATTATTTTTCTTTTATTATATTCATTGCAATACTATTTTTAAAACTGTATTGAGAAATTTTTTTTTTTTACCTACTTGATATTTTTTTATCTTTTAATCTTAAAAGCGTGTATAATATAATTATGCTGTAATTTTGATAGAGATTTGTACCAATTTCTTGAAATTCATTCATTCTTTTGATATGTTAGAAATAATAAATTTTAAATTGCATATAATTATTTATTATGAACAAATGTTGTTTTATAATAGAGATTATATCCATTTCTTTTACATTTTAAAAACTTCTTTTATTATTTCTAAATTGAATGGTCATTGAATGATATGTATTCCAAATGAGCAAGAAATGCCCTGGTTGTGCACTTATGGACCACAATCTGCTGTCATTTATTTAATGAATAAGTTTTGGGTTAAATGCAATATTTGTTATATGCAACTGTGTTTTTAAATGTGATATGTAAAATGTTTGATTTTTTTTTCTTTTTAAAATTGTTTTATGAATGAGTTATTTATTATGTATTGCTTTTTCTTTAAATCACCACTTGTTACCTATCAATTTTTTTTTTTATTCCCTGTGATTCAATTGGTTCTGAAAATATTATTAGATCATTTTAAAGATTAAAATTGCATTTTATTCTCTGTACAACATTTCCATTTTAAATAAACACCAATTTTTTTTTTAATGCACATGAATATATATTTTGTAACTGTAAATATGTTGTTGTATAGTTTCATATGTGCATTTATAGTATATGTTAATGAATTATTTGTGTACAAGTTTTATTTGTTATAAATTGTTAATTGCTTGTACTTTTTGTATTTTTATAAAAAAAAAAAAAATGATCATAAATATGCACATTAATTGAATAATATGAAATTTTTTGAGTGTTTTATCAATCGTATATGGTAAATAACTGGTGTGTCATTGTTGATTTTTTTATTTTACCCCTTTGAATAGACTTTTGCTCAGTGAAGACTCTAGTCTAAATTTATGTTTTTCTTTAATAAGTTTTATATCTTTATTAAATTAAATATATATTTATAAAAAAAACATTCTGTTTAAAAAAATAAGATGTTTGGCAGGTATTTTGATTTTAGTTTGTTTTTCAACATTTAATAAATTAAGAAAGTTATCAAATGCTAAAAAACAATCAAAATTTTTTTTCTGCAATTTTTAAACTGCTTAACATTTAGCTTATTTTTTATTATTATTTTAATTATAATTTATTCTGTTTTTTAATAACTATATGTTTTATGTGAAAAAAAAGGGGCAAATAATTCTCTTAAGATTATTTTCATCGAAGTCGTTATTGTATGAATAGCATTTATTTTAGAATCCATTCAGCTGCCGAACTGGTGCCATTTGATAACAATTTCATGTAGTACATGGAATTTTCCGTGTGCTAGATGCAAGCCATTCCTAAAATGAAAGTTCTGCTCACTTCCTTCCATATATGATTTTGTATTTTATTAATGAAATGTTAAATTTTTTATGTACATTTCATCATTTTATTTTTGTGAACTTTTTAGATAAAAATTAACCCAATAGAAGCTAAATGTTTCTAAAGTACTAGAATTTTGTTCTTAAATCCATTTCAAATTAATAACTGGATTTTTATCAAGTTAATGTGACCTAGCTAATATTTAATTTAAATTTTTGTAATTATTTTAATATGTGTTATTTTTTCATTCTGCAACTCATTACTAAAAGGTCATTTCATCCTGAATTATGTATGTCAAATACTTGTACATATACAAAATGTTGTTTTTTTTAATTGAAAAGATAAAAAATAATAGACAATGATGAACATGTGCTCTTAGCTCTATTTCAATGAAATATCTATATTTGTCTCATGTTATAAAAGTGTTGTAAAGTATTATTTTATGAAATCTGTGTAAATTAAATGCCACGAAGTGCTATAAATGTGTGAAGTGATTTAAAATGTGATACTTGTTGTAAATAGATTGATGTTCTAATTGTGCCAAATGAAAAAGCCCCCTAAGGTGTGGATTTTTACGTAATCCTTTGGTGTTGCAAAAGGAAGAAACTTTTCTTTATGTAATGGGCTTTATTTGCAAAATTTTGTTTGCCTGGTATTCAATTTTCAATATAATAAGCTGCTCGTGCCGAAGAAGACAGGCAGATTTTGCTAATGAATAAATAAACAGTTTCATGCAATACGGCAAAACATTTAAATTTATTTATTATAAGTTTTAATTACATTCAAATAAATGCTTTTACTTGAACTTGCTGCAAAAGTCTTTTTTTTTTCAGGGCATACTATATGCCTTCTACATGAAACTTTAAAATGTCCTTTGTCTCTAACCATTAAGCTTTTAAATAAAAGAGGTTTCTTCTCCATTCAAAATTATTTATAAAACTTTAAATCGAATTGTTAAAAAAATCACAAAAGTATAAATTTTATTGAAATGAACTAAATCTTTTAATTGTTTTTGAGAATAAAATATATTAAAGAATTATCATTACTGTCCACCATTTTTCAATTTTGGCTCTTATTTGTTGTAGCTTCACACAAATAATTTGTAAATGTAATCACTAGTTTTTATTATTATTTTTTTTTTTATGAATTAAGTTTCAGTTATTATTATTTTTTTCAATTCAAAATGTTTTCAACTGCAAATCATTCGGTTTATTTTACTTTTTTTTAAATGATTGGTAGGTGTTATTTTTATTTAGATTTATAAATGGTTCATTAGTTCAGGTTTTATTTGTTAAATTTGAGTTGCCTATTTTGTGAATTTGTTGAGTGCCTATTTTTTGAGTATATAGTTTACTCTAATGAAAGGATTTCTTATAAATGACTGTGCATTGTTTTCATTATAAGGATAAAAATTGTTTTTTTAAAGGTTTATTTATTTTTAAATTTATATCGCTCTTTTAAATCTTTGCTAAACCTATGTAAAATTATGCATTCTTTTTAAATGTTAAGAGCATTTACAATCGTCACATATTAAGAACATGAAACAAGATTCTCTTTCTAAGGTGAAGATTTATGTTTTAACACCAAAATTAATTATTTTTAATGGTAATTTATTTTGTAGTAGAGCTTAACCCTGAACTGTTATATTGAATCCATTTTAAGAAAAGTGAGTGACGATGTATTCGCAAATGAATGAATTCCTTGGAAAATATCTGCACAAGGAAACAAATTATTGTATATTATACAACATGAATCATCTTGAAAATCTGTTTCAAAAGTTATTTTTGTGGTATGATTTCAACTAGTTTGTAAATATATATATATATATCTGTGACGTCGTAAACATATGTTCACTGTGACTATTCAAAAATACTTTTGTTGAAATTAAACTTGTATCTATCAATAACTATCGGCACTCTTTAAGTATGTTAAGTATTCCTGCTGCTTATTTTAATATGTATTTTGTTAGCTCAAAGTTTAAATTTCTTGGGACCAAAGTTTATGTTCATAGTGTTTATTTATTTCTGTGTTTGTGGAATAAAATAGCATTTCTAAGTCCATCTTTTTCCACTGGAAGGATTAAAAAAAAGAGTCTGGATTCTGTGAAGTATTGTGTATCAGCTTCTATGCAAGTGTGAATTGAATAGGTATAGTTTCTATATTGACCATGCACACGTTCAAATACATGTGATTTTATGACATCAGCACAACTTAGAATTTGAAAGGTGATTTTCTGAATGATATTTGTGTAACATTGAAAAAAAAAAAAAACTTATTTATCCAAATAAAGTGTTTGTTCTTACTTTTTCTTTTTCATTGTTGAAATATATGCTTAAAACAAAGGCATAACATACATAAACGTCTAAAATGTGTTAAACTGAACAGAATGAGATGGGCCGGTCATCTCACGAGAAAGGAAAGTGATAGAGCTGCTTTGAAAGTTTTCAATGCAGCCCCTTTTGGACAACGACCCAGGGGAAGACCGGAAAAGAGGTGGGTCGACTGTTTAGGCTCTGATTTTAATGTTGTTAAAATAAAAAAATGGAGGTCCACGGCCAAGAGGAGAACAGCCTGGCTGGATCTTTTAAAGAAGGCCCACAACGGGCTGTCGAACCTGGTTTAATGATGTAATGTATAACATCCACGACGGACGACCTCAAAAAAAAAATTTTTTAATTTAAAAATAAAAGGGAATATTCAAATTCCGCTAAAAATATGTGTTCATACGTTATGCATTTAAATATTTTTTTAAAACGGAATCCAACTGGTTCGCTTCCCTATGTAGAGTAGGTGCTTCACGAAAAGAGCAAAAAAAAAAAAAAAAAAAAAAAAGCTTTCGGATATAAGGACTTTATTCAATTCCTTCTATTAGCTCACACTCTCCCTCTATATATCTTGTTCCAATTTTCAATCGTTCATAAAATACTTTTTATTCATCCACTCGAGTTCAAATACATTTTTTTTTTCCAATTGTAATGGATGACACTGGATGTTAATACACTTTTTTCAAATATTAATTCATTCATTAAATTTAATTCATTCATTTTAGTTTTTTTAGATTTAAGTTGCATATATCTACCAATAGATGGCGCCTTATAAACTTAAAAAAAGGAATGAAAATTATTGATAAAGACTTTCTGCATTATAGTGAAGTGAAAAAAAAGTAGGAATTGACTTTTAAATTTTTTTTTTTTTTGTTATACTATTTGTTTAAAAGAAGAACGGCAGGTATAATTCACAACATCTGCGGCAGATTACTTCAAAAAATAATAATAATAATTTAAAAATAAAAGGGGATATTCGAATTCCGCTAAGAATACGTGTTCATACGTTACGCATTTAAATATTTTTAAAACGGAAAATCCGACTCGTTCGCTTCCCTATGTAGAGTAGGCAGCTCACGAAGTGCGGCCAAAAGAGTGTAAGAGTGAACCTCTTCCGCCTCCGCAAGGTGAGGCAAAGGAGCCAACCGGTAGGACTGGAAACGGCGGGAAGGTGAACGCGCTGCTCCAATCCTTTAATCAATCTGGCAACACACCCCGAATTCACTTTTCGGCCACCCCGCCCGCATTCGCAATTCCCTTTTGTTCTCTGGCGAACACAGTCTCTGGTGCCGATTTTTCTTGAATCGGGTGTTTTGAATTGTTCTTTCGAGATCGAGGTTGGGTTGGATGTTGGAATCGGTATCTGAAGCAATACTGGTTTGTTCCATGGTTACCTTCAAATGCAGTTTTTGTGATGGATTTAAAAAGCATGTTTTTGATATTTCAGAGAGCTGCAGACACTTTTCAGGATTCGTAAAGGGAGTGGTTTGAATCTGATTGGTTTGGTTTGTCGCTCTACGGTCATCTTGTGCACACTTTGGGCTAAACAGACCGGTACCTACAGTTTAGTGTGAATTCGGAACCACTGATAAACATCCATGTTCCCGCCAGGATTCGAACCTGAAGCCTGGGATACCAAAGGGCAGAGGGTTTTAATCGGAAGTGGAGAATCGAGTGTTTTCGGATGTTTTGGTTTTGTTTGTCGCTCTATGGTCATTTTGTGCACACTTTGGGCTAATTAGACCGGAACTTACAGTTTAAAGGGGATTCTGAACCACTCATAAACATCCATGCCATCACCGGGATCTGAATCTGAAATCTGTGGCACACAAAAACTAGAGCGCTAGCCAATTGGCCATTAGGCCGCTGTTCTTGGAGGTTTGGTTTGTCGCTCTACGGTCATCTTGTGCACACTTTGGCTAATTAGACCGTGACCTACAGTTTAGTGTCGATTTCAAACCCCTCACAAACATTCATGCCATCACCAAATCATGGATTCGAACCTGAAATCTGTGGTACCAAGAGCGCTAGCCAATTGGCTATCAGATCGCTGTTTTCGGAGGAGTCATGGATCAGTCTTTACAAGGTGTCGTAGTACCTTGGCTTCAGGAGGCCTTAAACTCCTGTCTGATCTATTGGGCACATGAAGACGAGTGGGAAAAAACATTGGTAACAAATATCCTGAAATAAGTAGATTAAGGATAATGTCCCCAAATTAAGAAATTTTAAAAAGAAAATAAAAATAAAAGCATAACCAAAATATATAAAAATTAAATAAAAAATTTAAAAATATAGAATAATTTAAAACAGTGAAACGGAAGAAACAAAAATAAAAAGAGATTTCATAAGAGGATAGAGTAAACGCTGCAAGAAATGATGACTAATGGAGCAGGTCAGGGTCGAACCTACAACCTCTCGGCTGCAAGAAGGATGTTGGAGTCATGAGTTGATATAGAAAGCTATTCTTTTATAAAAATAATTAATATTTTTTTTCAAAATTCGGAGAATTCATGTTAAAATTAATTGTTACAGAAGTAGTTGAATTGTATTTTTCAATAATACAACCATGAATAAAGACAGTGACTGTTTTAACAGCAAACAAAGTCAATGTTGAGAAATTCTTCTCAGCAGTGAGGTTTATAGAAAGCTATCTTGGATTCATAATGAAAGAAGATTTTATAGAACCTATTCTATGAAGGAAAAATAATATTTAATGTATTAAACAAATAAAATAATTGGGATAAAAATTGTATTGCAATTATACATATATCCTTAATGTTATTTTTATAGGAAAATATATGTTTTTGTAAGCAAAATAGAGAGTATGCATATATCTTTTAAGTGAGTTCAGATGTAAAATTGTATAAAAAAAAAAAAAAAAAAAAAAATACTTTGCAAAAACTGCATGGATAGATATGCGAGTTCATTGAAAGGTGTTCAATTTATTTCGCATCAATTATTTAATTTTGTTAATTTATCAATCAATCATCAATTTATTTCGATGATCCGTTAAAATGATCGGTGACTCTAAATTACGGTGATTCGCTCATTCTCCACGACCGTGAACCCGAAAGCGCGAGATTAAAAAAGGCCTACTATTCAACTCCTACAGTAAAAATTTCTGCAAGAAGGCAAATGCAATGACATGTGAATCACATAAAAAAAAAAGCTGCCCAATGAGTGTTTTCATAACGAGGAATGATTGTGAATGGATCGCGCCGAATCTTTATAAATCGTACTCGACTGGACGGCCCTAAGCGCCCTCATTTTTTAGTTGAATCGTAATTAAACGTATTGGTTAGGTTTGTCGCTCCACGGACACTTTGGGCTAATTAGACCGGGGCCTACAGCTTAACGGGGATTCCGAACTCCTCACAACCATCCATGCCCCCACCAGGATTCGAACCTGGAGACAGCGGTACCAAAGATTAGATTTGATTTGGTTTGTGGCTCTACGATCATTTTGCGCACACTTTAGTCAAATTATACGGGTACCTACAGTTTAACGTGGATCCCGAACCACTCATAAACATCCATGATACCGCTAGGATTCGAACCTGAAACCTGCGGTACCAATGGTCAGAGCTCTAGCCAATTGGCTATCAGGCCGCATTATCGTGGAGGTGAGCAAAGATTGAAAGTTTACGAATAAGTCCATTTCCCTGAGTGTGTGGGAAATGTCCTCGTTTTAATTGCATTCTTTTCCTCGCTTTTGTTCTGCACGCACTTAAAGTTACATTTATCTGAAGAAGTACATGCGATTCGTGGAAGAGGTTCGCTTTTATCTCACAACAATCTGACACGTTAATTTCCAAAAACATCTTTCAATAGGACGAAGTACTTTGCCGTATATTAAGATAACTGCACGCCAGAAATATTGGATTGGTTTCCCCTTAAATACGAGTTGTGCTAGAAATGAAACATTTCTAAACGCTGCATGAAACATTTTAACTAAGCCTTTTCGAAAATTAAGCATTTTAGTTGTTGTTTTTTATCCTTTGGGTGTGAGTGAATTTATAAACGCAAAGAGTTTTTACAGCCATTTTGTCATATTAATCTATGTATATAAAGGGCGCTGTTTTTTTACAGACAGCTAAAGACTGGTTTTATTCACAGCTATTTAACTGGCATTTTCCCGTTCAATATTAATCAAATGAATTCAATTTAATATAAATTCGTACAATTCTGTAAGTAAACTTCTTCATTCAATAAATGATTTTATTTTTCATATTCAATTGTGATCGTTAACTTTAGGCTGTTTCGTTGTTGTCCATTAACGAATGGCACCAAAATGACGAAATATTGCAAATTAAACATTAATAACAAATACTTTAACCAGACGAAGACGAGGACTGAAAAAAATAAAATTAAACACTACCAAAAACAAAACAACACTGAAAAAGAAAAAAAAAAAGAATGAATCCTATATAATTCAACTCATGCCATTTTAATTGATACAGAACTTCAATTGCATTAACATATATATGCATTCAAATTCTCCAATACCGAATTATTGGCAAGTCTATGATTTATAAATGAAAATATCTGTGTAAAACACATTTCCCTTAAAAAGGAAGCCTTTTATTAGTTTTAAAAGCACACATACATAAATAAGTAGATAGAAATCACACTTCAAAAATATCTTCTACCACTGAGGCCGACATTGTTTTTTAAGTACTGCATCAACGATTCATCTTAATTTCAATTTATCAGTTTAAAGATAATTTTAGCCATTTTAATATAGTTCATCTCCTTCATAACAAAAATGGAAATTCTTGACGTTTTTTCAAAAGTAAAAAAGACAATCAAGAAATACCTCCTTCATAAATTTATGCAATTTAGTGTTAATGTGTATAATGAACTACGTGCCTATTTTTTCAGAATAATTTTTTTTATATTTGAGAAATCTATCTTAATTTAAACATTTTGACGAACACATTTCATAAGAACTATTCTTTTTTTTTAAATCTATCTCATTTCAAAGTACCAACGAAGAAAATATTTTCAAAGAAGATTCTTTTGCCTTTTTGATGATACTTGGACTAGTTAACAGAGTCAACTGGTATTTTGTTGGTACTTGAACCAATTCATCGGATCAACTAGTACTTTGTTGATGCTTGAACTAGTTAACAGAATCAACTGGTATTTTGTTGGTACTTAAACCAATTCATAGGATCAACTAGTACTTTGTTGATGCTTGAACTAGTTGACAGAGTCAAATGGTATTTTATTAGTACTTGAACCAATTAGTATGGTCAACTAGTAGAGAACAGTACTAGTAGGACAGTTTTGTTGAGACGTGAACTAGTTAACAGAAATATATTAATTGTCAACCAATGCCTTTAAAAATACTTTTGAAGTGTGAACACATTGCTACTAAAATCATGCAACTTTCAACAGACAATAGTAATAATAATAATAATAATAAAGAAAAAATATTAAGGACAATTTCATATAACAAATAACAAAATAGAATAATCTTGACTTTAGTCCATGTAAAACAGTTAAAGTCCAGTGTTGTTGTCGTTGTTTTTTTTATCACTTTTCCTTATATATTAACAAGAAAAAAATGAAATAAATTATTATTTTTACCTTGATTAGCGATACCATTATACCACTCGAAAGATTATCACAGATAATGAAAAAATTTTAGGAAGAAATTCTAGTTATTCAGCCATTAACAGTCAATAGTACGAATTTTTCTTTTGTGTCTTTTTCGGTTGCTGTTTATTTGCCCACACAATATCCTCTTGAAACCCAACGTCCATTGGATGGAACAATTTTATTTCGCACACAGAAAAGAAATTAGTTTTAAAGATTAAAATTTTGCAGTCATTTTATCCTGGTCAGTCCAGCACTGTCATTTATGCAACAAAAACGTAACTTTTTTTTGTATGTGTTAACAATTGTTAATAGTTTTAATTTAATGTTAACAGTGTGAACATGTGTAAACACTAAATTAACGTTAACAGTGTGAACATGTGTTAACAGTTTTAATTAATTTTTTTATGTATATTTTTGTCTAGTTTTTTGGCACCAAAATAACGAATGTGTAATTTTAAATGTTTCATTCATAAAATTAAATTGTATTTTTACTGTGTGTATTTATTTTTCAGGAGAAAAAAATCTATCTTTTTCATTGTCCTCTACCCTGGACAGTGAGACTGGATCCGTTAATTATTCCCAGAAAATTATCTTCCTCAAGAAGTCACAACGTTATTAGCTCACAACATGCTATTATGGCGGGGGGAAAAAAGTCCATTATATTGGATATGCCAAACTGCTCCATTTTCTTGATTATTCTTTGAAATATGACTTGATTTACACTTTTGCAGTACCTTTTAGAAGATTTATCACAAATTACTAAAAAAAAATTAAAACTTAACACATGTTCACACTGTTAACGTTAATTTAGTGTTAACGCATGTTCACACTGCTAACGTTAATTTAGTGTTAACGCATGTTCACGCAGTTAGCGTTAATTTAGTGTCAACAGTTTTAATTTTTTTTTATATATATTTTTATGTATTTTTTTGGCACCAAAATAACGAATATGTGATTTTAACTGTTTCATTCAAAAAATTAAATTGTATTTTTGCTGCGTGTATTTACTTTTCAGGAGAAAAAAATCTATGTTTTTCAATGTCCTCTACGCTGGGCAGTAAGATTGGATCTGTTAATCATGCCCTGAAAATTGTCTTCCAGAACAACTTTATTAGCTCACAACATGATACTATGGTGAAAAAAAAGTCGATTATATTGGTCATGCCAAACAGTTCCATTTTTTTAAAATTATTCTTTGAAAAAATGACTTGATTTACAGTTTTGTTGTACCTTTTGGAAGATTTATCTCAAATTAGTGAAAATAATTGAAATAACTAGGGTCTCAAGAGGACAGCGTTTCCTGTTCATTTAAAGTGATGGACATTTCGTACTATTGAGCACTAGATTTCAACCCAGTTTAGTAACTCTTGTTCAAAAGCACCACTGATAACAATTCTGTGGAGCACATTCTAATCGAAGTAGAACTTATCGCTTGCCTCTGTTTTTCACGGAAAACATTTTCCAGAAAGAAAACTTTCCATCATCCTTGTAACTGGCCTCCGCTTTGCTGGCTCTAGAGGCACTGGTCTTGTCGTTGGATTTCACAACATGGCGATCTTTCACTTGTTCCTGCTGGGAATCGTCATCAGAACTGTTCGGATTGTCTGCGCTGCAATGGCCCGAGTCTGGCTCGTTGTCCTTCAAGAGATCCAGAACATTCTGTTCCGACTTGGACACTTTAGCTCTGGTGAGTGTGAAGGTGTGTTCGGGGGCCGCCTTGCTGCTGCTTTTAGTGGCAGGGGTGTCCGTCAGAACCAACTCTGGGTCGTCGACGAAAGCCTGCGTCAGATTCCGACTGATCTGCTTCCGGATCGTCTTCTTCATGGACAGATGTCGTTCCAGGTGTCGTATGTCGCGTTCCGTGAGAGTCCGATTGGCGTAGTAGGCGGCGTCTTTGTTGTTCTTGGAGGAACTCTTCTGGCCATCGTCCGATTTCTTGCTCTGTCGAACTGGCTCTAGGAAATCGTCTGCCCGGTGTCGACTGCTCTTTTTGGCATTGCCAGAAGTTGGAACGTTCGGTCTGTTGTCGGAATTGGAATGGTGGTGGTGGGGAGCGACGCGACTGTCGTAGCTGTCCATCGCCTCGTGTCTCCTGCGACTGCGAGGTGAATAGTCGTAGGATCGGAGCTCTTGCTTGTCGCTCGCACTGCCTCCGAAAATGTCTCGGACATCTCGGATATTTCGCTCCATCGTTAGAGGCAACTCCTTCCTAGAACAAAATAGGTACACATTAACTTTAACAAGTGGCAAATCAATGGCATTATTAAGCGTTTAACAATAAGTGGCAATTTTTTCAATTCCTTCTATTAGCTCACACTCTCCCTCTATATATCCTGTTCACATTTTCAATCTTTCATAGAATACTCTTTATTCATCCACTCGAGTTCAAATAAATTTTTTTTTTTGAACTTGTAGTAGATGACACTGGATGTGCATACAGTTTTTTTCAAATATTAATTTATTCATTAAGTTAAGTTAATTCATTTGAGTTTTTTCTAGATTTAAGTTGCATGTATCTACCAATAGATGGCGCCAGATGTAAGAGGAAAATTTCAACTTTATTTGTAAAGGACTTTTCTGCAATATATTGAAAAAAAAGTAGGAATTGACTTAAATTTTTTTTTTTTTATATATTACTTGTTAATCTTCTATTTGTAAGATTTAACTATAATTAAATTGTCGCGAAAGGTCGCCACTGTGACCAGTAACTGGTACCTTAGCTGTGTGAACTGGTAAGCACAAGCGATTAGATTTTGAGACGACGAGGCAGAACGCTGGGAGCGATGAAGACGGCCAGGGACCGTATGTGACATGCTTACGGTTTTAAGCATTACATAGGATTGATAGTGCGGAAGAGGCGCAGGGTGCCACGTGTATTAATCAAAATGTTAATACAGTAAATAAATTTATATAAAGAAAGATTGGAGTGTTTCCGTCCACTTGACGCAATTAGTCGCTAGCTGGCGACAACACATTTATGTAAGTGATCCTTATTAAATTCCTTCTATTAGCTGACACTCTCCCTATATATATTTGGTTCAAATTGTCAATCGCTCATAAAATACTTTTTATACATCGGCTCAAGTTCAAAAACATTTTTTTTTTTAACTTGTGGTGGATGACACTGGACGTTAATACAGTTTTTCAAATATTAATTCATTAATTTAGTTTTTTTAGATTTAAGTTGCATGTATCTACCAACAGATGGCGCCAGATGTAAGAGGAAAATTTCAACTTAAAAAGTAGGAATTGACTTTAAATTTTTTTTTTTTTTTTTCATATAATACTTGTTTATGTGACGTTTGCAAATAATAATGAAAACTCAGTAAAGCTGTAGAACAAAGTGAAATCATAGAAGACAATCAGCATGTTTTCTTTATTTAATAATTTTCTTCAACATACCGAAGGACCTCCCTAGGAGAGTTTGCGGTTGCCACCTTCCGAATGGCTACAAGGGTCTCTTATCCGCATCGGGGTCGCTGGCTCGCCAACCTGCCCACTTCGCTCCGACTGCACTGCAGACCACCTTCCATCTTTCAGAGCATGTGACGGCCACGACAGAAGCTACGAGGGCATGGCAAATCTTTACTGGCATGGCTCAAATGGCCAGAGGCCACGGACATTCGTCGGCTGAAGTGAAATTATTTTATAATTTCCATCTGTTCTACTGCCGAGGAATTCTTTTAGATCATTCCAAACGAAGGCATTAATCCTTCAATGAAACTGTAAGAGTGCACAATCGATTCATTTTTGAACTTTCCTGTTCAGCAATCCTGACAGAGTTGCAGCTGAAATAATCTACGTTTAAATTCGTAGTCTACAAAACAGAGGCTCTGTTTCGCTCTATATTTGAAATCTTCCTCGCACAATCAAAGCACGTCAGACCTCTTGAAGTTTTCTGCGGGGGCTGATGACCGTGTGGCTAATGCTCTATCGCTCGGTACGACAGGTTTCGGGTTTGAGTCCGGCGGTGGCATGGATGAGTGGTTCGGAGTTCACTTTAAACTGTAGGTCCCAGTCTGTTTAGTCCTCGTGTGCACAATATGATAGTAGAGCGACGAACCAAACTAAAGATTTCTTGATAATTCGCATTGAAGATTTTCTTAGTTGGCACAGCACTTATAGAAACGATATATTAGTTTAAAACGAACTTCAGATCTAGATTAATTAATATTTCCCTGAAAAACAGGGCAACATCCATTATTTATTCACTTTAGACGTTTTGAAAGTGGGGATAAAATTCTAGCATACAACTTTTTAAACCTGACGTTTATTCGCAGGATGTTTTTGAAAAAAAATGAAAATGATAAAATTGATAATAAAAAAAACTGATAAATAAACAAACCAAAATGATAAAATTATTGAAGGCAATAAGTAAGTTTTTTTTTTTTTAAATCAGCAGACAATTTAAATTATACTTATTACTAAAACTGCGATGTGTGCTTCCTAATAGACATGCATTTCTCCTATTAAAACGGAAAACATTAAAAAAAAAAGTCTAATATATTTACAATTACTGCATTTTTATAACGCGTTTACAGAAAATGATACAAAATAAAAGCAATTATGAAAAAACAAGAGGTGTAGAAAAGGAAAGTTTGATAATTAAGTTAACAATTCTGATTTCAATGAAAATAAACATCGAAAAATCATGACTTTTTTTTTTGTTGTGGAGATTAAATATTACTGAAAGTATTTTTTTAGTTCACGTATGACCGCATATAATAATTATTCATTTTCAGTCCATTAAAAAAAAATTTATTTAAATGAGGGTCTTTTTTTCTTATCAGGAAGAACTGCTGTTTAATTTCATTGTTTGCAGTGATTAAATCCAAATGTTTATAAAGGAATATTTTTAGATCTTATATATGTCATCATCATCATCAGGATTGGCGCAACAACCCCATGGTGGGCCAAGGCCGTTTGCCTACTGGCAGATTACGAGACGAGAGATGTTTTTCTTTTCACGGGGTGCGGTTGTCAGCCCTAAGCCTAACAGCCTTATTAGACATGGATCTACGGTTTAAAATGGATTCCGAAAGTGGATATATATATATATATATATATTGGGTTGGTACTTAATTATCAGGTGTTTCTTTGACATGCTATATTTTAATAAAAATTTACAATATTTTATAAACTTATGAAGGAAAACATCCTTCTACTTTTAGGTTATAAGAATGCGTGTCGATAATCATACTCGTGTCCGTCATATTATGCTGTGCCACTTTGAGAAAGGATGGAAAGCAGCGCAGTCATTTCGCGATCTCAACGAACGTTTCGGTGAGGGCACAATCAGCAGGGAATGTTTCAAATCTGGCGACCCTAGCTTGGAAGACAAGGCAGGAAGAGGTCGACCCTCGGATTTCGACGACCAGACACTTTTGGCAGCCGTGGAAGGGGACGAAAGCTTGACAACTCGAATGCTGGCCGACAACTTCAATGTGAACTATTCAACCGTCGTTCGTCGTCTCAAAAAGTTTGAAAAGGTATGAAAATAGGCTGGATGGATCCCTCACGAACTCAGCTACTACAATAAAGCCGAATTTTCACCGATTTTCTTCAACGAAACGAGCGGAGTCCGTTTCTGAAGGATCTTGTCACTGGGGTTGAATCGTGGGGTTGAATCAAAACCCTCAAAAGAAAGGTCTGCGTTTCGCCAGGAGTTTCACCCAAAGGAATATAACGAAGGACGGGCACTTAACAAGGCAATGCGGTGTGTTTGATGGGACAGAAGCTGAATCATCTATTTGGAAATCATCTTAAACGGGATTTGTTATAGGTGGAACCCAACCCGAAAATGAGTATGAGTATAATTATCGACACGCATTTTTATAACCTAAAAGTAGAAGGATATTTTCATTCATAAATGTATAAAATAGTGTAAATTTTTATTAAAATAGAGCACGTCAAAGAAACGCCTGGTAATTATGCACCAGTTAAATATTACTTCCACCTGATATATATACACTCAAGAGCCAAAACATTATGACCACCCCTACATTTTGCAATGAACTCGCCTGGGTGACGCTGAAGGCCCGTGATCAGGTGGAAGTAATATTTAACTGGTATTAAGTGGTGGTATTAATCCACGCCAAGGCGGGTTGAAGCTGTGTTGCGGCCAAAGGTGGGCCAACTCGTTATTGACAGGTCGTCATAATGTTTTGGCTCTTGAGTATATATATATATAGGAAATTTAACTCAAATTAGAGGAAAAGGAATCGAAGAACAAGCTCTCGGATCTCAAGAAGGGAGTGTTCGATTCATTTCTTGTAGAAAATAAAACCTTCGCAGGTCACTCAAGAAGAAGAATCGTTTTCTGCGTGACCAGAGCACCCTCCATCAAGGAAGTGAACACTCCACACCATAAGAAGATTCCAAAAAACCACCGGTTACGGTTCGAGTCACATGTATAATGCCGGCCAAACGATTATTACGCGTGATAAGAGTGCCCGCGCAAGGCGGAAAACCCGCTAAATTTCCCCCTTTTGTTCTCCAGTGGTCATCCCTTCTTTTTTTCGAAAAGCGAACTCGATCATCCGACGAACACCCCCAACAGAACGCCGACGGTTCGGAATCAACACAGCTGGAGAAAACACAATCGAATGATTTCGAACACAATGGCTTCCGAGCCTTGTTTGTTCCCGCTCTGCTCGGAAGATAAAAACGCTCGAATAAATGGGTAGGGGGAGGGAAGTCTCTTTGTTTCCTTTTTCTGGGGCTCTGAGGCGAGGAGTCGGAGTCAGGAATGGGTATTAAAAATTCTACTCTTTTATTTGAAAATTTAATTTTTTTTTTCAAAAATCTATGAATTTCTGTTGGGGGCCTGAATGGCCGAGTGTCTAGCACTCTGGCGCTCGGTACCATAGGGTTCGAGTCCCGGTGTTTGTAGTAGTTCGGAATACACTTTAAACAGTACGTTCCGGTCTAATAGAATCGTAGAGCGTTGCGGAGGTAGTGTTACTCCGCGTCCGCGTCCGTAGCTTATCTTCAAGCTACACGCACCTCCAGGGTAATGCTAAGTGAGTGACGTCTGTGCAGCGCTTGCCTTAAGGCATCAAGACCACTGTCTAAGTGTTTGCCAGCCGCATTAGAACAAAAAAAAATGAATTCCTGTTGAGATGAAATGTTCAGGAGAGTTTTCTGTGGTGACCTTCAACACTACAAGCCCTAACTAGCAAAGATATTGACTGCATTTAGCAGCAAACCAAGACCAGCGTGGAGAGACAGCACTGAGACATTCCTCAAAATATATCCTAGGTCCACCAACAAAGAAGTGAAGAAAAAAAAATATGCCATGAAAACATGCAATTCTCCTATCGCTTGTTTTAATCTATTCTAAACACTTTGCGGTTATTTTTGTAATCTAAAATTTACTTACAAAAATGTCTTTAAGAAATACTTAAGATGATATAGCAGTTGTAAGAAATACTTAATTGTGCAGAAGCTATTTTATAGATACTGAATTCTATTTTCACATTCTTTGTAAATCATTAATAAAAATCTTGGTGCATACAATAACGCAAAAGAGTCAAGAATTGAGAGTCGCTATAGATGCACCGAGTCAGGAGTCGGACGTCGTTTGGCCGACTCCGCATTAATGGTCTTATTGGGCTGCAAAAAAGTCTTTTTCATACATCAAACTATAGCAATATCAGCAATAAGAAAAAAAAAAGCCATAAGCAAGGGCTACACCGCTGTTACTCATTTAGTACTACCCAGAGGCACGTGTAGCTTGAAGATAGGCAGGGACGCGAGTAACACTGCCACCGCAACGCTCTACGATCCTATTAGACCGACACCTACGATTTAAAGTGGATTCCAAAACACTCACAAACACCCATACCACCGCCAAGATACGAGCCTGATGCATGTGGTAACAATGGCCACAGAGCTAGCCAAATTGGCCATCAGGTTGCTGCAACAGTTTCTAGAGCATAATGGATTTGCGTTTGGCTGTATATATATATATATATATACAGTGGGTAAAAGAAGTATTGGCAATTGCCTTAATTTATTCATATTGACAAATAAATAAAATGTTATGCAATTTTAGCTGTCGTAATTAAATACAAGACATCTTAGATATATAAAAATAGTAAAAAATTTATTTTAATTTGCATTTTCTACGATTTTTTCTTTCAAAAACGAAAATGTGCATGTCAAAAAAGTATTGGCAAAGTTTTAACTGCTATGCAAATTTTGTTACATTGAAGTCACGTGTTTCGACTGATAAGAAACTCTACCGGTATGCATACAAAGTACTAAACATATACTGATTTTGTTTTCGCTCATAATTTTGCCAATAAAATATTTAAATGAAAATTTCGTTATATTTGTTTGTCTTTTCTCCTTCTGTAATCGCTATGTTAAAATAAAATTTGTAAACATACTTTGTTAGCAAATATGATCATTTATAGGCAATTGCAAATACTTTTTTAATCCACTGTGTATATATATGACGAACCAGCATTGATGGGAGTGTCGATTGAAGAAAAACATGGCTAACTTGGAAAGTGTAGGAAACTGCAATAACAATAGAAACTGCAATAAGAAGTTGCATTCCAGACACTCATTATTCCATTGTTAAGATCCAGCAGCGAAATGGGGTCGTTTTCACCCATTCCAATGCACTTCGGAAGATACTTTGTCGCTTAGAAAAGATTAGAAGAAATTTCCGTGCTTCCAAAAGAAAAAAGAAAGTGCGCAAATCGTGAGAACTGCTTTTTCTTACAGACCCAATAAAATGAAACATCCTTAAAACAGATTCAATTTCAAATTTGTTTGTCCATGTGATATAAGGACTAATTAGGAAATATTTTTAATATTTTTTAGTAAATTTACCGCGATGGCTTCTTGATAATAAAAACAGATTTATTATGATTATTACGATTTATTATAGATTTATTAATATATGCGGCCTGATGGCCATTTGGCTAACGCTCTGATCTTTGGTACTACACCACACCACATCACTGTGCCTAGAGCTGAGTTGCCCCTTTACAGTTTTGGAATGACGTGGGTGAGAAGAAGTCTGGTTGGGCTCTGTCACGCTTTACGGTCCTATGAGACCGGGACCTACGGCCTAAAGCGGATTCCGAACCACTCTAAACATCCATGGCACCGACGGGATTCGAGCCCGAAATATGTGGTACCAGGGCCACTCGGCCATCAGCCCCCTTTTGTATCCCGGAGGGGTCATGGATGTTTGTGAGTGGTTCGGAATCCACTTAAAGCTGTAGGTCCCGTTCTGTTTAGCCCTCATGTGCACAAAATGACCGTAGAGCGACAAACTAAACCAAAACAAACCTAATAATATATATTTAAGCATGTTCTTCTACATGTTTTTAAAATTACTTCTATATAATAACGGGAACGATACATTTATTTCTAATTCAAATTGAAACTATAAAATTTTGTATGTAAACCTTTTTGATGATGTCCATTGGTCAAAATGCAGGTGTCATGTATGCATATTTGAGATAAGCAATTAATGAACTAAAAATAAAATTGGCCGACACCTGTAAGGAACTTGAAGTAAGTAAGTAACTTTTCCTAGTTTAACTTCCTTTTAATTTATTTATGTGCAGAATTTTAATTAATTTTTTTTCGCAAACTATAAAAAAAGTCACGTACATTTGACAAAAACAAAACGAAACAAGTTATTTAATATCCAACGAATAGTATAAGATCTCAGAACAAAAAAATAAAATTCGAAAACCTTAAATCTGATCTTATCAAATGGCAAAACAGTACGATTTATTCCAGTATTCTCGCAGAGAAAGAGAAATTTAATTTCAGAAAGTAGAAACCAGTGAAAAGACCTTTTTTATTATTATTATTTTATTTAAAAGACAATAAAAACAGGTTGGCCTCGATTCTAGCACCAAATCACGTTTTCATGTAATCTCCTAATATATGCTGCCGCTCTATGAATAGCCGATCGCCAACTTGAATGGCTCTTCTATGGTGCAAAAGAATTTTTAAACGACAAAAATCATTTTCACAGAACGAAATGAGAACAAACGCGTCTGGTGTTCTTTTTGACACACTTTCCAATTTCAAAGTTAGTTTGAAATTTAGAATAGGTTCGTGTTCAGTTTTTTTCCTTTTTTCGATTTTGCATTAGTTTAGAATTGGAATAAAAAAAAAAAAGAACTGGTAATTTAGATTTTAAAAGAGTTCTCTTTTTCCAATTCTCGTTAAAGTTCAAATTTTAAACTGGTTTAAATAGATTTTGTGATTTAAACGATCTGTTTAATAGATTTGAACTAATTAGATTAGATGACTTAAAAGATTTAATCGTTGGTTAAATGGAAGCGCAGAAATTTAAACACTTATTTTAACAGAAAAAAATTAGAATACCATTTAAGTAAAAAAAAATATATATTAATAGAACATTCCACAGAAAATCTAAACAATTATTTCAAGACAAAAAGTGTCAACATTCTTCTTTTATTAATTTAACATTTCTTAGAACAGATTTTAAATGTTTATATAATTTTGAAAGTAGTGACAACTGCTCGTATGCACTTCTATAATTTTTACACCTTGTCACTTTTTGATTGATTAAGTATTAGATTTTACGCGTTTCAGGCCCAAAATACACTGAAGTGACAAAAGTCATGGGATAGCAATATGCAAATTTTCAGATGGCAGTAGCATCGCGTAGAACAGGTATAAATGCGCAGTGCTTTCGCAGAGCTTTCATTTCTGTTCAAGTTATTCATGTGAAGAGGTTTTGACGTGATGATGACCGCACGACGGGAATTAACAGACTTTGAACGCGGAATGTTAGTTGGAGCTAGACGCATGGGTCATGCCATTTCGGAAATCGTTAGGGAATTCAACATTCCCAGATCCACTGTGTCAAGAGTGTGCCGAGAGTATGAAATTTCAGGCATAACATCCCACCATGGACAGCGCAGTGGTCGACCGCCTGCATTTAACGACCGAGACCGGCGACGTCTGCAAAGAGTCGTAAATTCTAACAGACAAGCAACACTGCGTCAAATAACCGCAGAAATCAATGTGGGACGTACAAGGGACTTGTCTGTTAGAACTGTGCGGAGAAATTTGGCTTTCTTGGGCTATTACAGCAGAAGACCGACTCGAGTGCCTTTACTGACAGAACGACATCGCTTGCAGCGACTCTCGTGGGCACGTGAGCATATCGGTTGGTCCCTAGATGAATGGAAAACCGTGGCCTGGTCCGATGAGTCACGATTTCAGTTGGTAAGAGCTGATGGTAGGGTTCGAGTGTGGCGCAGACCCCACGAAGCCATGGACCCAAACTGTCAGCAAGGCACTGTTCAAGCTGGTGGTGGCTCCGTAATGGTGTGGGCTGTTTTTTTTCATGGCATGGACTTGGTCCTCTGGTGCGACTGGACCGAACATTGACTGGAAATGCTTATGTTCAGCTACTTGGAGATCACTTGCAGCCATTCATGGACTTCATGTACCCAAACAACGATGGGATTTTTATGGATGACAATGCGCCATGTCACCGGGCCACAACTGTTCGCGATTGGTTTGAAGAACATTCTGGACAATTCCAACGAATGATCTGGCCACCTAGATCGCCCGACATGAATCCCATCGAGCATTTATGGGACATCATCGAGAGGTCTGTTCGTGCCCAAAATCCTGCACCATCAACGCTTTCACAATTATGGACGTCTATCGAGACAGCATGGCTCAATATTCCTGCAGAAGACTTCCAACGACTTGTTGAGTCCATGCCACGTCGAGTTGCTGCACTTCGCCGGGCGAAAGGAGGGTCGACATGATATTAAGACATGACTTTTGTCACTTCAGTGTAGAATGGGTCGATCCTTTTGAAATTCCAACATCATCAGCAGGATTTCTAATTGTAAATCGACGGTTCGCAAGCACCAAATCTTTAATTTTTTGGACGTGAGCTTCGTCGGTTGAGGTGGAGGGTCGACCAGAGGGCTCTACGTTTTCAACGCGCTCTCTGCCTTCTTTGAACTGTTTATACCACTTCTAAATATTTCTTTCCGATATGGGAATGCTCACCGAATGCCTTCTGCAACATTCTATACGTTTCCGCAAACAAAATTGAATGCAAGTTCTTTGCTCAATGAAATCAGACATTTCAAAAATCGCCGGAATCAGTTTTAGCGTCTCACAAAGCCAAGCGTAACTGAAGCACTAAAGAATATTTTGACATCAAATTTCGCACAGATGTCAAGGATTGTGCCAGCAACCTAATAAAGGAAAAAAAATTGAAATTCCATAAGCCACGAGAATTTTAAATTGAAAATGGGTCTTACTTTTTGGACACAGTAGTATCCTCCTTTTTTCGCCCCCTACTGCAAATTCGTAATTTTCACTATGAAAACCCCTGATTTCATGAATTAAAATGAAAAAACAAAAAAATGGAAACAGTATTTGAACTTAATATAAAAAGTTCCAAGCCGTATTTTCCTGTATTACGCATGACTTTAGTTAAACCTTAATTTAATATTAAAAAAAAAAAAAAAAAAAATTTTTTTCTCTCTCTCTCTGTAATCTAGTCATAACAAAACTCATTTAATGCTAATGCACTCATGTAAATACAATCTCTCGTAATGGGGCGATAATGCTCCAACACAAACAAAACATGCGCATCTCATTTCGCAGTCCTCCTACACACTTTCTTTTTTCACTCATTCTTATTTTTTAATTATTATTTTTCCTCCATTTAAGAACGATTCTATTTTCTCCATCTGGAAAACATTCGAACATTTGCACGGATCCATTCTTTTCTTCTAAAGCATGCCAAACGATTTTTTTCCCCCTAGATAAAAAGAACTAAAAATATAAGAAAAAAAACTATGGCAACATCCTGACGTTCTTTTTTTCTTATTCCTTTTTCTTCCTGTAGAATCTTCTTCGTTGAGTTGTTTGTTCTTATTTTATTCTGTGTTTTCGACGCCTTTTATTTTCGCGCATTTCTCTAACCCAGGGATGGGCAAACTTTTTCGGTCGCGGGCCAAAAATCGGAAAAAAAAAGTTTGGCGGGCCAAGATAAATTTTTCTGAAATTTTAAAAACAATTTACAAGTATTACAATTTAAATATGTTAATGAGATGAATGAAATTGCGATTTCATTTTTAAAAGTTCCTTATAGTGAGGTTCGAAATGAGATGTACCGATTCTAAGGAACGAGGCTAAATGCTCATCTGTTAGTCTACTTCTGAAATGATTCTTTCTAAGATTCACAGTTGAAAACACTTGCGCACATATATAAGATGAAGCAAACATAGCACTGATTTTCTGGGCGTGAGGTATTAAATTTGAGAAACTTATTTTCGATAATGATTTGTAAAATCTAACTTTGGCATATTTAGATACAATTGCTTGAGATGATTGTTAGATTGCAACTTAATTAATTCAACTCACTCAGTTTCACTGCTTCACAATTTAAGATGAAAGGCATGGTAAAAATATCCAATTCTCTTTGAATGGCACTGAAATCTTGAAATTTGCGTTCGAACTCAAAATGCAGTTTTTTCAAGTCCTTGAATTTAACCTCGGGAAATAATGCAATCAATAATATTAGAACTCGCGCCAAAAGAAAAAGCCGCTGGCTACAGTTTAAATGTGCAGTCTGCAACATGTGAGGTCTAATTCACCTATATTGGATTCCCATATGTCTTCTCTCCGAGAAAGAGATAACGCTTGTTGGCGCCAATCTACAGCTTATAACTCACAAAGAACTTCCGCTTTTAACACTTTACCGATTGAAAGCTGTCTGTGCTTGCTATTTCCTTCGATTTATATTTTGTAGAACAAAAATAGAGGAAGTAAAAAGACCACCAGCCCATTGAAAAAAAGGAAGAAAAAAATAATATTTAATCAAAGTAGAAAATGGATATATATGTAATATATAAATATATATTTCTTTTAATTTGTCTCGGACCTGCAAATTAAAATTCTATCCGTGAGCCTGATAGAACCTTCCGGCAGTCCGTAGTTTGACCATCTCTACTGTAGAATCTTCTTCTTCTTTGAGTTGTTTGTTCTTATTTGATTCCTTCTTTTGCCTCCATGTTTTCGACGCCTTTTATATTCGAGCATCTCCAACCCATCCTCGTTCGCGCTTTGTTGCCTGCGGCCGCCATTTAACCACAGCCCTTCAGGTTCAAGTCCTTCTTGCAAGACGATAGACAGTTTCGTTTTCCGAAATCTGTTTCGTTCCCCGTCGGTGGTTCGGGTAATAGTTTTCTGCGTATGCATTTTACGACTCCATGACGGACTTTATACACAGCTCGATTGCATTGAGTGGCTGTATCGTGAAAAATGACTTCCTCAAATGCGTGTCTCTAACACAGGCGGTGACAAGCGGATTAGCAATGATGTCTACTTCCGACGGTTTATTGATAGTTTTGAATAAACGAGGGACATGAAAGCTGGCGCACTTATCTACTATTAAAAAAATATCACTTGCCATCGACTTTTCCCCCTTTACTTTCATGCACTTATCAAGCAAGTTAAATGCTCTTAATTAAGACTATACATAAAACAAGTAATATAACAAAAAAATTTTAAAGTCAATTTCTACTTTTTTTTCACTCTATTGCAGAAAGTTCCTTTATAAATGATTTTCATTCTTTTTTTTTAAGTTAGAAAAAATTCTCTCTCTCTCTCACACACACACTTTCCATCTCTTTCACTCCTTTATTCGCAGGTTTCATTTTCCATTTTGTTCCCTCCTTCCCTCAAACTAGAACCCAGAATGAAAAAAAGAATATGAAAAAAAAAAAAAAAAAAAAAAATTCCAGCGATCTACACGCTTCGACACTGACGGTATTGATTCCTAAATTTATATCCTGCTAAATATCTTGTATAAAAGATTTTTTTTTTTTCTCCCATATAAAACTAAAATTAATCAATTCAATTTAATGAATGAATGAATATTTGAAAAAAGTGCATTCACATCCAGTGTCATCCACTACAAGCTCAGAAAAAAAAATGTATTTGAACTTGAGTGAATGACTAAAAAGTATTTTATGAACGATTGAAAATTTGAACAAGATATATATAGGGAGAGTGTGAACTAATAGTAAGAAATGAAAAAAAATTATATTTATTGCTTTTATATTTATTGTGTATTATAGTTATTGCTTGCGTTTGAAAAAACTAAATAGTTGTGGCAAAAAGTAGATAAATAGGACGACACTTTAAACCACTGAATATCCATACATATATCTTAAAATGAATCATACGGCCGTGGAAAAACATATAACGTAGCAAAAATATATGACATGAAACTAGAAATACATATAATTTTTTTATGAAATACCTATTTTTATGAAACTTAAGGATACGTCATGTTATAAGGAAATCAAATAAAAATGCATTTGAGTTTAGATATATTGCGTAAAATTCTATGGGATTTTATAGAAATTACCCTACAGTTGAAGTTGGAAAAAAGTACAGACTCCATATGATGTATTCTTCAGTAAGTGATGTGGAAAACCCTTTTTTCTATTTCTTGTGTCAATCGTCCTTCATAGAACCAAACAGAGCCTTGGAAGACTTACAGGTCAATGCTGTTCCATCAATTTTTAATTGCGGTTTTTAAATCAGACTTTCTATTGTACTGTCACCCACACCTATAAATGACCTCACAGGTTTTCTATTAGATTCAGGTCGAAACTCCAAGATGTCCCAGCGACCTGATGGCCAAATGTCTAGAGCTCTGACCTTTGGTACCACAGGTTTCAATTCGAATTCTGGCGGTGGCATGGATGTTTGTGAGTGGTTCGGAATCCACGTTAAACTGTAGGTCCCGGTCCATTTAGCCCTCGTGTGCACACGATGACCGTAGAGCGACAGAACAAACCAAACCGAGATGTCCATTGAAGAGGTTTTGTCTCGTTCGCCTTCATTCAAGATTTTGCAGAGCACGAAATATGCACAAATGCATTATCTTGTCGAAATGTCTAATCTCCTGATATAACCAGAGAAGTATCTGCCAGCATGTCCTGATACAAAACGGAATTAATTATGTTTTCGACAAAAGCGATTTCACTTTTTCCACTGGCTGTAAATGCTGTCCAAACCATGACAGATCATACTCCGAATTGACAAAAGACGTTGTTCTTTATGCAGGTCATACCAATGAAGCTCAAATCAGTCTGATCCATCTACATGAAACTTTTTCTCGTCCGAAAATCCCATATAACTCCGATTGGCAATTTCTTGCAAAAGAAGCGGATACAGAGCTTTGGTTTTCCTAGTCGTTGTTTTGTGACTCAGCTACCCGAATTAAAGAGAACGCGGTTAACTTAGCCTTCGATCACTTAATTTTTTGTGCAATTTCAGCACCACCGTAACCAGCATCTTTAAAACGTGGGGTTTTTTTTTTTTTTTTTTTTTTTTTTTTTTTTTTTTTTTTCATTATTCAATTTCTAATACGTGTATTCCGCTCGGCAAGGCATTAAAATAGGCAAATATAAAACCTTTCGCTATCCAAAAAAAAAAAAAAAAAAAATTGCATTTGTTTGTAGAATCGGAGAGAAATGCCTTTTCAACATGGGGTAATCAGTAAACGACTTTACACTTTATTTTCAAATTGCCATGTGCCGATTTTGATAAATTTTTATAATGCAAAAAATATCAGGGTTTTTTTACTGATGTATTTTAGTTTATTATTAGGCAGCATTCATTTTAAGTACATAAAATTAATCGAACAAAAATTAATAGAATCATTTTGAAACACACTATATTTCTATTTGTGTCTTGTTTTGACTTCTCCTGGAAGTATGCTATTAGATTTACGTAATTTTTGAGTGGCAACAATTTGAATGAAAATTGTTTATTTCTCTACTATTCAAAATTATCCAGCGAAAGACTTTGTAATTGGCAACAGATTGAAGAAATTATTAGAACATCGTAAGAGTTAAAAAAAATTAAGAAGAAAAAAGAAAATTAAGGGGACAATCTCATTATGCATCCTGGATAAAGAATGAGAAGGTAAGATTTGGAAGAGTGGAAGATGTTTAGAAAGTTAAGGAATTTTTACTTATGAGTGTGGTTATTTTTGAGAACATTTCAAATGCGCGAACTGGAGGGGAGCGCATTTAAAAGTCGAAACTCGTGATCGGTTGCTTTAAGTGAAGCATTAATCCTGTTTTCTGGTTACATAATTCACCAAAATCCTTCGAAGGATTTTGGATGTCCAATTTTTATTTCTTGAGGCTGGGTGAGGCAGCCTGATCGCCTGCTTCACGCATGACATTGAAATCATTTATTCTGTAGGCCTACAAAGCAGTTGAGAAAATTGTCCACCCACAAGGTGGGCAAATTTCATTTAAATCAGTGACTTGGCACAAAAACAAGCGACGTGATAAACGCTTCAATTCTTATGTAGCAACTCTCCTTCTCTACAGCAGATAGGCTGATGATACTCTCCTTCTCTACAGCAGATAGTACTTCTACACAACAAAATATCGTTCTTAGCGTCGCATTAACAGGCATTTTTATATGACCTAGCGAAAAATCCAATCAGATGAGTTCATTTGAGTGACATTATTTTTTAAAATACATCAACTCACTACAAGACGTTCAAAGAAAACAGCATTGCAGATATAATGTAGACGCTTCAAATTAATTTTTTTTTTGTATTAAGAACCATAAATATCTTTTCCAAAACTATCCAAACCATAGGATAGTAATATAATACAGCGTGTCACAATATTCTAAAGGAAGAGAAAGGGGGGGACGTTCTTTTCGCACAACAGCTTAAGCTATATTTCATCTCATCTCCTTTTTCCTGAGCGCATTTATTTAGAGCATGTAAACATGTGACGAAGAGATTCGGAAAATTCCGAGAAATTCTTCTTCTCAAATCATACATCTATTCAACTATGTGCTTACTCAAGGTAAACAGATACAAGAAATGTTATTTTGCTTACAACTTTGTTCTTTCACAAATAGAATGAAACATTACAAAAAGTTCACGCAAATGAATAGTTTATTTTTTAATCATTTTGAAGGGAAAATCTAACATAAGCAAGTTTATGATTAGAACGTCGTTGTTGTTTTTGTAATGGAGCTTACACCTGCGAATCGTTTTCTTTTAAAATTAAATTGACGAAACACAAAACAAGCTCAAACATAACGGACGTTAACCTGCAATACCCAGTACGATGTGCCAATACCCACATTGCGATCGATTTGGAAAAGCTAAGTGAAAGAGTGGAGAAACAAATATCGCACTTGTAAAATGAATATATTTTAATGATTTCATTTTTTTTTTATTTCTTTTATATTTATATATATTTTATATATTTCTTTTTTAATGTTCTATATTTCTTTACAATGTGCATTTAGTATCATTATTATTACTATATTATCTATGTTTGTATGTAAGTAAACACAACAATAATAACTCATTGTGTTTCAATATTTCACTCCAAAAAAAATGTCTTTAGTAGGTCCAAATCTAATAGTGGGATGCATTTCCAAAGTGGCCCGCAAGATCATTTGGGTTCTTTAAAGCATCAAAATATACAAACATACAAAAAGAAAACATTTCAAACTTTTCATTTGCGTGCATCCACTTTCACTTCAAGCTGGTTTCAGCTGTTTGTAACACTGGTGAATTATTTTTTAGGTATAGATAAAATGACTCTAACGTTGAAAAAAATGGATGCATGCGTATGTGAGAGAGGTACAAAATCTCTCATTAACAAACTCGTTGCACTGAAACTAATTTATTCTCTTCACACCCAACGCCCGTGCTGTTGCATATTCTTATATTGCACGTAGAAAAAAAATGACAGTCGGTCTATTTTATTACCTTGCGGTATCAGATCATCGCTATTAAAAAATGGGACTCGGAAAATCTGCCAACGTGACAAAAGTATAAGTTAATAAGTTTTTAATTAAAAGTAAACTACAATTGTTAAGATAACGAATTCACTCATGTTGTCATACATGTCGAAATTTGGTTATGAAATCTTTTCCATCGCAATTTAACAATCGTTATTTTTTCTACCATTCTAAATTGCTATCGAGGAGCCTGAATGGCCGAGTGGCTAGTGCTCTGTACCACAGGTTTCAGGTTCGAGTCCTGGCGGTGCCATGAGTGTCTATAGTGGTTGGGAATCCACTTTAAACCATAGGTCCGGGTCTAACATGATAGTGACGAAGGCTTCAGGTTCGAATCCTGGCGGTGGTATGGATGTTTGTTGGTGATTCGGAATCCATGTTAAACTGTAGATCCCGGTCTAAAGTGCGCACAAGATGACCGTAGAGCGACAAACCAAGCCAAATCAAGCATGATAGTTGAGCGTAGGACTGAAAACCTTACCCTGTCAAAAGAAAACTACTCTTTAGAAATCTACCAGCAGGCAGACGGCTTTGGTCCACCACGGGGCTGTTGTGACGACGATGAAGATGGATTCATTACCTAATAATATATATTCAAACAAACCTAATAATATTTATTCATTTATCGATTCTACATTAAAGTAGGGAGCCTGAATGGCCGAGGCCACAGGTTTTGAGTTCGAGTCCCGGCGTTGCCCTGTATGTTTGTAGTAGTTCGGAATCCACTTTAAACAGTAGATCCCGGTCTAACAGGATTGTAGAGCGTTGCGGGGGTAGTGTTACTCCGCGTCCGTAGCTTATCTTCAAGCTGCACGCACCTCCTGGGTAGTGCTCAGTGAGCAATGTCGGTGCAGTGCTTGCCTTAAGGCATCAAAAACAACTACCTGACTGTTTGCCAGCTGCATTAGAACGAATCAAAAAAATTTGCTATCGATAAAAAAAAGAAGAACCAAATGAAAAAATTTGGTTTTTTTTATTTTTGACCCTGAAAAGGTGAAGAAGCACAAAAATAATAATAATAATGACAACAACCGTATCAGAAAATAAGAAGAGTTCATATTTCGGATCGGAAAAAAATGCCATAAGCTGGAAGGAACTGAAACGCTCGCAGGTGAACGTGTCGGCGAAATACGGAAGAAGAAAAAAATTTGCTACGTGTATGGAATTTATTTATTTTTTTATCTTCCCCGGCTTAAACAAGAAAGTTGGTAAAAAAAAAAAAAATGCACATAGCTATTTTTCCCTTCTCTTGCTTCTATAAAAAATAATTTATTTTGTGTAAAATGCTGCAGGTAGAAAAAAAAATTATCTACAAAATGATCTGCAATTATTACCAATCCAAATGACAACTTAATCGATGTCGTTCATTAATTACATCTGTCAGTAATAAATTGGGGTTGACCTACGGTAAAATATAAAGTTCATAGAAAAATATTTTTATTGAATAAATAAACATTTTAATAATATTCGACTTTATTTATTTGAAAACTGCCAAAAATGGTTGCTTTCAAAAATTATTCGAATATTTAAATAATAAATTCTTACACAAATTAAATAATTCGTTTTTTTTAGCTCTATGTTCGTTGTATTATAATAGGGAGTTTTTGCATACCGTAAGTTAGTTACCGTAGGACGTCCGTTAGCATTTTTCTCCCTAGCGCGCGTGCTCAGTTTCCTATGAGCATGCGCGCTAGGGAGAAAAATGCTAACGGACGTGCTACGGTAACTAACTTACGGTATGCAAAAACTCCCTAATATTTTTAATAGATCGAGCGAATAAAATATTCAATGGAATGACAACAGTTTTTTTAGTGAATCAAAACGCATATTTTTTTTTGTCCAATTTATTAAAAAATATTTCTGAAAGTTTCGTTGTCAATAAATCCATCCTTTTTCCTGCTGAAGTAATAATTATTTATTTTACTCTGAATTTTTTTTCAAGATTTAAAATTATGCAATGAATTTTTAAATGCGCACCATTGTTGTTCTAATGCAGTTGGCAATACGAAGACAATTAATATTTATGCCATAAGCAACGACTGCACAGCTGTTACTTATTTAGCGCCACCCAGGGGGTAGCTTGAAGATAGGCTACGGACGTGAGCCACACTACCGCCACAACGCTCTACAATCCTATTAGACCGGGAACCTACGATTTAAAGTGAATTCCGAACCACTACAAACATCCAGGGTACCATGGCTCGAACCCTGTAGTACCAAGCGTTAGAACGCTAGCCATCAAGCCAACCTAAATACGCATCGTGATAAACAAAAGTCGATTTTTAAGCGACTGTTAGTAAATCGCAATTGCACAAAATACGAAATAATTTTTGAAAACCAAATATTAGTCCTACTATATATCCTAGAATCTTCATCTTCGAAATTGTGCCAATAATTCAAAAAATAACTATTTGAAATTCAATTGGTGGATAAAGCATCGACGACAGAGGGAGCTTGAAGTGGGTAGTGTGAAAAAAAGAAAGCAGGAAACTTTTCGAATATCGACATACATTGTGTTTATTCAACCCTTCCCCCCCAAAAAAAAAGAAGCGGCCAGATGGCCAATTGGCTAGGGCTCTGGCCGTTGGTACCACACAGGCTTTAGCTTCGAATACTGGCGGTGGCATGGATTTTTGTTGGTCTTTCAGAGTCCACGTTAAACTGTAAGTCCCGGTCTAATGAGTCCAAAGTGTGCAAAAAAAGGATCGTAGAGCGACAAAACTAACCCTTCTTCATTACCGCCATGGTGGGCCAAACCAAACCCCAAAAAGAATGAAAATAGTTGAATTCATCAGCATTCCTCATCACCTGAATATAGTTGTTGTTTTATTTTGCCGCCAGGAAAAAAAAAGTCAGTCAGAAAAAAGTCAGACTCTCCAGTCAGAAAAAAAAAAGTTATTATTCCACAATTGATAATGCAAAATAATTGTAATGAAAGATAAAAACATTTACAATATTCAGTTGGTAGAAATATGGGCGGTCTCATTTTAAAAGGGACGCCAAGTCAAGGTTCTACAAATCCTTGGTGCACTAGTTTCAGAGAACAAACTTGTTGAATTTTATTTTTGTCTAGAAGAACAACGTAATAAATTCTTTGTAGCAAAACGAAATCAGTCATTTTTATTTTATTTTCGTTTTTAACAGTAAATTTATTTTATAAAAAGGTAAAGTAGTTAACTTGTCTGCTCTTACACATTTTAATTGTGCTACTAGAGTTAAATGTTAAAATGACAATCGCAACTTATTGTAACTCCATTCTAGTTTTATATTTGTGGTATCCCTCTAAGTTTATTTTGACATCTCTTGTTTAATAAAGCCTTTTAAAGAGCTTCTCTGTGTGTTTATAAATGGATATGTCATCTGTATTAGAAAAAATCAATACCAACTGAATTCAAAAGCGATAAATGACGTCAAAGGGTGGTGTTTTCTTACCACACTCTATATTGAACTCAACTTATTATTTTGTACTTGATATTCAAGTATCATTCAATAGCAATTTTTGTTTACCTACTTTCATATGATTTCATAGGGTCATTTAGGAATATGATGACGTATGTGTTGTTTAGCAATAAAGATCTTCGATTCTAAAAATTCAATTTTCAATATCACCTAAAGTTACTATCGTTCTGTTCAGTTATCAGAGAAATGCAGAGGAATTCTTAAAGCAGGGTTGGCATTGACATTTTCCGGCCAGTGAGATTTATCACACATTTACAAAATATACAAAACAAGATATATATACAAAATATATATCATACAATACAAATTAGATTACGTTTTATATATATATATATGGCCAAAGTAGTGAAAACCAACGTATTAAAAAAATACGCTGTATGGGCATCCATAATTCAAAAATGAACTCTCGCAATTATGAGAAGAAATTAATGGAACTGGTTGATTTACAATGCAATATTGAATTAAAACATATTTTTGAAACATCAGAATCAAAAATAGATTTTTATGACAAGAAAAATTTTTCAGTTTGAAAAATCTGGCACATAAAGGTTAGCACTCTTCGTTCAACTTACACCTGCGATTTTTTTTTTTTTTTCTTTTTCTAAAATGAAGGTGACTAAACACAAAACACGTTCAAACATAACGAACGCTCACCTGCAACACCCATTATGATGTGCAAATACCCGAACTGAGATCGATTTGCAAAAGCTAAGGGAAAGAGTGGAGAAACAAATATCGCACTAGTCAAATAAATATTTTTTAATGATTTCCTTTTTTTTTTAATTTTATTTATACTTATATATTTTAAATGATTTCATTTCTTTTATTTCATTTACATTTATATATTTTTATTGATTTCATTTCTTTTATTTCGTTTACATTTATATATTTTTAATGATTTCATTTCTTTTATTTCGTTTACATTTATATATTTTTAATGATTTCATTTCTTTTATTTCATTTACATTTATATATTTTTATTGATTTCATTTCTTTTATTTCGTTTACATTTATATATTTTTAATGATTTCATTTCTTTTATTTCGTTAACATTTATATATTTTTAATGATTTCATTTCTTTTATTTCGTTTACATTTATATATTTTTAATGATTTCATTTCTTTTATTTCGTTTACATTTATATATTTTTAATGATTTCATTTTTAGTGTTCTATATTTCTTTACAGTGTGAATTTAGTATCCTTATTATTATCTATGTTTACTTGTAAGAGTAATCGTGAACACAATAATAATAGCTCATTATGTTTTAGTTTTTCACTAAAAAAAAACGACTATAGTGGATCCAAATCTAATAGAGGGGGAGGGGGATATGTAATTTTATATGCTGCCCGCGGAGTTAGGATGCATTTCCAAAGTGGCCCGCAAGATCATTTGACTTGGTCACCACTGTCTTAAAGATTTTAAACACTTACAAAGAAAGTCATTTAACGCCCAAGTGCCACTCCCCTTATAAGCAAGATTAAGATACGTTGGTTGAGAGTTCAAATACAAATTTTCAATATTTCTCCTTTGTTTTATTGAACGGGAGTGCGAACTTATAAAACACAACACATCCAATGGAATAGATCTGAACCTAATGATTCGTTTAGGAAGCTGAATTCAAATGTAAATAGATTGGGAATTTTTGGCATCACCCTCACTGTTCGATAGCTCGGACTCAAGAAACAAATTCCAAAAATGACACATACTCAGTTAATGGAAATAATACTCAACACAGTGGACTGTATGTAAATAAAACTCCTTTATTTTTGGCAGTCATCAAACTCGAAGATGGAACTGCCCACATAACCTTTCAGGAGGGTTACACTCAATTATTTATGCAGTCATCGCGCTCATGGATGGACCGCTAACACCAACCTTTTCCTTCGGTCGCTAAGTTTCAACTCGTTTTACTTACATTCCTTCTTTCTCTCCCTGGCTCTCACCCCCTGCCAGACACCCCCACAAACAGCATGTTTTCCGGCCATAGGGCGTTGACCTCCCCCAGACGGGAGAAGTTGGGTTTCGACGTAACATACCGCCACCCATTGATATGTTTTCTAAACATTCAATAATATACAATACATTCTAACATACAAAATTGACAACTCTAAACATACAATAAATCATTGAAAAAATGAATATATATATGTATACATTGTACTAAATTTAAACAAATTACAAACATAATACCATGAATATAAACAAAAGCACTCTAAAGAAAATTACTCTGGCATAGGCAAAACACACACATTTTGATACTGTTCTCTTAAAAATTCCACTCTGGATTTTTATATTAAGTACTCTGATTTTATTATCAACACCATAATAAATATCAATTATTCTGCCTAGAGACCATTTGTAAGTAGGTAAATTATCATCAACCAATAGTTAACCACTAACTCACCAATGTTTACATTGTCTTTTTCAAAGACCCATTTATTGCTTTGTTGCAATTCACTTAAATAGCTACGGTGCCATTTTCTCCACACTAATTGAACTATTTTAGTTACTCTTTGCCTCTTATTGAGATTATTATTTTAAATCAATTAAATTAGGCTCTAAAATAGCGTTCATTGATCGATTGATCAAAAATTGGGCTGAAGTTAAACTTCGAAGTTATCACTATCAGTAGAAGTTGGACTCAATGGTCTAGAATTCAAAATTACTTCAGTTTGTATACACACAGTTAAACTCCATAATTTAAACTAGCACCTTTAACTACTCTTCTAAAAAGAAACTTTTGATTTTCTCTGTTTGCACCTACAAAATTCTTTGCATTATCAGAGTATAATTTAGCACATTTATCTCTACGTGCAATAATCTTTTTAAAGCAGCTATAAAGGATTCGGATGATAAATCAGAAACATTCTCAATATACACTGCATTAAACACAAAACAAGCAAATAAACATGCATACATTTTACACACAATACTCTTTCTTTGCTTACCAGTTTTAACCAAAATGGTCCACAGACATCTACTCCTGAAACACTAAATAGATACTCAAGGTAACTCTATCTTTTGGTAAACTACCCATTAGTTGTGTTGACACTATAGGTTTTACTTTAAACAAATAACACATTTATGCACTATTTTTCTGCAAATAGATTTTCCACCTATAGGGCAGAATTTCTCACGTACATGACACAAAAGAGCAGATAATCCTACATGAAAATATTTTATATGGTAATTAGAAATTAACATCTCAGTAAATGCATGATTTTTTAGGCAACATTATACGGTGTATTATCACAACTACATTCCGCATTACTCAAATGTCCACCTACTCTTAAGATTCCATCTAAATCTAAAAGGGGATTTAAAGATTCTCATTTACTCTTCGACATAAGTTTCTTATCTTTCAATAGACTTTTGAAAACTTTTCTTGTTGAATAAATTTTACCAGAAATATCTCAGCAATATTAATTTCTATCATGCATGAATAACTAAGCAATAATAATATATATAAATTATCAATATAAATAAATTATCAATTGAATAATTTAATTTAAATGACAAACACTTAGTATTTTTAATAAATCTAAATATGTAACTTAGATACTTAAACTTTTTTATAATTATTACTTAAACTCAATAAATAGTTCATGAAATTTCAGTCACTTGTTTCATAAACAATTTGTTCTCACCAACACTGGATCACTCAGTTCAGAAAAGTTCTCGTCCTGTCTTTCAAGGATCTGGATCGGTTGATCAGGATACTTTTCTCCAGCCAGGAACTCTAGTCTCACCTAATGTGGTATCACTGGAAATCAGATGACAATCGATGAATTGTAGCAACTCTGATGAGCACGAAAGTCTTTTAATCACTTGATCACTTGATTTCGAATCACTCCAATAAACTACTTAGATGTTTTAAGCTTCAAGGCACATTCACAAAAGAAGTTGATGAATTCTCAAAATTAAAACACTGAGGACCATTGAAGCATATTAAACACCAACTGTAACAGATGTTATACTCTCACACGAACAGTTGAGGTTCGGCAATGGCACTTGCGGTTCAGGGCATATTCCCTTACCAGCCACCTCTGTTTCTTCGACGGTCCCATAGTTGAACGGCTCCTGTAGCTTGAACTCCTATAGACTCCGCCACATCCATATGATGGTTTACCATATCTGCTTCCTCTATCTCCTCCATAACGGAAAGCATCTCCTCTGACTCCACGGTATTCTCCTCCTCCACAGTCTCCTCGTTTATCTCCACTGGAATAGCCACCATCTTTACTGCCACGGATGTCTCCATCAGCACGGTCTCCTCGTTTAGCTCCACCACCTCGGGATGGGTCCACTCTTATCTCTGATCCGTTGATAGTAGCTCCATTCAAGGTCTTTGAGGAACAATCAAATACTCGTAATTTCTCAGGCCAGTAAACGCCGTGTTGAATTGCATGAGTATCAACTGGTACCTTTTCCTCAATTATTTTTCGCATGTAGAATTTTCACTATCACCTGTTAATTCCAATTTCTCAAACCCTTCTATTGGGCAAATTTTTCTCAATGGAAACTCAACTTTATATGTGGATAGTCCACAATGTTCTCTATTTACATTTCCTGTGGTGCTGCACCCAGACACCACAAAGCCAAACACAGTATTCTGAAGAATAAGATTTGAATTTTCTATTTCTCTCTCCTCAATTTCATTTTCTTTCACAGAAGTACGTGGTCGATTAGTAATCATAGGCTTTACAGGTAATGCAGGCCTAGAAGGAACCACAGGTTCTACACTGCGAGACTCAATAGATTTAGGTTTCTCTTTACTTGCTTCTAACACAGATGATGATGTTGAGGGAATATGAGGGGTTCGAGTTTGGTGGAGAGAAGTGTTGTTGTTTGAATCACTTGATTTCTTAGATTCGTTCAAATTCTCTTTTGTACTGACTTTGTTAGAAACACCTTTTTCTGGAACATTGTCAGTTTTTGCACTGTTTTGCTGTGCAGAACTCTTTGACGCAAAACAACTTGAATTATAAACATTGGAAAATGGTCGGGAAGTAAGATTACACACGTTTGATGTTGGCTTCACAACTGATAATGGATTAACATTTTTCTTATTAGAAGTTGAAGAATCTAAACTATTGGGCCATGACTCATCTTCAGTTGAGGAAGACAAAGAGTCATCACTCACTCCTTTATTATAGCTAAATTGGAAAGTTTTAGCTGAATCCCTTTTCCATTTTGCAAGTTCCAACTCTTTTTCAAGTTTGGCCAAATGAATTTTCTCTATCTCTATTTTTATTTCCCATTCTCGTTTCTTTTCTTGTTCTTCCGAAACTCGTTTCTTTTCTTCCAAAAACGTTTCGTTTCTTTTCTTCCAAAACTCGTTTCTTTTCTTCCAAAACATCATCTACAAAATTGCGCACTATTTCAATTCTGTTTTTGTATATTTCACTGGATTCAATTAGTTTGATCAAAGCTATTTTTGTTGCATTGACCGGAATGGTTAAGCCCAACTCTTCAGCTACCTCTTTTAGCTCATCTTTCTTTAGATTTAAAGTAACAGACATTGTTTATTCACTTAAACTCACTAAACAATGCACTACAGAACTTAACAAAACCTGTCACACTCAACACTCTAATGCAACACCTTAATTAACCTAAGTTAACAACAAACAAAGGCAACTAACACATAAACTCAAGCTAAAACTTCACTAATACAATGCACTGCAGAATTTAACAAACTGTCAAACTACACTCTAATTCGACCTTAATTAACCTAAATTAACACAACAAACAAAGGCAATTAACACATAAACTCAAGCTAAAACTTCACTAATACAATGCACTGCAGAATTTAACAAACTGTCAAACTACACTCTAATTCGACCTTAATTAACCTAAATTAACACAACAAACAAAGGCAATTAACACATAAACTCAAGCTAAAACTTCACTAATACAATGCACTGCAGAATTTAACAAACTGTCAAACTACACTCTAATTCGACCTTAATTAACCTAAATTAACACAACAAACAAAGGCAATTAACACATAAACTCAAGCTAAAACTTCACTAATACAATGCACTGCAGAATTTAACAAACTGTCAAACTACACTCTAATTCGACCTTAATTAACCTAAATTAACACAACAAACAAAGGCAATTAACACATAAACTCAAGCTAAAACTTCACTAATACAATGCACTGCAGAATTTAACAAACTGTCAAACTACACTCTAATTCGACCTTAATTAACCTAAATTAACACAACAAACAAAGGCAATTAACACATAAACTCAAGCTAAAACTTCACTAATACAATGCACTGCAGAATTTAACAAACTGTCAAACTACACTCTAATTCGACCTTAATTAACCTAAATTAACACAACAAACAAAGGCAATTAAACATAATCAAAGCAATTAAACTAAACTAACTAAAACTTCACTAATACAATGCACTGCAGAATTTAACAAACTGTCAAACTACACTTTAATTCGACCTTAATTAACCTAAATTAACACAACAAACAAAGGCAACTAAGGCATATAGAATCAGCCAACGATTTTGGAAAGACACAATATACTATATACTAAATCTAAATGTCCAATACTTTAGAATTAAAACTTCACCTACCGAACTCATGGTAGAATGCAGCCAACGATTCGTGGAAATCCAATGGGTTCAAACAACAAATCCGTCTCCGAGACTGGACCAAATGTTCGATAGCTCGGACTCAAGAAACAAATTCCAAAAATGACACATACTCAGTTAATGGAAATAATACTCAACACAGTGGACTGTATGTAAATAAAACTCCTTTATTTTTGGCAGTCATCAAACTCGAAGATGGAACTGAGGGTTACACCAATTATTTATGCATAACCATGGATTTCTTGATGGGTTGAACTCAATGAATTATGCAGTCATCGCTACTCATGGATGGACCGCTAACACCAACCTTTTCCTTCGGTCGCTAAGTTTCAACTCGTTTTACTTACATTCCTTCTTTCTCTCCCTGGCTCTCACCCCCTGCCAGACACCCCCACAAACAGCATGTTTTCCGGCCATAGGGCGTTGACCTCCCCCAGACGGGAGAAGTTGGGTTTCGACGTAACACTCACTTTAATACATCCCTTTTAAAATATCATGAAAAGGAGGGGGCCGTTTAAACCCTTGCAATCTTATTTCCTTTATTTTCCTTTGAATCCCAATCCGCGAATTATGTAGTAAGTTAGTAATTTTGCTGAATCGCTTAATCTAAACAAATGTTCAATTGCGTTAACAGGAAATTGAAGTACAAGTTGTTCTCCATTCTGTAATGTTCCTTGTGGAGTACGTTCAGAAATGTAGTTTGCTCACAAAAATTGAATCCCAAAAATATTGAATAGAGCATCAAACAGCAGAGAATAAAGTTAAAAATTTTCTGTACAAGAAAAAAAAATCGCAGAATAGGAGAATGATCGTGATCGTAACTTCGTGTTCAAAAACTGAAGACCAATTTCGACATTTGCTTCGATTAAATGATTCGGCAAAATAAATTGCAGATTTTTATCGCGATTTATAAAAAAATTGTAAGTGAAAAATACTCATTAATTCTCAAAAGAAAAACACATCCGTAAGACATGCACTTATGCGGAATTCATCAAAGGCGGAAAGTCGCTTGCACCTTACAGAACAATAAGATGTTGACATCCAATTTTGTAAAAGAAAGGGAAAAAAAAGCGCTCGACCCATTCTTGATTAAAATCCTTTGTTTTAATGAATGAAAGATTCAATTTGAATATCATGGATTGGTTTTGATTAATTTTCCATATAAAAAAAGTTCTTGCAGATGCAACCCGTTGGTCTCTACTGATGAAGTCATCAGAGAAAAATACTTTCAAAACTTACAAAAAAAAAATGCTTATCAAAGAGTGAAAGCAAAGGAATAATTAATATTCAGAAGATTACTATTAGAATCAAAGGAAGTTTATAGTGTTGTTCTAATGCAGCTGGCATTAGAGAGACAGTTAAACTTTATGTCATAAGCAAGAGCTGCACCGCTGTTGCTCATTTAGCACTACCCAAGGGGTACGTGTAGCTTGAAGATAGGCTACGGTCGCGAGTCTCACTATCCCGCAATGCTCTACGGTTCTTTTAAAACGGAACCCACAGTTTAAAGTGAATTTCGAACCACTCCAAACATCCATGGCACTGCCGGAACTCGAACCCGAAAGCTGTGGTACCGAACGACAGCCAATCGGCCAGCAGGCATCTTCAAAGGAAGCGCGAAATTCGTCAAAGCAAGGAAAATCGCTTACATTTAAAGAATAATGAGATCCTGTTTACAAAGAAATAAAATGCCTTGTACTATTTCCTAATGAAAATATGCAAAATTCAGGTGATTGCATTGATATCAGAGTGACTTTAAAACATTACAAATCAGATTCAAAGATTGGAACCCATCGGGAAGAACACATTTTGAAGGAGTTTATAAAAATAATTTTTTATCATTACAAAATTTTGAGAATTAATGTTAAGAAGACAATTCAATTGTATCATTTCGCAATGCAACCAGTAGCAAAGACGGCAATTGTTGAGAAACTTTTCTCAGCACGGAGACTTATAAAAAAAAGGTGTTTCGGATCTGTATGTCTAAAAAAAGTTGTCTTCTTTATTAAGAACAAAAGAGATAGAATGTAATACAAATACATAATCGTTGCGATTAAAGTGGACCCTTTTCTTTGAGTTGTCTTCAGCTATTCTATAATATTTTGCTCCTAGTTTCTTTAGTATTGTTATTTTTATGGAATACATGTATATTTTGTAAAACAATTATGGAGAACACAAGAATGCCTTTAAGTCAGAGAAATTACTAAACCTTTAAACTTTTTAAAAATATTTTGTGAAAATATAAATGCATGCTTTTATAGATATATGAGTTCAATAAAAGTCATTGAATTTATTTCACACAATCTATTCGTAACGATCACAGTACATAGAATTGATGTAAAGTGTCGGGAGTCGGTATAAAAAATTCGGATTCAGGAGTCGGACATTTTTTGCCGACTCCCCATCCTGTGGCGGTCTGGTAATAATAGTTAAATTAATTATTAAAGTTATTAATAATTAATCCAATTGAACATGAACATGATAATTAAGGTTCGTGTTTATCCAGAAGTTTCTTCCATTTGTGGAACATGCTTTAAATTGCGTCTGCAAGAAACAGGAGGAGGCCTGATGGCCAAGTGGCTAGCGCTCTGGGCTTTCGTACCACAGGTTTCAAGATCGAATCGTGGCGATGGCATGGATGTTTGTGAGTGGTTTGGAATCCACTTAAATTCAAAACTATAGGTTCCTGTCTGTTTAGCCCTCGTGTGCAGAAGATGACCATAGAGCGACAAACCAAACTAAATCAACTGCGATTCTTTCTGCAAAAAAACTATTTATTCCTGACGCCCTCATCCAATTGGAAAAAGAAATAACTTTATGAAAATTAATAACAAAAACAGCATCTGTCTTCGCAGTTAAAAAAAAATATATATATATATAGAGAGAGAGAGAATTTCAAAACGGGAAAACATGCTTATCATTCATAAACTACGTAGGATTCGTCGAAGGTGAAAAGTCGTCTGAATCTAAAGAACAATGCGATGCTGCCATTCCACTTTTGTGAAGAAAGCCAGTTCCTGACCAAATTATAAAATCGTTTTTGCACACAACACCATTCCTTTTATTTATTTGTTTATTTTAAACTCGTGAAAGAAAAAGGAATGGATGAAGGTTTGTCCACTTCAAAGTTTATCAGCCCAACCCACATGTAATGGAAACGGGAACACCAACGCTCTCTGGACAATAAACCTCAAGATCGGTGTTTACAGTATTCTAGAATAATTCTGACAACTTGAAATGGAAACAAAAAAATTTGCCTTTAGAGGGTAGGCATTTGTTCAATGGCATAGATCGTTCATTTTTCTTTCTTTCTTTCTTTTTTTTAATATATCACCTACTTCAGTTTTCTTTCGAGGTGAATTCGGTTCATTAAAAAATGTTCGTGCTAAAGCGTATATATGAAACTAATAAATCCTAATCATTTTTTTTTTTCTTTTTCAATTCATGAAATGAAAAAGATCCTTTGAAAATGAATGATTGTAACATGAATCATTTGTGAGGCAATGAAAATGAAAGCAATAAAAAAAAAAGTAATATGGTGAAAAAATATATATAATTTTCATGGATTTAAAATATTGCATTAAATACTTTTAAAATTCCTTTGTTTTGCAAATATGTGCAAGGAATACGATGCTGTTATTAAGTATTAGTTTACGAAGCTTTTTTTCTTTCTAATCCTAAATTGAGACATACTAATGTGCCGAAAAAGTAAAACCAATTTTCAATTTAAATTTCCTGGACATATGGAATTTCAATTTTTTTTTTCTTTTTTAGGTTGTTGTCACTGTCTTTGATATCTGTGTGAAATTTCACGTCAAAATAGTCATTAGTGTTTGAGTGACGCTTGGCTTTGTCAGATGCTAAAACTGACTCCGGTAATTTTTTGAAATGTCTGAAATCCTTGAGCAAAGAACTTGCATTCAATTTTGTGCGCGGAAACGTATAGAATGTTGCAGAAGGCATTCGGTGAGCATTCCTATATCGGAAAGAAATGTTTACAAGTGGTATAAACAGTTCAAAGAAGGCAGAGAACGCATTGAAGGCGAAGAGCCCTCTGGTGGACCCTACACCCCAACCGACGAAGCTCACGTCCAAAAAATTAAAGATTTGGGGCTTGCAAACCGTCTGATTACAATTAGAGACTTTGCAGATGATGTTGGAATTTTAAAAGGATTGCTCAATTCCATTTTAAAAGAATTTCAAGACATACTACTAAACTATAAGTAATAGAAAATTATCTAAAGTCGAAATTACATTTAGTAATAACTTTTACATGGCCCCTGATTGGATTTGTTCGTTTCTTATCCCACTTGGTCGACAGCAACATCTAGACCAGGGGTGGCCAACCCGCGGCCCGCCTTGAATATTTTTCCATCCCGTGAGATTTATCACACTTTTTCAAAATATATTTATTTTATAATGGCCGAAATAGTGGATACCAATGTATTAAAAAAATACATTATGTGTGCATCCATCTATTCAAAAATGAACTGCCGAAATTATAAGAAAAAATTAACTTTGATTTTAAAATAATATTCTTGCGAATATAGGACAGATATTGCTTGTTTTGTTTATGAGTTTACAGTTATGAGTTCGCAGAAAAATTATATTCTGCGAACTCATAATGCACGCACATCTTGGAACATCTAATATAATAGGTTCTATGTTTCACTTTAAGTGACTTCAGTGACGCAGTGACCCTCCTTAGATACGCACAGTTGGTTGTTGATAGATAGCTGAGTAAACCAGACTCTTAGTCCAAGTTGTTAGGGCTTTTGGTTCAACTTACACCTGCGAATCCTTTTTTTCCCCTCTTTTCTTTCTTCTTCTTTTTTTTTTTTTTCGAAAAATTGACCAAACACAAAACACACTCAAACATAACAAACGCAACACCCATTACGGTGTAAAATACCCAAATGGAAATTAAAATAAATATTTTTTAATGATTTCATTTCTTTTTATTTCTTTTATATTTATATATTTTTCATAACATTTCATTTTGAGTGTTCTATATTTCTTTACAATGTGCGCTAATACTGTTATCATTATATTATCTATGTTTACATGTAAGAATGAGAGTAAACACAAAAATAATAACTCATCATTGTTTCACCTTTTCAGTCAACAAAAATGTCAATCCAATATGGGGATGTATAATTCTATAGGTGGACCGCGGAGTTAGGATGCATTTCCAAAGTGGCCCGCAAGATCATTTGGGTTGTATCACCCCTGATCTAGACCAAGTCCACGAACCTATGTGGTCTCACGGACGGAGGAAAGGGGGGGCAGCTTCTGTTGTGATGGAGCACCCATAGGTAAACGTCTAACTTGGCTCCGTGTCGCTAAAGAAGGAGGGCAGTGCCTTCCGGAAGGACTTTCAGGGGGAACTACCCCTCATTTGAGAATCGTATGTAAGTAAACCCAGAAAACTCCCACCAGGTAGTCCGACTAAATGGAATTGTGCTCGGAAAAAACGGGAAGGACTGAAACTGCGATGAAATCAGAACCGCATTTCCAACTCACAGTAAGTGAATTACTGACCAACATCGGTACCCCTCGCTTTCCACTGGCATATGTGGAGGATTTTTGGAGGTAACTGCTACGCATTTGCGTGTCGTATGGAAGTTGAACTATCGCCCCACTCGTAGCACAGTGGCAACAAAGTTCGAATTCGCTGGCAGCACTGTTGCAGTAAATGCTTTCAAAAAAGAAAATCTGAGGACTATTAAGCAAAGCATCAATAGTCAGGATGCCATCTTGGGAGTTTTCCGGGTTTTCTCCCATGCGACGTATTTAGTTCCATTTGTTAATTCAGTATATATTAAGTAATTTCTATTTTTCTTAAAATACCAAATTCGTGTATGGATAATATTCACCTGAAAATCCTATTATTATAATAACTAATTTTATATAAACAAAAAAAGTTTACAAAACACTTTGGAAGAATAGGATTTATTTCATAAGCTTTCTTAATTTTAATTTATGCATATTATATACTATATATTTTATTACACTATTAATAATATATACATACAAACAAATTATAAATTATTTAAAATTCTGATGCTATTCTTAAGTAATTTATTTAAAATAAAATAAAGAGCACATAAATAAAGACTTACTTTTTTTTTCTTCTGCACCAAATCAAATGAACAGGTTTAGATTTTTTTCCAAAATTAACATTTCACTCGATTTTCTTCTGAAAACAAACACCTCTTTGATTCATCACACTATAATTTTTTTTTTTTTTTTTTTTCACAAGGTCCTTGACCGATCAAAAAAAATTTCTCACCAGAAATTTTCCAAGAAATATATCAATTTGGCATGGAAAAAAAACCAAAAAATGAACTACTCGGATATTCTCGCTGTGAGGTTTAATCGGAGGTCGCATTTGAAAAGGGTCATTTCATTGTAACGGTGGTCAATCGGACGAGACCGAAGCCAGAAGGTGGCCGAAGACTTTCCTTCCGAGAGCCCGTCAACAAGTGAGGTTTTGCCGTGGGAAGAAAAGAAGTTCCGAACATTGTGCAGGGTTGCCGCACTGGATTAGGGGTTTTTTTTCTGTCGCCAAGTGACGCCAATGTTTACAGTAAAAAAAGAATTAAAAGACATTTATTATTACTACCCTCTCTTTCTCTCTCTGCGTGTGTGTGCAGATTTGTTTTGGAAGTTTACGTCACGCATTTTTTTTTTTTTTTTTTTTTTTTCCGAAGCACCGTAACTGGTTGCAAACCTTTTTTATTATTATTAAATTCCTGAAGTAAAATTTTGATTGAGTAAAATTTTTCTGCCAAAAGAACTTTTGACAGAAAGTTTATGGACTTGAAAGATTCTATTCACATGGATGAAAACTACGTATCTGAACATTCAAAAATTAGGAATCAGGTTCTTAATTTATTGTTTAATTTAATCTAGTTTTATTGATAATTAATGTTGCGTTCTGTATTTATTTATTCAAATCCTACTATTCGTTCACACTCTCTCTATCTATATCTTGTTCACATTTTCAATCGTTCATAAAATACTTTTTATTCCTCCACTCACGTTCAAATTCCTTTTTTTTTTTTTTTTTCCGAACTTGTAGGGGATGACACTGGATGTTAATGCAGTTTTTTCAAATATTGATTCATTCATTAAATTTAATTAAGATTAATTTTAGTTTTTTAGTGTGGAAAAAAATTATTTTTTCAGATTCTTTTTTCATTGCGGGTTGTAGTCTGAGTCGAGGAGGGAACAAAATGGAAAATGAAACATGTCAATAAATGAGTGAGAGAGATGAAAAGTGTGTGTGTGAGAGAGAGAATTAAAAAAATGAATGAAAATTATTTATAAAGGACTTTCTTCAGTAGAGTGTGAAAAAAGTAGGAATTGGCTTTAATTTTTTTAAATTTTTTTTTTTTATTTGCATATTACTTGTTTCCTAGCATTTATGAGGAAAATTAAAACATTCAATTCATTCAAAAACGTTTTCGAAATATTATTTGGGTGAGGGGGGGAAGTTGTCGAGATTTTACAAACCGTGAAAAGGATAATCGTTTCCATTGTAAATGATCCTGGAAGGGGAACCTCCCGCGGATTAAGAACACAAATAATGACGATTTTTTTTCTTCAAATGGAACAGGGAAGAGATAAATTGTTTCATGTTTGAGAAATGCTAACTGTTTTTAATCTTGAGAATGTCTGCTTAACTCGCCCAACGGAGAGAGAAACAAAAGGTCATTGCTAATGCATTATTGAAGCTGTCGTCAATTATTCTGATGGAGAACTTAACATGTAGGAAAGGGAATAAAAACAAAACAAGTAATATATAAAAATAAAAAAAAATTAAGACATTTCCTACTTTTTGTTCACTCTATTGCAGAAAGTCTTTTATAAATCATTTTCATTCGTTTTTTTAAGTTTATCTGGCGCTATCTATGGGTAGATATATGCAACTTAAGACTAAAAAAAATTTAATTAATTAGTTAAATTTAATGAATGAATTAATATTTGAAAAAACTGTACTAACATCCAGTGTCATCCACTACAAGTTAAAAAAAAATGCACTTGAACTTGGAGAGGATGAATAAAAAGTATTTTATGAACGATTGAAAATGTGAACAAGATAGATATAGGGAGAGTGTAAGCTAATAGAAAGAATTAAAAAAAAAAACATTAATATATCTTATATAAAATAGCAAACACATACATCTTAATCGAATTCGTTGTTCTTTTAATAAACATTGCATTAAGTAAAATAGGTGTTAGATTTGTTATAATCGCATCGAGGAATCTCATGCAAACGAAATAAAGAAGATGTTATGATACACAGGCATATATCATCATCAATAGCACGACAGCCTAGAGTGGCCAAGGCCTTCCTTTGAAGAGATTTCCATGCCTTCCTCTGAGGGACAAGGATCCTCCAATTCCTAACCCTAGTACAGCAAAATCTTTTTCAATTGCGTCCATCTATCGGAACCTGGATCGTCTTCTTCCTCTTTGTCCCTGTGGCTTTGCAAAAAACGAGTCTTTTCACAGGGTTTAAGTCATTCATTCTAAATTATGAGCAGCCCAGTTTAATCTATGGATCTCAATAAATTTTATAATATCTGGGTCGTTATAGCATTTATAAATTTGTGCGTTGCACCGTCTTCTCCAACAATCACTTTCCTCAACACCCCCAAGAATAGCCCTTAAAATCTTCCGCTCAAATATACCCAATCATCACGATTGGCGCAACAGCCCCATGGTGGGCCAAGGCCAGATGCCTGCTGGCAGATTTTGAAACATGAAATGGTGTTTTTTTTTTTTACGGGGTAGTGTTGTTAGCCCTATGCCCATAATAATAATATATATAAAATAAATATACCCAAATGATCCTCAAATATACCTCAATGTATCCATAATACATAAAATGACGGTAAGGATTTAGGAATGACGCATTTTTTTTGCCCACTCTCCACGCCTGCTGATAGGACAAACGCATAGATCACTTGCTAACACAGCTCAGATCTATAAAAAAACACCTCACCCCCACGAAAGCTGTCCCATCGGTTGTGGGAGTGTTTTTAACAGAGTTCATTGAATGGCGCAGAAGAATGCATTTCTGAACGTGGATGCCGAATTAACGCGACATTTTTTATGGCCGTTGGGCTGGGTGGACGCTTTGTAACAAAGTTACGGAAATTTCATGTTGTTGTTGTTTCTTATCCCACTTGGCTGGCCAAGCCCACGAGCCCATATGGACTCACGATTGAAGGGGAAGGAAGCAGCTTCTGTTGTGATGCAGCACCCGTAGGTAGAAGCCTGACTTTTGTTCCGTGACGCTCTTACAGTCATAGAAGACCGGGACCTACGGCTTAAAGTGGATTCCGAACCACTACAAACATCCATGGCACCGCCGGGATTCGAACCCGAAACCTGTGGCACCGAGCGCCAGAGCGCTAGACACTCGGCCATTCAGGTCCCAAATTTGCCAACGGCACGCGGTGTTCCCAGGTGGTCACCCACCCAAGTACTGACCGCGCCCAATGATGCTTAACTTCGGTGATCTAACGAGAATCGGTATATTCAGCATGGTACGGCCGTTGGCTGGAAATTTCATTCATGACTTAAAGATACAACGTGAAATTTTTCAGCAGAAATCAATAGATCCTTATGCAAAATATGAATTATCGACCCTTTCAGAAAAAGAAGAAAAAGTTACATTTGTAGTGCTGTCGGTCGCTTGTGCAACTAGATCTGGGTGTGGTTGGGTTGAGACTTGAGACGCAGGTTTGAGAGCACACAGCTTTATTTACACGCGCACAAACATCACATTATACAATTAAAGATAGGCAATAATTAACATACTTAAAAAGAGATATAATTAAAGATTCTTTCCTCTCGAGATGAGAGATTGTAAACTAAACGTCTCTGAGGCAGCGCCTGTTATGCAGTATTTCCTCTCGGGTGAAAGTCTCGATGCCTACTGATCATTTCTCCTGAACACCACAAGGGGCGCTCTTGTAGTGATTGGGATATAACACTATTACACATTATTTTTTGCACATTTTAATTTTTATCAGTAGTGAGGAAGTTGGATAAAAAGAATTGTCGATTCCTGAGTCGAATTTTTTATACGGACTCCTATTTCCGTCATTTTAGGCTCGATGATCTCATGGATTTGGAAAAAGGTGTGAAACCAATTCATTGATTTTTGTTGAACTCGTCCATCTGTGAAAATTATTTTTGCAATCATAGAGTGTTTTTTTTTTTTTTTTATTTTTTTTAATTTTTTTTTATTATTATTATTATTATTTTAAAAGCGCATTCACTGAAAAGACATTCTTACACTGTCAACTTGCATACAAAAAATATCCTATAAAAACACCAGTACCCCATGGATACAATTGAATCATAAAGATGCTCTATTTGCAATACATTAAATTCTATTTATTTTTAATAACAGAAAGGACGTCAAATTTTTAAACCGACTCTTGACTCCCAACTCCTTTGCATCCGACTCCTCACCACTGGTTTCAATAGAAAAACGACGAAAAAAAAGTGAATTATATAATTATAAATTGTGTTTCCGAGCTTTTACAGAATGACCTTGGATACACCGTCACCCACATTTATCGGATCGTTTAAAGCTATTTTACCCTCCGATCTTGAGGCATTGTTGAACTTAAACATAACTTCGTAAATAATAGTCTCAAAAATATTATCTAGATGCATGAAATGCCCTGGGTAGTGCTAAATGAATAGCGTCGGTGCAGCACTTGCTTATGACATAAAGATAACTGTCCAAGTATTTGCCAGCTGTAATAGAATATCTATCTATTTATTTTTAAATCAAACAGCATCATTTCAGTTAAATATATAAATATATTTTATTTTTAAACTCTGTTTCCCCCTCCCCCCCATTATTTTTAATAAAGACAAAAAATTTAGTTAATTACAACAATACATTTTTTTTAAATATTACTCTAATCAATTTCAATTTTTATAAAATTTTTAATTATCGAATTTTTAAATTTAAAATTCGAATGCCTTTTTTGGAATAATGACTTTGACATGATTAATGTTCTAATGCTTTAAAAACATTCGTATCAAAATGCTGTTATGATTTTAATTAGCAATGCTTTAAAAATGAATAAATTCAGTTTTTATTACTAATATTCTGATGAATAAACGCTTTTCTATTGCTAGCCATCAGTGTTATTTATTATTCTTATTCAATTCCTTCTATTAGCTCACACTCTCCCTATATATATCTTGTTCACATTTTCAATCGTTCATGAAATACTTTCTATTCCTCCACTCCAGTTCAAATACATTTTTTTTAACTTGTAGTGGATGACACTGGATGTGAATACTGTTTTTTTTTTTTTTTTTCAAATATGAATTCATTCATTAAATTGAATAAATTCATTTTAGTTTTTTTTTTTTTTTTCAGATTTAAGTTGCATGTATCTACCCATAGAGGGCGCCAGATAAACTTAAAAAAATGAATGAAAATTATTGATAAAAGACTTTCTGCAATAGAGTGAAAAAAAAGTAGAAATTAACTTTAAAAATTTTTTTTTTTATATTACTTGTTCCAGGTGATATTGCGAAATACCCATGTATGATCTAATACTATTATTATTTTTTTCATCAAACGATCCTGTGATATGAAAACGGATCGTTCCGAATTCGATTGAAATGAGCGAAACAATTCGAGGAAGGTAATAAAACAGCAGCCGCTAATAGAAATACCGCTATGGAATGGGGAGAGAAAGCAAACGCTATTTCATCCGAGTTGGCCTCGGCAGAAAAGAAAGAGGTGGTTACCCGCTCAACCGGATCAACCGCCTCGCACTCTCTTCTCCATTTTGGTTTTGTTTTTGCATCTCGCATCACTCGGTGTCGGGGGTTGCCACATTTGGCGAAAGAGTGCCTCGTTTGGCAAATTGCATTTAAAAAAAAGATAAAGAATACTGAGATTTTTCAACAAGAAGAAAGTAATGAATAAATAAATTAAATAAAACATAAAATAATTAAATATTGTAAATAAAAACATTTTTGGTATTATTATTTATTTTTATTTTTTATTTTTTGCAGTTGAAGAAATTTCGAGGAAGTAAGTAGCAGTTTCAGCAAAAAAGCAGAACATTTTATGCCCTTTTTCAATTCCTTCTATTAGCTCACACTCTCCCTATATATATCTTGTTCAAATTTTCAATCGTTCATAAAATACTTCTTATTCAACCACTCGAGTTCAAATACATTTTTTTCAATTCCTTCTATTAGCTTAAACTCTCCCTATATATATCTCGCTCACATTTTCAATCGTTCATAAAACACTTTTTATTCATTCACTACAATTTCAAATGCAATTTTTTTAACTGGTAGTGGGTGACACGTGATGTTAATATGGTTTTTTCAAATATTAATTAATTCATTACATTTAATTCATTAATTTTAGTTTTTTTAGATTTAAGTTGCATGTATCTACCCATAGAGGGTTCCCGATAAACTTAAAAAAATGAATGAAAATTATTTATAAAGAACTTTCTGCAATAGAAAAAAAAAAAAAAAAAAAAAGTAGGAATTGACTTTTAAATTTTTTTTATTTTTTATATTGCTTGTTTTTCACTCTATTGCAGAAAGTCCTTTATAAATAATTTTCATTCATTTTTTTAAGTCAGAAGAAATTCCCTCTCTCTCACATACAAACTTTCCATCTCTCTTTCTCTAATTTATTCACACGTTTCATTTTCCATTTTGTTCCCTCCTCGACTCAGACTAGAACCCAGAATTAAAAAACAATCCGAAAAAGACATTTTTTTCCACACGCTTTGTCACGGACGGTATTGATCCTTAATGTATATCCTGCTGAATATCTTATACGAGAGAAATTTTTTTTCTCCCATATAAAACTAAAATTAGTTATTTTAATTTGATGAATTAATTAATATTTGGAAAAACTGTATTCACATTAAGTGTCATCCACTACAAGTATTTACACAGAAATGCATTTGAACTTAAGTGGACGAATAATAACTGAAAATGTGAATAAGATATATAAACATATATAGGGAGAGTGAGAACTAATATTAGGAATTGAAAAAGAAAAAAGAATACTGATATTTTTCTACAAAGGAAAAAAAAGTAATTAATTAAAAATAAAAAAAATAAGAAATAAAATAAATACAAACATTTTTGTTATTTTTTTAAAAAATTGTTTGCAACTAAAGAAATTTCGAGGAAGAAAGTAGCAGTTTCAGCAAAAAAGGAGAACATTTTATGCCACTTTTCTTGAATAATTTCGATTTCTTAGGCATTGTTTGTTCAAATACGTCGTCCTTCCATTTTTCTTCCTTATTGTCAGCGGCCTGATGGCCAATTGGCTAGTGCTCTGGCCTTCGGAATCATAGGCTCCAGGTTCGATTCCTGGTGGGGGCATGGATGTTTGTGAGTGGTTCGGAATCCACGTTAAAATGTAGGTCCCGTAGTAGTCCACGTAAACTGTAGATGTTTAGCACTCGTGTGCACAAGATGACCGTAGAGCGATAAACCAAACCGAATCCTTATTGTCAAAAAGGACTTCGAAGTCTTGACTAAAAGGAATCCATTGAAAAGTTTCAGAAGTTTTTTGTTATCCGTATTCATTGAACTGTTTTTTTACATTTGCAATGGCTCCTAATTCCATTTCAAAGTGCTCTGTGTTTTTTTTTTTTTTTTTTTTTCCTGCATTAAATATGATTTGTAATAAACAATCATTTCAGCTCACATATTGGTGGCATTAAATGTTCCTTAAATTAATTCCATTTTTCCATTCCGACTGATTTTTTTCAAGAAAACAAAGTTACAGTCGCCCCCAGGAAAAAAAAAAATCACATCATCAAAGGCATTTTGATTAAAATAACAATGTTATGCTAGTTTAACTTGACTTAACTTTGAGATTTATGCTCGCGTTAACTGTTTTATCTCCAATTGCTCTTAAAAAGAAATCAGAAAAAAGAACTAAAAAAAGATAATACGAATAAAAAAGATCCTCACATAATCAGTAGAGCTTGATTGTTACCAAGGGTATTAAAGAAAAAGGTGCACCGAAATGTGGTACGGCGCAGAACTTCTATCACTAAGCAATACAAAAAAGTTAACACACAATAAAAACACATAATTTTTTGTAGGAAATTAATTAATGATATAGTTTTGTAATACGGTTAGTCCCTCATATCAAATAACCAAAAGTAGGATAGTACTTTGTATCCAAAAGCCACTTTGAGTTTTACTCTTTGAATGTCATATTTAATGCATTGAAATAAATTATGTTCCTCGGTTTCCGGTTTATTTGCAATTTAAGCATAGTGGAGAAGATTTCATCCAAATCTATGGAGTCTAACTTTAGAAGGATAGATCTCGGTGCGAAATCGGGAAATTAGTACTTCTTTTCAATTGACAGGGAAGAGACGACGAGCTGGTTTAATACTATTCAAATGAATCAGATCCGGAACATATTTTACTCTGTTCCATTGTTCATCTGAGTTTTTAAATGTTGTCTTTTTCTTTTTTCGATGATATAGGAGATATCAAATTTAAGATTATTGTGTCTGGCGCGGATTTTGCTAAGAAATCTGCCTGTTCATTTTCGGTTATTCCAAAGTGACCTGGAGTCCAGACGAATTGCAGAGATAAAATTGAGTTCAAGTTTTCTTTTCTTTTTTTTTGAGATGATCTTTAAGAAGTTTGATAACTCGTGCGGTTTTAAAATTACAATTTTTCAAGAGCTTAAAGGACAGAGAGACTATCTGATAAAGTAATGTAATGGTTTGATTTGAGTACGAATGTTGAGATTGATAAAATCTTCGCAAGAGTTTCGCCTGTAATAGTACTGTTGTAATTTGAGATCTTCTCAGATGAAGTTTTTTCTGAGAAAAAATTAATTGATCGGAGTTTTAGATGCATCGGTTTCAAAAATGACTTTATTTTTTCAATTTCCTTCTTTGTACTGTTCAAAAAAAAATTCTTGATTAAATGGTGAGGCAGTTGCTTGGTTTGAAATCATCTAGATGGAAAGAAATTTTATCATTTTTATTAATGGGATGCAAATTGGGAATTAAATAGGAATAAGCAATGTGTAAATTTTACAAAAGGTCAGCGAAAAACGTCTGACGGGAAATTGGAAGATTCAAACGGGAAGAATAATTCTCTGATTTGTAAACTATTTGTTATTATAAAAGAAAACAGATGGCGCCCCGAACAAGAGATGTAACTACGTGCAAGGGTGTTGTCTTGTACGGGGATTCCAATGTAAGAGCAAGCGCAAGTAAGGTAAGCTACGGAGTTGGCGATGACGAGCGATGGCTCGAATAAGTATTTTTATATATTGTAAATAAATAATTTGTATATATATCAACTGAAAGTTGTCTCAATTCATGATAAAAAGAAAAAGAAAATAACATGATAGAGGGGGTGGGGAGGATGAATCGAAAGAAATATGCTTTAGAAAAAGCATTCTGCTAACATAAACTGTCTATTGTAGAGTGGAATCTGGTCGAATTCTTTGAATAACACTGAAACAGGAGTCCATTTGGGAAGATCTGTTGCGAACTGTAAAGCAATATTGTACCCTGTGGTGAGAATTTAGCAATAGCTTTCCTGCAATAGAGTGAAAAAATAAGTAGGAATTGACTCAAAAAAAATTTTTTTTTATATTACTTGTTCATATTCGTGTCATGGAGCTCGTGTTTCCTACAATATACGGTGGGGGACTTGTCATGATAGGTGGGCTGTTACTGCGAAATCTGTAATCAAAATAATAATAAATAAGAAACGTTGAAAAGGGTCAAGGAAATGAAAAACTGATCAAGGACACGAAAAAAGTGATCAGGGTAAAGAAAAATTCCACTCCTCAAAACAATACCCATAAATTTACAGGTAAAAAAAATTTTTTAAACTGAAAATATGTTTTTTGACAAGTGATATATTGTCTTTTCAAAAAAAAAAAAAAAAAAAAAAAAAAAGAAAAAGGCCCTTTGTCAATGATTGTCTTTCATTGTCAAACCAAAAAAAAATTAAAATTCGTAATGTATCCGTTTATGTTCTCTCATCGTGTCAAATAAAAAATTTAAAAATATGTGCGTCCTTTGTAATTATATCCCGTGTTTTGTCCATCTTAAAAAAAAAAAAAAAAAAAAAAATCACCCTTAAAATAAAAAATATGTAATTTTTAAATGTCATTATTTCTATTGTTCTGTTATTTTGTTTTTACTTATTTTTTTTTTCTCAATCATATAATTTTGTTAAAATATTTACCATCATCTTTCAATGTAAATAATTTGTTTTCTATACAAATAATATTAGTCAAAGTGTTGTATATGTATTTCTTATATATATTTATTTATGTTTTTATTTTTATTATTTTTTTATTTGTGTTAAAAAGAATTTGTATATTTTATTTCTTTTTCTTTCTATTTGTCTTTATATAATTTTTTTGTGTCGTAGAACTAAGTTATTTAATTTTTTGATTTTATTTACTTTTACATTAGAACATATCTAAGCTCAAATTTACTTGTATATAATAAATAAATACTTGTTTAACTAAAAAATTTTTACATAGTCTCTCCACAAAAAATTGCAGTTCTTGCTATATATGAAGGGGCCTGATGACCGAGTGACTAGTGCTATGGCACTCGATGCCACAGGTTTCGTGTTCGAGTCCCGGCGGTGCCATGGATGCTTATAGTGGTTCGGAATCACTTTAAACCGTAGATACCGGTCTAATATGGATGTAGAGCGTTGGACGTAATGCTGACAACCCTATCCTGTAAAAAGAAAACATCTCCTGTCTAGAAATCTGCCAGTAGGCAGACGACCTTGACCCATCATGGGACTATTGCGTCACTAATGATAATGATGATGCAATATAATAAAACATTTTTTCAAAGCTAAAATAATTAAACGTATTAATTATACTTAACCTAAGATAACATGCCAAATCAAATAAACTGCTATTTTATAACCAGCTGAAAATATGAAATAAAGAGCTATTTTACAGATTTCGTATGCATTTTTAATTATTCTATAGTTGAAAACGTATGAAAATAGCACACAAATGGGATTAATCTTGATTTTTTGTGAGTAGCTGGGCACTAAAATGTGTAAATATGTTTACATTTTTTTTTGATGAAAAAAGAGAATATAAATAAAACTCTATTTTGCCTTGGCTTTACAAAACCCACAATTTGAAATGAACTGAAATGATACTTTGTTATGAAATGGAGAGTGCTGCCGAACGCATGGAGTGACTGTGTTATTAGCATAAATATTCAAGTCCAGACCTTGTTAATTATATGTTAGAATTTATTAAATTAAATTGAAACAATGTTTGCCAAAAGACTACTTACACTGCCACAATCGCTTACAAAGCGAGTGGTTATGTTAAAACAACGTATAGATCAAGCACCTGAAGGTTCTAGGTTATACAGATGGCGTAAGAAAAATTTTAAATTCACCGCGAAGTTGTAAATAATTACAATTATGAAAAAGATGTTATATTATGACCTTTATCATTCACTTACGTTAACATAATTTTTTTAATAAGTTAACTTCGTGAAAGTATCCCAAATTCTGTTTTATTATAATTCTAAATATAAAACAGATTTTCTCTTCTACACATTTTTTTCTCTTAGTGAAGGGGAATAATAATAAAATTTTATGTTTTATAAAAATAATACATGTATATGCTTTATAAAAATATACTGTTGCCCTTTGTTCGTCCTTTCTTATTTTAGTTTCTTATATATATATTAAATTTTTAAAATTAATGCAAATAATATATAGAATTGGTGAAAAGTAAGTGGAAAATTCATCTCATGTTTACCTCTAAGTTTTGTTATTGTACTTTTATATTTCTATGAACATAATTATTTAGTTAAAAAAATAATGGAATCAGTAAGGCCTGCAATTTTTCAATCAATATATCATAAATTAAATATGTGCATTTAATTTATGTATTTTTAAATTATGCATTTTTACATTTGTGTAAGTTATTTTAGTGTTCTTAGTTAAAACTTCCTTTTTTAGTTTCATATGATTTAATTCAGCATTTTTATGTATACACTTAATTGTACATAGCTTTTCCATTAAATAAATTATGATTTTTTTAATGATAAAGCGCTTCATGTTAAAGAAACAATTGTTTATGCTAAATGGAATCAGTAAGTAACATTACTAAACATCATTATCATTACAAAATAAATACAAAGATTGTGAAATAGGAGAGTCAAATTGAACAAAGACTGCTTAGTTTTCTTTTGGTTATAGAGTAAAAAGATATTTTAATGGTGGTACATAATACATATACTTACTTCTTTATGAAAAATAGATTACTGTATGTCAATTCTATGATTATATAAATAAAGAAAAAACTCTGTTCTGATCTTATCATGATTTACATAAATTTAAGAAGTATGTGATTTATTGATTGAAAATGATTATTATAATTTTAAAAATAAAAGATTTTCATTTTGATCTGCAGGTATTTTAGAGTAATTTAAACATTATGAAATACATATAATGCTATCTTGAAATTCAAGAATTAAAAGGTATTATTTTACTCTACCCAAATTTTACATAGGAAGTATTTATAGAATGTTAATCACATAGAAGTAATGTTATATAATCAAGTTCCATTTCATAATTCTGAATTACTATTATTTAATATTTAACTATTGTTAGAATCTAGATCAGCTCCTTGGTTATATTATGCTTTTTGTTTGTCTCTTTACATAATATTATATAACCAAGACTTACTATATAAGTATTAAATTTTCTCTGAGTATTGATTCTCAATTTAATTGTCATGAAACTTTTTTTAGTTTCTTGTAGACAAGGACAAATTGCTTCCCCCCCCCCTTTTTGCAATTTTTTTTTTTTTTTTTTGTCTGATGCATGTTTTATTTCATTTTAATTCTTTTTTTTTAAATATATATAGGTGGATTTTGGATGGCACTATTAGCAGATTACAAATCTGTTGGAAAAGACATAATTCAAGATTGTAAAGAAAAACCTAAAAAAGCATTTATTATTACTTCAGGTAAAAATACTTTTATTTATTTTTTTTTGAATATCATTTACTGTTTGAATTTTGATTAGCTAACTGAAGATCATGTTTGTTGAATTATCTTATACTGAAATGAAGCATAGTATCTGTTGCTTTTAGTGTAACAAAATAGTTTATTCCTTTGATATCTTATTATAATTTAAAAATTCTCATGCAAATAGAGAAAAAAGTAATTTTTACTTTTAAATGATAGAAAAAATTTGGTATCTGCCATATTAATTGCATGTTGCCATTTGATTGCTGTCATTGTTGAATGTTGACCAAACTTTCTTTCGAGAGGTGGGGAGATATTAAGCAAAAAATGTTTGATATTAATATCCACTGAGGTTATTATGAGTGATCAATTGCTCTGTAGGCGATTATTATTTATAAAATTTTTTGTTTCTCACTATATTTAGGGTAAACATATCTCAGGGGTGAAAATATGTGTCAAACTAAACCAAAATTCATCCCTTGCTATATTCTGCTACAAAAACGGCACATTTCGCTTGTGATGAGATGATAGATTTATGAGATATTTTCTTTATTTTGTTTTAGTAACCCTGAAAAATAGCTAAATATTAATGATCCAATCCTCAGCATTCCCTTAAGATCGCCACTGGAGGAAATAACTTCTACTTTTATGACATTTTTGCTATAATAATATCTATTGGTTGCATCAACAACAACATTCGTCATACTTTTCTTGTCGCCTTCATATTAGTGATGGGCGATTCAAATCATTTTAATGATTCGAATAGTGGGAAATTGTTTTAAATCATCCGAGTCAAATATGTTCTATACTGTGACACCATCTATTGTTCTTTATAAGAACAAACATTTTAAATAATTTGTTAACATATACTGCTAAATGCTTTTTCAACAGCTATTTCAAAAAAATGTATTAAATTTAAATTAGTTTCAAATTTTATTAATATTTTACATTTGTAAATTCTTCACCACCATGCATACTTTTTACACTTCCTCACTAAATCTTTTTGATTTCTAAAATGTGCTGAATATTTCTCTGTTTTATTTGTCCCTTTTTTTATTTATTATCTTGTTAAATATCCAAATTTTAAAATAATTATATTTTTGATAAAAAAAAATGCACAAATTAGCTGTAATCTGTGATTTGAAGAATTGAAGCAATTCTTTATTTCCCATTTGTTACTTGAACTGAATTTCGTAAGAATGTTATATATATATATAGAGAGAGAGAGAGAGAAATATAAAATTCTCAAAAATAACATTTTTTAAATAATTTTTATTTAAAAATATTATTTATGACATTTATCCATTATTAACCTGCAAGTGAACATTCTTCTTATGCATAACATATTGTTTTGTGTGCTATATTGTGTGGTTTTTTTTAAATATGAATACATATAATTTTAGGTTTAATTTAAAAAATATATATTACTTTTGCTTATACAAATAGAAATAACATATAATAAATTAAAGCTTTTTTTATTTCTCAATTGAAGCTCATATATCATTTGATAATTTTAAATGAATCTTATTTCTTAATACAATATATTTAAAATAATTCATAATTCAATTAAATAACATTTAATGCAAAAATAGCATGCCGTAAAAAATTATGAAAAAATGTAATATATTTTTTTCTATCAAATAATTTAATAATCATATTTTTATATGAAATCCTTTAAAAATTGGTATAATATTTCTATTAAAAATATTCATCTTTAAGAATTCCAAAATATTCGAAGCTGCAAGAAGGATAAAGATAAATTATTAGATTTTAAAAAAGGCAAAATATACATTAATAAATGCATTCATTACTAAAATGTATGCAATTCAGTAATGAATGCATAAATTTTTAATATTCTATTCTAATTTAAATTTTCTTCTTGAAATTAATGTATATACCAATAAATTAGTTTCATATTGAATTTCTGGTGCCATACAAAATGGTAGAATTTAATTTAATTTTGATGCAAATTATGCAACTTTATTTCTTGCCAATCATACAATTACTAAATAGTATAAAATTCATTACTATATACTGCTATACAACCACTGAGAGAGAGAGAGAGAGAAAGGTTCTACAAAGATGTAATTTGTCCTGCTACGAAAATAATCTTTTGATTTTCCAACCCTGATATCCTAATCCTTTTATCAAACTTGGAGTATTATCATTTCAATGCTGCATGCAGTGCATTGTTTCCTCTATAGGGGATGTCTACTCTTTTAGCATCCTTTGGTGACATTTACAAAAAAAACAAAACAGCATTTTTGTTTAATAAAAATGTTGTAGAATAATATTTGGCTTCTTCTAATACACAAAAAAAAAAAAAAAAAAATTTTTTTTTTTTTAATAAATAAGCAGAGGTAAAAATTTTAATTACTGAAATAAGAAATCTTGCAAAATAAAAATAAAAAATTGTATAAATAAAATAATATTTTATTAATATTATTATATAAATAATATACTATTTTTTGTATTTATAATTTTAAAAAAAGTACACGAAAATTTCAGTGTTTTAAGAGAATTGACAATATTGCATTAGACCAAATGCTTGTTATTGTTATTGAAAGATCTATGACATTTCATATCTGATGGGTAATTTATTTTTGTGTTAAAATTAGCTGATAAGACACTGCATTGCCCAGTTATAGAAATTAATACATATTTATTTTGGCAAATTTTATTAGGGGCTAAATAAAGGGTCTTAGAATTTTGTAAATTTACTTTTGTTTTATTGCTAATTTTTTAATCCATACTGGATTTCTGTTTTGCAATTTTTTTTTCCAGTAGGCATCTTTGGTTTCATTTTTGAAAACTTTACACAATAATTTACTTTTAGACATAATTTTAAAAAGCAGAGAGAATTGCCATTGCCACATACAACTGTTAAAGTAAAGATCATTTTCATAATATATTATGGTTATATATATATATATATATATTGTAATTCTGACCAAAACAATACCAAACATGGGACAGAAATGGAATTTAAAAGATGTTTTTTTTATTTTTTTATTTTGACAATCATAAGCCAGCCAACAATGTAAAATCATCATGTTAAAGGTCAACTGTTGTGGTGGTTTACTTTTTTAATTAAAATTACAAAAGTAAAGAATTATATATTTAATTTTTTTAATTCTGGCACCTAAATGAATAAGTGGTTAAAATTTTTTGAAGTTTTGGCAGTCTGTAGGGAATAGCATCTCTCTCTATTTACTTTTATATAAAATTGTACTCTTATACTTATATATTATTATTGCTTATTGTACACTTATACTTTTATATTTATGAAATAATTTGTTTTTGTGTTCTTTTTTTATTGCGGCGAAGAGCATACAAGTAAAATTATTAGTTCAGAAAGCATTATGAAGTTTTGTACTATTACATAATATTTTTATTTAACTAGAATGTTTTGAAAAAAATAAGGATTTTTTTTCTATTGGTATATTCAAATAGTATATGGCAAAAGTTTTTTATTGGGATATGGGATTTCTAAAAAACAAATGATTTATTAAGAAAAATTAAAAATAAATAAAATTGCAGCTTTATTTAAACCAGGGTGTTAAATAAACTACACAAAAATTATGAGAAAAAGAATCTTTATTGTTTTGCTTATGATTGTATTGGTTTACATTATTTATTTGTTTCTTATTTTACAATTATTTTTAGTTTTTTTTACATTTACAACACACATTTTTTCACATATGTACATATAAAAATGTACTAGTAAAAACTTTGCTGACAATAACTAAAAAATATAGCCTTGTGTGATAAAATCTTTTTAAAATGCCCATCAAATAACCATTTCTGTGACTGAACATACATTTAAAATAAATTAAGCGAAGGATGTATTCTTGTAGTAAACCAAGTCTAAATCAGAAATTCTTATAAACAGTGTTAACTTAATACAAAAATAACTCATCTATATTATATGAAAAATTCCTGTTGAAAATCAATATCTAAATTTCTATCTGGAATCATTTTATTATGAACATTTAAGAGTAAAACTGTGTTTTAAGTAACTGTGTTTAATATTTTTCTTTGTATAAGGTTAACTATTTTGTAACTATAATATAAATTTGTATAAACTTTGTTTTTTGTATTTATGAAAGATTTTTTCGCAATACAAATGTTGGAATCACTTATCAAATTAGAATAATGCATTAAAGTGTTTAGTTCCAATTAATTAATTTTTGATTGTTTAATGGAATAAATGTTAAATTAAATCATCAGTATGAAATTTATGATGTGCAATATTCAATATGTGTTTCTTTGTATTTAAAAAAGTTACACAACTAAAATAATAAACTGATGCTTGTGTATTTTTAAATAAATTGTAATAAAAAATAAATACTATTAAACTGCTTGTAACAAATAGATTTTTTGTGATGTAGACAAAAATAATAATGAGTATCAGAAAACAATAAAAATTATTTTTGTTTTATTGAAGATCAATAGGAAAAAAATGTCCTCGTTACTTAAATATAACTGAGCATATTTATTTGTACTTATTCAAATAATATTACATTAACATTTCAGGATCTAGATAAAGACTTACAAACATTTTAATAAATAATAAACATTCTTGATATAGTTTTCTTTTTTCTCATTAACCTAAAATAAAAAATCTAATGTGTGGCTAATGGCATAAAGGTTCCTTCACAATTTATATTTCTAAGTATAATTTCCATTTGAAAAACCTGTGAAAAAAAAGTCTTTCTTGCAATTATAAATGCAACTCAGTGAAATAATTATTATTCTTTTATTTTAATCTCGGAAAAAATTAATTTAAGATGCATATATACACAGATCACTTTGTAAATAATCTGCACAATCAAGAAATTTAAATGGTGCATGATGATTTGCACACCTTATTTGGAATTAAAATGTTTTTAAGATTTTTCCCATGTAAATAAATTGTTCTAACAATTATTTTTTATCTAATTATCATACATATCATATACACTTTAAATAATAAACTCTTACTTGTATATATGTCTTCAGTATGTTTAAAAGTGCAATAGTATTGCTAATTTATGTAACTGTCTGTATAGTTTATATAACATTGCAGTTATTTAGAGGAGAGATCTTCCCAGTTTGGCATCTCCCATTTTTTAACATTTTTATCACCTTTCCCTTCCTCTTTTTTGTGTGTCCACGTGTGTACTTTTTGCTCAATCCCACTGTTCTGCAGTGTTTCCTCAAAACTCTAGTGTCAGAACAGGAAAAAAAAAAAAAATAAATAAAAATACCCATTTCGTAATTTCTTACTCCAAGTAAGAATGTTCTTCAACTTGGATTTAAAAATGATCAGCCACAAAACGCAGCTTCAAGTAACAAGCTGGGTTAAAATGTATATTGTCCTATGACCATTGCCATCTGGATGCCAATGGAAAAATTCCCCTGTTGAATTTTCTTCTGTTAATATCCGTGATTTACAACATAATATTGCATCTAAATATATATGTTAACTAATTATATTCATTTACTGATAATGATATATAAATTAATTTGTGCACTTTCAATGTAAATGTAGCATATTGGTAAAGCACAATTAAGTTACATCATTCATTTTCTTTACAATATTAGATGTTATGTAGAAGAGAAAGTAAAAAACGCCTGTGCCTTAAACAAATAATTCATTATCAATGTTTTTATCAAAAGTAGTTAATAGAATCCCTGCTATTAATTGCCAAAAATATACACGGATACAAGATCAAGTTGAGATATCCTGGGGTTTTTTTTTCCCCTTCTATTTTTAAATCAAATTCAATGATTTTAATAAAATTTGCTTAATGACATGAAAATAAATCTTCTAAACAAAATGCATTAACAACTTCCATAAATTTTAGAAATCAAAAGCAATTATGTTTATTTCACTATATATGTTGAAGTAGAATTTAAATACTTTTTGTTGGTAAAATTTTAATATGATTTTAAATTTTAAGGAACTTTCATTCTTTGGTTTAAGATCAATTGCTTAGTAGTAAATAATTCTATGTTTACTTATTACATTCCATATCCATTTTCATTCATTTAAAAAATATCCCATTATATATGTATATAGTGTTATTATTAATATAAATAACAGTATATTTAAATAAATTTATTTAGATCCAAAATATGATTATAAAAATGTTTTAATAATTGGTATTTTCTAAAAGCCTATAATACATTGTTTTCCCATATGCTTTTGCATATAAAGAACATTGTTGAGCTTAATGAACTAAATTTCAATGAACAACTATTTCAAATATATTATTAAGTATCATAATTATCACTTCAGAAATGTGTTTTTCTTATTTGTGACTTTTTATATTCTTTCAGGGTTAGTTGCCATGGTGACAGCTATAAAAACAAATCCAAAGGAACACTGTTTTATGGATCAGCATAACAAAAACAGGACCACCCTTCTGATGGTTGCAGATCCCATTAGGAATCCTGTAGCAGAGAAACACAACACTTACCTCACCACTTGCATTAATCAGGGCTTGTTGAGATGTTCAGACTTGGTTTTCTTTTCAGTGATGTGGGTTGCAGACTATGACAAAGATTGCAGCATATATGCAACACATTGTAAATATCTAAGACCGCAATTCTTAACATTTTATCGAAGGATTGTGGATGTGGGTTTGTTTGGAACATGGATCAATTTGAGACTGAAGATGAAAGATTTTGATATTAATCCCAATGAATGGGATGGATTATCTTAAGTTTTTGGTCATAATTTAGTTTCTGTAAAATTATGTTTTGTGTGTCCTTAAGAAGATTTTGTTGAAACTATAATATGTGTAGCAAAATAAAGTATATTTCCTTTCATGCTTAGAAATTATCTTGTTCAATAGATTTTATGTAATTAAAAAGAAAGTAGGCATTTTTTTGCTAAAGCCTCTATTTCATATATTTTTTTAATAAATAAAGGCAGCAAGTTTAAAATAAGTTTAAATATTTCTGTTTTGTATAAGACAATAGGTGTTTTTATGATATTCAATGAGATTACTATTGTAATAACAGCTCACAGTACAATTATGTATATGACAACCACCGATTGTGTGGAAAGGAAACTTCTGGTGTAAAGACAAAAACAGATAAAATCAATTACATATTAGAGATGCTACTTAGATGTATGGGTGCAAAACAATTTTGAAAGAAAGCTCAATAATTGTTGTAAAACTGTAAATAATTGCTCAATAATTGTAACATTGGTTTTCACTCTCTTTTTATTTATTTAGTTTTGCAATTTCATGGATAACATATTTTATATATGTTATCTTTGGATTCAAAATAGGTTCATTATTTTGTTAAAATTAACTGGATTTTTTACATATAATAAATGTAATATATTATTTTAATAGATTTTTTAAATAAAAGTTCCATTTTTATTAAATAAAATTATATAATTTTTTTCATATTAAATAACTGGTAAGTGTTTTTGATAATGAATATTGAATATTTGCATTTTTTTAAATCTAGAATTGAAGGACTTTTCGTGAAGCTGGTGGCTTTTGATACAACAAATTGTTTTTTGATTGCTATTACAATTATGCTTACATCATCCTTCATTGTTTTTTGTGTTTATGAGAGCACTATTAAGTGATGAGATTTAAAAGGTTATATAATGGACATTCTATTAAAAAATATTTGGAGAGAGAGAGATTTTCTTTTTTTTTAGAAATGCCTGATAAAAAAAAAAAGAAATATTTATGTATAGGATGCATAAAATAAGAGTAGATTTTTTTTTATTAGATAAATGTGCTAGGTTTTTTTTTTATGATAAAAAAGGGAAGTTTTAAAACTGAAAAAATGTAATTTTAGCTCAATAGGAAATGCTACTTAATATCGGATATTATTAAATAAAATACATTGCGTAAGTATGATTACTCAATGATTATCAGTGAATAATATATCGTCATAATTAGAATTGTTCTGATTTCTATATTTAAGTAAAATATTTTAACGCTGTCTTAATTTTTAAAAAAATTTTATTATTACTGCTTACGCTTAAATTCAACGTTATGCTCTTTTCTGTAAAACATGTTCATTTTCTTATACGTAAATTATTTGGAATATTGGCGTAGATAGTTTAGAATATTAGCATAGCAACAGTAGCTTATTTGAACTCGGCACTTTACTTATTGAAAATGGGAATTACAACAATATATATATATATAGGTTTTAGAACTTTCCAGACATGAAAAAATCTAGACATAAAGCAATACAAACACAAAGCAAAAACAATTTTTCAGGCTCTTTCTCTGTTGTCAGATGTGATCTCGAAGATTGATCTCGCATGGCGGGATGATCCCTGCAGGGAGATACTTAACCACTAAACCAATGAGAAGAGGAATTACGCTACAATATATACATAAATCTTACAATCAAAAGTTGCAATGCTGCTGACTGCATGGAAAAATCGGACGGAGAAAGTTTTTTTCGGATGAGTTTCAATAGCAATAAAAATAATTTTAATTTTTAATAATTACGGTTTTAAATTGCGAAATATTAAAAAAAAACTTAGGTGAAAAGAAATTCCACAATAACTTAACTTTTTCCTTTATGATTTCCCCACGTGTATCAGACTAGTACTGAAAAGAGGTAATTGATTCGTCCGTTTCCCTCTTTAAACGGATGTTTACCTTACCACACAATTCGTGGTTGGACTATATGTTTTTATTCAAAATTCTCTTTCACTAATCTTGTTTACAATTTATTTATTTTATGCAACAGTAAAATATTTTAAGGACAGAAACTTTATCGCCTCATGATTAGGTTCTGCCGATTAAATCAATAATAAAAAAAAATAAAAAACCCTACTTTTTTAAGGGTTTCATATACAATTATAATTTATTTCGTATGTTTATTATTATTGTTATCATTTTGAAAAAAAAAAAAAACTTAAGATTACTAGGGCGTTAATTTTCAGCCATATGTTATTTTTGCTTATCAAATTTTATACCAAAAGCAATACCTTTTTTTCAATTCATATTCCCCTTTGTAAGACTTGCTTATTGAATGAGGAACAAAAGAAAAAAAAATCATCCTGGTCTTCGTAAATGTTAAAAATTGTACATATTGAAATTTATACACTGTAATTCTGTATTAATAATGTCTGTATATATTTCAATATAATTGAAAGTACTTAAATATCAGTTAAATTATAGACTATCCTCATTATCGCAACAGACCCATAGTGGGCCAAGGCCATCTGTTCGCTGGCAAGTTTCTAGGTAATAGATGTTTTATTTTTACGGGGTAAGGTTGCTAGCCCTACATCCAACAATCAAATGTGACTGGGTACTATAATTTAAAGTGTATTCCGAACCACTACAAATATCCATAGCATCGCCGGGGTTCGAATCCGAAACCTATGGCACCAGCGCTAGTCACTCGGCCATCAGGCCTCAACTTATAGGCTATATAGTAAAATAAAATTTCTGAATCCATTGGCACTTTAAGATTTATTTTTCTGAACAATTCTTTTTTTCATGGGTGTTTTCTTATCCTATTTGATAAAACAGTTGCTGACTTTTGCATTACAACAATGATTTGCACGATGGAGTAAATTAATTGAAAATTATCATTTTCTGTAATACATCTCTTTATGTTTGTAGAAATTTCCGCAAATTTTTTTTATCAAATTTTGGTAAATTTAGTGGGTTTTTTTAAACATGCATCAAAATCTATTTTTAAATTTCATAAAATACAATAGAGGTTCTAATAATAGAATTCGAATTATTTTTTTCTAAAATTGCAATTAATTTAAGAAGAAAAAACAATTGGAAGCAATTAACTTACAATATCAAACTTTGGGTTTCCATTTCGAGTAAAGCAACTTTTTATTCAATTTTTTTCTTTTCATTTTTGGGAATATTTTTAAAGCAACCCTAATCATCCTAAATGAAGTAATTTTGAATAAATTAAAGTCCTCCAAAATGCTAATTACTATTACTTTGGATCTACATCTAGATAAAAAAAATAAAAAAAGTCCTCCAAAATGCTAATTACTATTACTTTGGATCTACATCTAGATAAAAAAAAAAAGAAATATAAAAAAAAATTCTCATAACCTTTTCGGAACTTAACAACAAACTTTTTACATAACTATTAACTTTATATCTATCTATTAACTATACTGGTTCATTACTTTCAAGTTCATTTGTGCTTAGGTTTGTGTTAATATTAACGTTACTGCTAAATTAACTATGTTGACGAGAATTAATTGTGATACTCGACGCTAGATGGCAATAGGAGGTGCGCTAATTTCAGCACTAATTGAATTCAACTCTTCGGAAAGGAAAAGTTTCATATTAGCCATGCAGTATCAACCTTATACATCATTAGGAATACAAGGAGTAGGAATTTTTTGATATTAGTAGTTGCGTTTGGTGTCTGCTAAATTTAACACTTTCGAGAGGGAAAGATTGATACCAGTGTAACACTCAGAGTTGCGTCAAATTCAACTTCAGTTATACTGTATTCAACTCTTGACTGGCGGCTGAGTTATTATTTATTTTCTTTTTAACTCCATATAAGTTTCGCCTTACATAAAACTTAAAACATTCTTTTTTCTTACATTTCTCGTAGTCTTAATGCATTGTGTTTTAAAAATGCTTTTTCAACAAAATGTTTCGAATTGAAATACGTCAATTTTCCTGAGTAAGATGTTCATTCTAAATTATTCCTTTTTCTGAATAACTTAATATAATTCCTTTTGGGTGAAATATTTGATATTTTAAATAATTATGTAACCGGAGGTACGAAGATTTTATTCTTCAGGCACTCTGTAACAAAAATACTTTTGCCTTTGTCAATAAAATGATGAGTCTTCTTTGTTTGCAAGGTATTAAGAAGAATTGTATAAGAAAGTTTTCTTTAAATAGATTGTTTATTTTTAACCTATAATATATTTTACAGATGGGTAAGCAAATTGCGACTTTTCTTATTGAATGCAGGCCGGAATGTACTGTAATTTTTCTTAATTCATAGAAGCTTGTAGCTTACAATTTCGCTTCAGAATTCGGATTTCGAATGTTCATAATTGACAATAATTTGTCAAATTACCTCCATGTAAAGTGTTTTTCTTAAAAAAAAATATATATAAATGCTTAATATGATAATAATTACAGAGTACATATAGCGGTAAAATCACAACTAGTATGAGAACGACTCATAAGCTAAATTCATGGCAATCACCGCTAAATGAAACCAAAAAGAAATTCATCAAAGTAGTTCAACTCAAATTTCAAAAATAAGTAAAAAATAAAAGTAATTTAGTAAAAGTAAAGAAAAAAAAATTAGTAGAAATAAATTTTTAATTTTTTGTAACTGACGGAGTTCTTTAAGTGGGCCTGTTTTATTTAATTCAAAAAATATATTTATTTGTAATGCTATTTAATTGAATTAAATTGGTGTATTTTTATTATTCATTGTTCATAGCTGTCATATGCATTGTTAGATTCCAATAAAATTTTATTTTTGATAGAAAGAAAATTTTCTCTGTAAAAATTATTAAATTATTAATTATTAATTTTTGAGGTGTAATGATTTAAAAAATTTTTTTGTTTACATCAGAATTTATAAGGTATATTTTATTATAAATTTAATTTTCTGATGAGAAAAAAAAATATTTGTTCGAGTTATAACACATAAATTAACTGATTTTTTTTATTTAACACATTTTCGAGAATGGGAATTGAATTCTAAATATTAATAATTGTGACAAGCCATAATAAAAAAACAACTTTTTTTCCGAATTCATTTGAATTTTAGAGTTTTGCTCCCCGTTTTTGAATTCCAGAATTAATTTTTTGTCTTGAAAAAATAATTCTTTGCTGCTCCTCGAATGCAGTAAGAGTTGAAAGCCATGGAAAAATGGTTTGATGTATTTATTATACTTGCAGAAAAAAAAATGATGATCCGCTCTTTTATAAATTAACTCAAAAGGCAATATATACACGGGAATAACCCATAAGGAATTCTGAATCATAATCAGACATGGTTAAAATGTTCAGTAATGTTAATACTCATACTATCAGGAATGAGGGGGAAAATGAACAGTGGCCCTTAAGGACTTCTTTTTTTCCATTGGCTTCCAAAGGGAATTATCGAAGACTATTAGTTCAGAATAAGACAGAAAGTTTAAAGCTCTTTATAAAACAAAGTATAATGTTATATCAGGAAAACATAGTTCTATAAGAAATTTGAGAATTACTTTTGTTTTAGGAAAGTTTACTCTAGTCTCTTGTCAAAATTATGATTGGTTTTATTATTGAATTTCAATCTTAAATCTATTGTATAAATCGATTTAAAATTAAGTTTTATGATATTATGGGGTACATGGAAAGATTTCACTTGATATTTATTGTTTACCATCTCTCATCATTGTGGTCTGTTTCTTTTTTTAACACTTAATGAAACCATATATAAAATTTTTTTTTTACAAAAATTTGCACGATTAAATTATGAGTTTATTTATCAACTTAAAGCTCATAGAGGTTTATTATTAATATTGTTGTTTGGAGTCTAAATGTAACATTCTTTAAATATGCTAAAAATTATGTAAAATTAATAACCGACAAGGTAATCAGTCAAAGAGATTGAGTGACATTTTGAAAACATTACCTTCAATAGTTTCTTCGGTTTTTTAAACATGAATGGCAACCCAATTTTTGGCCAAAAGACGCCATTCTCCAATCGAAACATTGTGGTGATTTGGTCAAAACACAGCGTAATTTTTTTTTGTAAATATTTACAAAACCGGTATCTTTCTATTACAGTTAATTACTTCAGTGATTTTCTGATTTCATTGTATTCGAGATAAATAGGTGATACTTTGTTGTGGTTGTGTCCGCCGTGATTAAGCTGCACATCAAGTTGTTTTTTAACGATGACGTACAGTCACTTTTTACACTCCAAGTAAAACTGAATTTAATGTGATAAAAGTATCGAAAAATCTGTTGTATTTTAAGAACACGAATTGATGTTTCCATGGAAACTTACTTGGCAATGCTCTATATGTGTTGACTCCGATACAATTGTTATATACTTACAGCATGTATGCTAAAGGCAAAGGCTCAACGGTACCGTCAGATGCTCAAGCAAGAGAAAAGTAAGTTTTTTCATTATATTTGTTACACTTCTTTAGTACTATTTAATAATTGTAATGTGATAGTGTTTCAATATTTCCAATATTAAGTTGGAATTGTATTGTAAAATTTTTTTACGTGAACTCAAGTATGAATTTCTATGATTGTGTCGATGATTTAAATTTTTTTAAATTTTATATTTATTTGTGATTATAGATGTACTGAAAGGTGAAATGCAGCTAATCATGATTTCAAAATACTTTCATCAATTTCGTGAAATTTATGAAACTTTTAACCGAAAACTATAATGTATCACTATTCTTGGATAGGAACTTAATATGAATTAATTTTCTGAAAGCACGCTGTTATGCTGAATTAAATATTTTTCACGCTTTGAAAGCTATATAAAAAGTCTACTTACTTGTCCGATGTTAAATAAAATTTTGAAAATATTGGGGTCTGTAAGAAATCACTTTTCAAGAATTTTTAATTGGTATAACTGTTCATTTATATTGTTAGTGACGTTAACAATTACCATTTCATATATCTGAAATAAAGCTTATAATTTTTTAAATTTTCTATGCCAAATTCAAAATGGAATAAAGAAATAGTTAAAAGAACATTTTATAATTTCTGACATGAATTTATTTTATTCATAAATAATAAATATTTTTAGAAAAATGCTCTTCACAAAATTATATTTATTGAAAATAATTAAGATTAGCAAAGGGCATTATTATTGTTTACTATTTCCTCGTATTGAAAAAAATTATTGCTGTCTGCAAAATTCATGGAATTATTTAATTGATAGTTATTAAGAAATATGAATGAATGAAAATAAATTCATATAGACAAATATACCAATAAATCTTAGCTATTTTTTGCATTATATTTAAATACAATAAGTTAGATTTTCAAGAACGTTAAAAATTAAAAAAAAAAATGACAGCATTTTAAAGGATATGCTAATAAATTCTAAAAAAATTGAGAAAAATTACTTAAGCATATTGCAAGTGAAAAAAAAGAAGCATAATGTCGTAAGTTTCTTCCTTTATAATATGAGAGATATATATAAAAAAAGAAAGAAACAGCAATTAGTCAAAAATAAAACTGTAAAAATTTGTTTGATAGGTTAATAATACAGTAGAACCTCTGTAACTCGAACTTCAAGGGAGACACCAAATAATTCGAGTTAAAGAGTTTTCAACTTATGCGGATTTTGTAAGGAAATATTCGACTTGTAGAGGTTTAGATTCTTTCTAACTTATTTTGAGTTAGAGAGTTAAAATAAATAAAAATTCAAGTTACACAGGTAATAAATATGTTTATTTGCAACTTAAAAGTTATATTATGTACTACTATAAAAAAATCAAAATAATTCCGAAACAACCTTAAAGGTATCGAGTTGTAAAGGTTGTAAAATCAAACATTGCTAATGTTCGAGATATAGAGGTCCAGTTTTTTTTTTACGAGTTATGGAGGGAAAATATATATCAAAATGGCTTGTGTGGATTGACTAATTATTTTGACATATAGAGGGTTAAAATTTCGAGTAAAGGAGGTTTTAGGGCATGAAGGGAAGGGAACAAAATTTTTTTTTGAGTTTTGGAGGTTTTCGACTTATTGAGGTTCGACTTAAAGAGGTTTTACTGTATTACGAAAATTTCCAAAAATAATAATGTCATAAACCAAATATAATCCTGGTGATGTGCAAAATTAGAGTTTTTAAGCCTGATAACATTTATTCTGGTTAATCAATGAAAAATATTATATGCATTCTGTTAATTTGTTTTTAATTATTTGGGATTGATTTGCTTGCGAGTGTGATTTATTTGAATTCATTTTTTAAATTTTAATTTTTATTGATTCCTATGTTATATGAGAAAAACTATAACATAGTACATGTAAGTTTTATCCAGATAATAGCTGATCAATCTGAGTAGTTTCCGATACCTCATTGCAGGAGATGTATTTGTACTTTTATGTATATTTTTATTGTTTTTAAACTACTTTCAATTAAAAATAAAGTTTTTAGCCAAAAATTTAAACTATATATATAATTTAAAAAATAGATCATAACTAATTTTAGACTTATATTATTATTTTTTACTGTACTGTTATTAGTATTTTGTTTTATTGTTAATTATATAACATTCAAGAGTGATTGTTCACTAAAAATTTGATTATCAGTTTCCAAAATTCCCTTTTATCCATCCATAAATTTCATGTTTCAAGTTATTGAAAACTATTTTAAGAAAAATGTTTATTTCTCCATCTCTGAAATAAATATGCTTAAAAAGGTTGCATAATTCTATAGACAGTGGTAAATGCATTATGTCAAATAGAGGGAATAATGTTTTCTTTCAAATTTTACGTTGTAATTTCATTGAAAAGGTAAAGTGAGGGAGGCATCTGAAAAATTTTTTTTTTCATGTATAATTTTTAAAAATTGTATGCATAATTTAGAGAGGAAGGAGCCTTTCTCAGCATGAAGCTCAGAAAACTGACTATACTAAGCTAAAGAAGTAATAAAATATTCTGTGGTGTTAAAAAAAGAATATTCCTTCATACCCCAATTGTAACTTTTGCTTGTTAAAATGATGTTATTAAAAATAAAATAAACAAAAGTATTGCATCTTGAATTCAAACATTTTCGAATAGTTTCAAAGAATTAATAACTCTTAACTGTAATTGGCGATGCTGGATTATGTTTGCTAGTAGCCTTTATTGCCAGTAATTTAAATCTCTGCTGAGATGCTCATTTTTTAAAATTTCTAATCATTAAGATAAGTAAATAAATTTTGCTCATTATTTAAAATTTTTAACAATTGTTAATATGCAGCAATACAATTAAACTGTTAGTTGTGTGTACCAACGTTTCCTGAAACTGGTTTTTCTCCTCTTCCTCCTTTTTTTTAAAATTTACCTTTTAATCAGGCTTTGAACAACCTATAGGAATACTTTTTTATTTGACCTTTCATATTAGTATGTCTATTAAGTTTAATATGCAACATTCACTTGATCGTTTTGTTGACATTTTCTAATCCAGCAGAAAATACTCAATAATAAAAAGCTGTTATAAATCTCTCATAATCTGCTAGATTGAGAAGTTTTTATTATTTTGAAAATAGTGGTATCAACAGAGATTTCTATATTCTAATTTGAAGATATTTAAGATGAAACAAAGCATCATATTGTAATGGAAACTTCATTTTAAAAAATTTTCCCATGTAATTTTTTTTTTTAATTCTATAATGTATGTTTTATTATCTATTATAAATTTTGAGATCATTTTTTATTTTTTGCCATTTTGTTTGTTTATGCAATAAAAAGACAAATTTGACTTTAGTGCCATCAAATCCTTATAATTCACTTGTTAACTATTTCAGGTAAGGAATCTGTAGGTTTCATATATTAAATGGATGGGTAGCATGATGTGATGTAACATGTCACAAATTTTTAATAACGAATATAAATTTAAAAAAAATAGTGTGTTATTGGAAATTTTAAATGTATTACATTTTTGTAAATCCAGATAAATATTTTGCAAAATTGACCCTTTTCATATTATAGAATAAAAACATTTAAATAAAATTTCAGTCATCACATTTAAAATGCATCATAAATTATTTTTTTTAAGCTTGTTAAAAGATAATTTTAAAATCAAGTTCTACATCCTTATTGCAACATTTATAATATGCTGAATAATATGTTTTTTTAATTTTCTATAAAAACATTAACTTATTTTATGCTTTGTCCAATTTTATTTCAACAGACTTGCTCTTTATGTTTATGAATACTTACTGCACGTTGGAGCTCAAAAGGCTGCACAAACATTCTTATCGGAGGTATGTAAACTTTTTTGTATTAAAATTTTTATTTTATAGATATTCTCTATTAAAATAATATTATAATTTTTATATTTTTGCATTCAATGAATTCAGTAAAATAATTGGAATGCTTCCCATGAAAGTTTGTTTCATAAAATTGTTTTAGAGTTAAATTTTCTGATAAATAAAATTGTATTCATTTTCTATATTTAATTGAAAATTTATGTTTTCTTGTAAAATGATAATACTTGATTAGGCATAATAAAGCAGTGATTTCATGTTCAGTTAATACTTTTTAAATCATCACCAAAAAAAAAAACACGGTAATTTAATATGTGTACTATATGTTTATTTAAAAAAAAACTTTCAATAAACTATAGGATTTTATATTAAAATATGAAGGTGACTGTTTAACAAGGGTTAATGTACTTACATATTAAAACTTTCTGATTTTTTGTTGGCTAGACTGAACAACTCCTAACTGAGTTCTTTCATGCCAAGGTGTTGAATGGCGAGGTATCAAGTGACAGAGATTTGGTTTTGTTTGGCCTGTCGCCCTATGTTCATTTTGTGCACACTTTAGGCTAATCAGATCGGGACCTACAGTTTAACGTGAATTCCAAACCACTAACAAACGTTCATGCCACTGCCAGGATTTGAACCTGAAGCCTCAAGCGCACCGAGAAAAAAATGATTTTGACCCATTTACACCGTAGAATTAAAAATTGCTTTACATCAGGTGAAGTGTCAGTTACTCTTACAATCCTTATAGGCTTGATCCAAGTCACATGACGCATCAAGCATTTGAGAGTTAAAAGTTAGCCAACTTCGAACAATCATTTTGGGCATTAATGCTTGCAATTTTGGTTAATGCTTTACTCTTTGCTTCATGTCTTGGTGTGAAGGAGGCTTAAAAACGAGAAACTATTTGATTCCTTTAGAATTCACCCAGAATTTGAATGAATATTATACGGTTTTATATTTTTCTAGGTATTAAATAAAATTATATCACTTTTATTAATCCCCAATGAAGTGATGAATATTAGAACTTTAGTTCTGTGCTTAATTTTTTGGTAGAAATAGCACATATTTTTTTCTAAAATTTGTCATACTCATAGTTTTCTTATATTTATTATTTTCTCTATTCCTATTTTAATAAATAGAAATTAAAATATTAGTATTTAACTGTTACATTTTTGAAATTTTTTTAAAAATATATAAAGGAATAATTATTTTTCCTCATCCTATCCAGTAGTGCATAAGGCCTTTAATTTGCATTGCCCTTCTTTGCAATCTTATGCACAGGCTTTTGTTCTTAACCTGCTCGTCCATCAACTATGCCTTTCACTATCATTTTGGGTCTTCCTCATTATCTTCCCTTTGGTGACCATGCGAATGCCACTGCTGGGATTCTATCCTGTGGTATTCTGAGGATATGCTGATCTATCTCCATCTTCTTTATAAAAGAGTACTGTTAAAATATTTAGAAAATAATAATATTTTCAAAAGTTATATCATAGCAATGCATTATATTTTGTACATCAAAAATATGCTCATCAAACCAGGCTTTGAAATTAACCTATTGATATCGAAGTCACCATTTAATTAAATTTTAGATAATCTTATACCTTAGGTAATATGTATCAAGCTTTAGTTAAGATTGGAGATATTCTTTATAATTGCATAATTATTATTTTTATTATTATAAGTATTATTTTTATCTTAAATATCTTAAAAGTGTTCTTTTTTTTTTTCAATTATGTTATTTTATTAAGGGAATATTATTACACCATTTAGAAAATTTTAATACTCAAATTTGTCTTTTAATACTTATTTTATTTTTTTATAGATACGATGGGAAAAAAATATTACGTTAGGTGAACCCCCAGGTTTTTTACACTCCTGGTGGTGGTAAGTGCATTAATTTTTACTATAGATTGTGATATATATATATGGTTAAAATATTCAGTGGTTGTTTAATATTATAATACAGTAACTTACTCTCATGCATATAATTTGTACTTATTTATATGCTGCTTTATTATTATATATCTATCAACTGAAATGTTTTGCTGTGATTTATATTTTTACTAATTTTTTGTGTAATATTTTTCTGGAAGGAAAAATTAAATATTGTTTTGTAATTTAACTTCTATTATATATAATCTTATTTTGTGAATATTAAAGAGAAAAAATGGCTAAAGGTTCCAGAACAATTTGTTATAGATCAGAGTTTTAAGTTTTTTCCATTACCTAATATGACATGCAGTGGAATGCAGTTTTTTTTTTTTTCAGAATTAATCCTTTTATCTATTGAATATATGGAATCAAATGTTAAGTTGGTTCAAAGTCACAACATCAAAGTTGAAATGGTGTTCAAAGGGCTATTCATCTTGTGTGTTGTATTAGCACAGTTACTGTGACTCAGCCATTACATTTCTTCTATTGAGTACTATATTATTATCATCGTTTGATTGTTTCATTAAATATAAAAAAAATGTTTTTCATTGAAATTATTTTTTACTGTCAAAATTTAGAATACAAAATTTTCTTATTGGTTATGATCACTTTCAGATTTGAAATTTATACATTAAAAAAAAAAAAAAAAAAAAAAAAAAAAAAATTGAAAAAAATTCAATGCATTGTATAAGGGGAAAAAAAAAAAATCACCATGCCATTTGAATAATTTATACTTATTAAAAATAAATATCAAATAAAAGTATATTACATATTGAATTTTTATTGCATCACTTTTTTGTAAACTATATACTTGAAAAGAAATATAAATTTATTATTTTAAATGGTTGTTTTTCTCTTCTTTCTGATTCTGATTCTCATAGCACTGCAACAATTTGTTTTGAGTAATTTATTATAGCTAGAGGTGGGAGTTGGAGACGAGCATTTTTGAAGGAGTCAGTTTAAAACTCTGACTCCTGATTCTATTATGAAATTTTTATTTTTCCAAAATTCTAGGAATTTATGTTAAAATTAAATAAAAAGGCCATTCAATTGTGTTTTTCAATAGTACAATCAGTAACAATGTCAGTTTATTACTTAAGCAGCAAACAAGATTTTTCTCAGCACTGAGGTTTATAAAAAGCTGTTTTTTTGATCAACAATGAAAGATCTTAAAGAAGCTATTCTATTATCAAGAAGAAAAAAAAAAGAATTAATGTATTACAAATGTAGCATCTTTGTGATTAAATTGCACCTTTTTTATTTGCTCATCGTAAGCTATTCTATTGCTCTATGAGGATTATCAAAAAAACTTTCTTGATATACGAGTACCTAGTGTTCGTATCATTTGCAGAAACTGTGTGAAATTTTGGTTTAAGGTATTTTGAGGTTTGTTCTCAAGAATCATATGGAAAGCAACCGTTAGATTCTAATAGTTACAGTTTCGAAAGTTTCAAATGGCAACTCCTTTTTTTTATTGGAATGTGATCTCCATAATGGGAAACTATTAATAGTGTTGGAACATTACCTATGGCATGAATATCGGAGGTGCTAGACAGACTAAGAAGAAAGGTAAAAACCAATAATTACAAAGAAACCACAATAATCAAAACATTTTATAATGTTTCGTGTTGATGCAAGATGGCACTGCCTCATTTGTGAGGTCTTCTGTTAAACTTTTCTTAACACAACAATTTTGTGGCACATTTATCTCCCTGTATTTCATGTTTCCATGTCTCCCAAGGTCCCCCAATCTTACTCCAAGGGATTTCTGGCTGTGGGGATACCTGAAATCTAAAGTGTATGCATTTAATCTTCAAACTGTGTCTGATTTAAAAGATGCAATCAGACATCTGGTTCTACTGATTCCTGTTGCGACAATATGTACTTCAGTGCTATCCACCATATGCCAGCTGCAATGTGTCATTGTGTGTTAAGGAAATCATGGAAAATTTGTGAAACACATTAAAATGCTTTACTTTCTGTCACATCTCTGTAATTATTGTTGTTTTTGCTTTTCTTTTTAGTCTGTCTAGCGCAGACATTTTTCATGGTACCATTTCAGTGCTATTTATGAAGATCATATTCCAATTAAAAAAATAGGTATTGCCATTTGAAATTTTGGAAATTCTGTCATTGTAACTATAACTGTTAAGAGTTTAATTGTTGTTTTTCATATTATTGTTGACCTCAAAATAAGTTAAATCAAAATTCTATCCAGTTTCTGTGAATGCTGCGAAAGTTATGGACTCGTATATCAAGAAAGTTTTTTATAATTGTCCTGTATATTGGTTCCTTAGATTGCAAAGGAATAGAAAAAGGCTGTTCAGATTTATGAAACTTTATTATTATTATTTTACATGATGTGGATATTATTTTCAACAAAACTTAGAAAAGTGAGAACAGGTAATAATGTAAAACAAATAAATTTTATTACTAATTGACTTCATGGTATGTTAAATAAGCTTTAATGTTTAATTTTGGACATCAGTACGACTTCCAAGACTTTTGATCTACAAAAGAAATACTTCTTTTAGAAAAAGTGATTTTAATGATGTTCTCTGGTTATTATGTATATAATTTTTAAACTAATCCAAGTCATAACTTACAAAGCAGGTTCTATATTAATATCTTGTTATTTGCTTTTTTCATTTCTGGTGGTAAGTACAGTACTTATAATTAGTTTTATTTGGAAAATGAATGAGCATATGATAAAACAAAAAGATTTTACTAAATATTAAAAAATTTCAGTGTTTTCTGGGATTTGTATTGCGCAGCTCCTGAAAGAAGAGAAACTTGTGAACATTCAAGTGAAGCCAAAGCATTTCATGATTATGTAAGTAATTATTTTTCAGGCTCAATATTTTTTTAAATCCAAGATTTGATTTATTAAATTATTTAAAGATGTATTTTGATTTTTAAAACATATATTTCATTCTTTAATCTGAATGTAGTTTATTTTATGCTTAATTATTTATTGTAACTTCTAAAGTACTTTCTAAAAATTAGTTTTCATTGTTATATTGTATAAATTTTCATGATCAACTAATAAAGTAAAATCATGTAACTCATAATAATAAATATAATATTTTGATTCAATTTCATTAAATCACATAGAAATGTTTTATTAAAAATAATTTTTTAGCCTTTCAAATTAGGAATTTTCTTGACACACAAATGTTTTTACTTAAAAATAATATTATGTTTAATAGTCTTGTCAGGTAAGCTATTTTTTTTTCTTTTTTCAAGGGAAAAAAGATACCTTTAGAAATATAGTTTTGAAAATTATTATATCCATAAAATGAATTTTTACTGAAAACATTTTCTGAATTATTGAAAATAATATGATTTATAAATTTCACAATTACTGTTTGAAAATTTTATTTAAAGACAAAAAATTTTTAAATTCAATCATTGTATTAATATTCTAATTAATTATTTTTTTAAAAAACAAAAGGTATATTGCTTTATATTTTTTTAATGCAAGTAGAGTATAAAATTTAATACTGGTATCTTTTAATACATTATGTTTTATAATGTATGACTGAATTATTGTCTTAATTTTTTTAATGAAATTTTAATTTTTTTGGTAAAAGAATCAATTTTATTAAAATATTTCATTCAATTGTTAAAACAAAGCTTCTCTTGTGCTGAATAACTTAAAAAGTTTTAAATCCCTTAGCATTATAAACACAATTTATAATAATATGCTAATTATTAAGAGTACAAATAAAGATTATTTTCATTATATATAATCCATTATAAGTGTATGAAATGTAATGTGTTGGAAGCAAAAGGATTAATGGAAAATTGAATGTAAATTAATGAATAGTGTAAAATAAGTTTTTTTAAGAAAATATTTATTTTATTTCATTGGAATCCAGTCACATTATAATTTTTTTTTCAGGGCTTTGTTAATTCCGGTTATGCAGTAAATGGAATTGCACATGTAAGTAAAATAGACAATTTTTTGTGAATTTACTTTCTCTTTTTGGACCCATTAAAATATTATATTTAGAGGTTTATTTCTAAATTGCAATTTTTTTCTAAGTATTTTATGAAGAAGGTTCCAAAAATGTATAATGAGCAATGTATATATCTTCTATATTCACAAAAATGCTATTTCCTTTTCCTTCATTTTTTTTTTAGTTGAAATTATGCTTTATGCCATCTGCATTCAATTTGATCTTTATACATAAAACATTTGATTTTACATTAATCCATTTGCTTTAACTGTTTGAAGAAATGTATATATGTAAAAGTATTGTAGGATGTTTTTTCTTTATTAGAATACTATTATTTATTATTTATACTATTGAATAATTATGTATTATTAATTATTAATTATTCATACTATTGAATAATTAATATTTAGTAAATACACTATCAATCAATATATATTTCTAGTTGGAATATAGAAAAGGCTAACAAAAATTTAATCGACCAGTATAGGATTTATGTTAATACTAACCAGTTATATTTGTCCTTAAAAACTGATTATCTATTTCAATGGCAGTAATAAAATTAAAAAATTAAGGGAAGAAACAACAAATATAGTAGGTGTTCTTGAATTCCACATTCAGTGGTTTGGCACTTCATAATTCGGCATGGATCACTTTTGGATTTTCTTATATAGATTTGGATATTCGTTAGATTATATAGATTTGGATGTTTAAACTTTCTTATATAGATGTCTGTTGGCTTTGTCCACCAGGTTGTTAAGCAGTACTGCTTGCATTTTGGGTCTGTATTTCACCAATTATCATAATTCATAAATAGATTTTTTTTGAAGAGGTCTGAATTATCAAAGCAACATATTAGATTCTTATTTAAATAATAAGGCAAACTCATGTTTTTTTTTCTTGTCATGGAGTTTCTTATCACAACTTGTTTTAACTATTATTGTACATTAATTATTTTTACTTCTGTGGTTGTTTTTTTTATCATTACATAAATATTCAATTGGATAAATGTTCAATGTATGAATTTTTATTTTGTAATTGCTAGAATAACAAAATACTTTGCTATATGTTTAAATTGTTTATACAGATTCATAATGTTCGATAACACATTCAATATGTACATGTTTTATTTACTTAAATTTTTTTCTAGATTGCTTTATCTTTGGTATTGTCCTTAAAACTTTATTGATTGCTTATTAATCCAGCAAAATCGATCATCCAGCATGGCTATTGTTACAAGCATGCCAGATTAAAGAGCGTGTATTTTATATACAAAACAAGAATATGATTTTCTAAGCAGCTGATCTCTGTCTGATATGAAAAGTACTACTTTTAATATTCGATTGTATGACAAATGTGATTTGCTAGCTTATTGGTGGTTTCTGATTAAAGGGTGTACTTTATGTTACATTTGTTAGATTAGATGGTTAATGCTAGTTTTACATGTGGTTAGTGGTTGCTCTCCTATCAGTTGACCTGCAGTACGATTATTTCCCATGAATAAATTTAAACCAGTTTTCATGTTCTACCATGCCTTCGATCCTTTCATCCTTTTTTTGTAATTAAGTATGACAATTCTCTGGATAATGCTGAATCTGATATAATTTACCACTTTCATTAGCCAGTAACTTGAAAAGAATGAATCTTATAATTAAAGCTTAATAGTTTTACTTGCTAATATAGTCACTTATATTATATTTGATTTTATTTGTGTGTTTGATGCTAAAAATTTTGTATTGAATTTTTCAATATTTTATTTTTTTATACCTTTTGTTCTCATTCATATTCATAATTATTTTTAACTATGTCATTGAGAATTACTATTAATTGATTCCATACTTTATTACATTTAGCTTACACAAATTTATTTAATGTAATAAGTTTACAATGAATAAATTTCACATTCATTTTCTTTTTACTTATAATGATATTAAATTATTATTGGTTTTCCTGACTTGACTATATTGACATTGACTATTTTTTTGTTGTTGTATGTTTTTTTTTCCATTGTTCTTTTTTTGCTGTAACTGTTTATAATCTACCATTGGAAATAATAATAAAAAAAAATATTGTCACTAATGAGTACAAATCAATTATTATAGAACCCAACAGCTCCCAGTCCCCTTGGTCAGATGCCACCAAATGATGGAATGCCTGGAGGACCCATGCCACCAGGCTTCTTTCCAGTAAGTAACTTTTAAAATTATGCAAATCTTTTAAAAATAAAAACAAGTTCATATTTTATCTATATGAAAAGCATATTTTTATTTAAAATTTTTTTCTTAAATGTAACTTTTTAACTTATACAGTTTAACCTATTTTATGCAATCCTTTTTTTTTTTAATGTGGTATTAAAAAAAAAAAAATCCACATTATGTATAAAAATTAATTGAAAAATAGAATACAAAAAGAAAACAATAGACGGCTTTCAAAATAACATGCAAATTAAAAACATATATGTAACAGATGACCCACCTGATTTGATATCATTCCATTACCATGAATGTTATTAGAAGTGAGGCAGTGCTACATTGTGAAATTTTGAATTTATATGTTTTCTATATGGAACATTTTTTTACTTTTTTATTATAAGTTTATTTTCAAATGTGTTGCAAACAATATATTTTATAGCTAGCTGCTTATGTGGTTTTAAGATATTTTTTTTTTATGTGGTGCCAATGTCTAAAAAAAAAAACAGGTTTGATTCTATGGTAAATGGGACAGGGATAGAATTAAGAATATTTTTTTAAAAGCTTCAAATATACAGTTCTCCAGCTATCATTTGAATTTGAATTACAATTTATTCCATTAATTATAAAATAATTTTCGAATTTATATTCAATATTCTAGATTTTTACAATTTGTATCCTGCGTGAAATGAGTGGGTTTCATTTTTGTAATCTTTGTAGTACATAGAGTTTTAATATTTAATGAAAACTCCTTCAGAATGTCTTACATTACTTAAAAATTGCAGAAAAAAAAAAAATCTAAATACATAAATTTTTTTTCATTAATTGTTTATAAATATTTATTATAGTTAGACCTTAAAGTCAGAGGTGCAGATTGAAAGTAATGAAATCAGAATTCTGTTAAAAAAAATCTGACTCTTTTATAAAGAATAATATTTATTTTTCAAAAAAATTATTAATTAATGTTAAAAATGTTAAGAAGCAATTCAATTGTATCTGTCAATATTACAACTAGTAGCTGAGAAAATTATTGGTTTAGTAACGAATCAGTATCGAGATATTTTTCTCAGTACTTATGGTTTATCAAAAGTTATCTTGGATGCATATTGAAAGATCTTATAGAAACTAATTTACTAATAAGATTGAATGCATAACAAACAGAGTATCTTTGTCCTTAAAATACTGCATTTTTATCATGTGTGAACATGATGATGTCCTGGTTAGGGGATCGTGGCGCAATCCAAAAAGTGCAGCAAGCAAATAAAGCTCCATTCCAAATTTGCAAATTTTGGCAGAAAAGTGGTAGTTTGGGCCCCTTAGCTCTTGAAATAATTATTGATAACGTTAATCCTCAGGAATTTTCTGGAGAATTTGGCTTTTGTTTGAAGTGTTTTGTAGTATGGTTTTGAGTCACTTTTCATGTTTTGGGTTGGGATTTTAAACATTGTTATATCCAATGACTATAAGTACTCGCAGTGTATTGATCAATTCCTTCTTTTTGAAGTTTCATATTTATCACTTTTGGCATTTTCCCATGCGTATTGAGCTGTATAATGCTTCTTATTATATTTGGAAGGGAATTGGGAATACTTCATTCTTCATTTATGCCTAGAATTTTCAAACTTTGATATATTCACGTGGCTATTGAATGTGAAAACAATTCTTATAAAATTTGGAATACTTCATTCTTCATTTATGTCTAGAATATTCAAACTTTGATATATTCTTTTGGGTATTGTATGTGATAATGTTTCTCGTAGAATTTAGAATACTTTATTCTTCATTTACGACTAAAAATATAAATCTTTGATATACTCTTTAGGCTATTGAATGTGATAACGTTTCTTGTAGAATTTGGAATACTTCATTCTTCATTCATGACTATATTTATCTTACTTTTGTATATTCTTTTAGAGATTCTTGAACAATTCATTCTTGAAGTTCTTGATATATTCAATATTGCTATATTCATGTGGCTATTGAATTTGGCCATTCATGTAGTATTCCAATCAATTGTTTCATATATCTCTTGCATTTTTAAACATTGGCATTTTCCTGAATTTATTCATCCGTTCTCAAATGTTCACACATGATAAGTACTAAAATATATTATGAAATCTATTATTACTGCTAATTTCTTTAATATTAATTAAATACTTAGAGAAACTTAATATAATTTCTAATTCATATTGTCAAGTATATATACTTTGTATAATTTTTTATTAATAATACCTATTCATTTTTAAATTAAAAAATTTTTTTTTAATGTATGCTTCTTATTTCAAACAAATTTTAGAGTGAAAGTTTTGAGTTCCATGGTAAAATAAAATTGTCTTTTGATTTTTTTTTTATTAAAAAATAAGATTAAGATTCATTTTCAGTAATCAATTTTAATTTTTAAAATTTTTATTTAATCAGTAGATTTATGTGAGTTTGTGGTGTGAATATCTGTAGATTCACACATCTGTATAATTCGTACAACCTTAGCATCTGTGTTTATTGTAAAAAAAATATAATTATTGTAGAATAATTAATCATAAATGTTTTAAATACATTTTTTAAAATTTCAAGTACTGTAAAAGATATAAATACATTTTTGATTTTTTTATCTTATTCAAGTTTATGAAACTTCATGATTCATCATTTTGAATTAAAGTATATAAGTATTAAGTTAATAATAAGTATTGAAATTAAGTTTCATAACTTGTATTATTTGTATTATTTTTTGGAAAAAATTGCAGTTACGTTTTTATTAATTATTTTAAGAAAATTATGAATTTCTTCCTTATAATGTTTTAGTTTATTCTTTCATAAATATTGATATTTTAATGATGAATAAATATTAAGAATTTATAATGTGTAAAATCATCAAAGCAATGTTATCTTTTATAAAAAAAATTGTTAGTCTGTTTTCATAAAAATTATTGAAACATTTATTTAAAATAACAGATTCCGAATTTTTTACATTACTATTAATATTTTAACCCCCTATTGACTTTTTCTGATTAATAAAGCCAAAGTCAATGCGTAGAGTTATTTCTATTGTAAATATTTTTTATTCTAAATTTATTCGTATTTTAGAAATTAGATCTTTTTTACTTAAAATTTGAAATGTTTTCACTGACATATAGAAATCAGAATCACATAAAATCATAGAGGTTATTGTATGTTACGAAAGGAAAGTCTAGATTAAAATAGAATACATGCATACATACTAAGCAAAATAATAAAATAGCATACTTGGAAAGGGTTGCAAACAAACTTTGGCAGATTTTAAACTTTTTTTTAACATGTAGTCACTTTTTTTATTCAATTTTTAGTTCTTGTAATTATTGAGACATTTTTTTTCAAAGATGGTTTGTTGCATTTATATAATAAATTATAGTCTTTCTACATTATTGTCCTCAAATTTTTTTGCATATTCTCGTAGGGCTTGTTGGAAATTTTTTTAATTTGAAAGGAGGTTATAAGCTAAAATAATAAACAATATGAACTTAAATAAGAACAATTATGAATTTATACATGTTATACTTATTTAATGAAACTAAAATTTCTCATATTTATTTAATTTTTGTTTAGGAATGAAATGTATATTTTCTATTCAATAATTTAACTATTTCTAAGATCTTCATATTCTTAGAAATTTGTCAATCACATTTTAGGTGTGAAATGATTTGCCAACTTTTATATAGAAAATCTAATGTTAATGAAAAGGAAATGAAATCATATAATAAGGTTTGCTCATGCCATTCAGGTTTTCTGTTGAGCATTAAATTGTATTACTAAATTATATTATATATTTTATTAGTAGCTTTTGTTTCAATTTTTGTATGGTTAAATCGCATTTAAACCCAAATATATTATTGGGTATTGTACATAAATACCATTGATTATATGAAATGATCTTCAATAACATCTGATATTAAATAAGTATTGTTCTGTGTAATTACATTGTATTAAAATATAATAATCCTGCAAGATCCTCGTGTTGAATAATTTAAAAATTGATGTAAAATTATCACGTCTTGCTTGGACCCAAGAACGTATTTTGTAACCAATTTCCCCCAAATTTGACATAAATCTTCAAAAATGTACTGAAAAACATAGTAAGTCAGTTAAAAAAAAAAAAGAAAATTTAAACTTTTTGATTTGTCCAGTATAATGTACTTCATTTTTGAGCATATTATGCTGTGAGTAAACAATGTTGGTACTTGTTGCAAACAAAAGTTTTTAGATAAGCAGTTTTGAGAGAATCATTTATGGATCAAGTTCCCATTATCCAGCATAGAAGTCGCTGAAAAAGTTTTTCGATTCTCAATTAAAATTAATAAATAAATACAAACAGTAAAAATACTGTTGAATTTTATTAATTAAATGTTTAGAAATACATAATAGCTATTTCTGTGCCAAAATACTATTTTAAAAAATATGTATAAAAGAAAAACAAATTAAAATTGTTAATTATTGGTTGCCATTTCAAAAGACTTGTAAACAAGTATCTTGCCGAAACATGAATAAAAAACTAAGTTTTATTGCATAAAAAACTATGCTGTATTATCCACTATAACCTACAACAGGAGTATAAGATCAAATTCTTAATTTTTTTTTTTTTTTTTTTTTTTTCTCTACAATGCATGACTAATAGAATAGACATTGAGTTTTAAAAGGATATCATACCCAACTGGAATTATCCTAAATGATGTTGTTTGTGAAGTAAAGAATAAACACTTTTTGTAATCCACTTTGTGTAAGTTCTCGTTATAATGATGAAGTTTATGTACTTTATATTCTTTGTTTTTTTTTACTATTTTTTTCATGAGAATGTGTCTTCTTAGAATTCTCATATGCGACCTTCACCGCCTCAACAGCCAGCTTCTCAACCGTCCCCCCATCCTCAACCTCCGCCTCATTCACAGATGATGCAGAATCAGGTCAGTTATCCAATTTTTTTTATAACATTGCAGTAAATATATGTATTAACATTATACTAGCTATTAGAAGTGAATCTAGTATGTATTATTAATTAAAATAAAATAATTCTAGAGAATAATAAATAATTTATAATTATTCTAATGAATTTTTTTAATTAAATTTAGTATGCTATTTAAACATATTTTTCTGTGAAGGAAATAAAGTTAACTAATAAATATTATCATTAGTATTATTTTCTTGAGTTGGTTAAAAAATATGCTTCAAACTGCAAATAATATATCTAAAATAAGTTCTGAAAAGAAAAATTCAGTAGTCATCTCTTCAATTATTTATCTAGGATTTATTGCCCACCTCATACATTTTTATTTTTAGAGCAGAATTGAAAGCTTTCATTGAATTTTTTCTGTAATATAATATTTTTTCAATGCATATATTGATCTAGAACTGTTGCATTGATAAAAATTGTATATCTAATATGATTAGCACACAGTACTTGACATGCAACTTAAATGAATCATTTTCAACTAGAGATGGGCTAAGAAATCATATCATGTGTGATTTTTATCTTAAATCAATGGATGGCCATTAATGTCCTAATATTGTGCTTTATGTTAAAAAATTATTCTTGGATTTTCTGATGTTGCTTGATTATTCCTCTGTAAATTGCTCATATCTGTAGTAATTTGATCAAATGTATGTAGGTTGAAAAATGAATATAAGACAGCAAAAATATTTTTTTCAGTTTTGGTTTAATTAATAACTACAAATTTATAGTTCAAGAACTAAATTTGATTCTGGCATAGATATTTGCGGTATAAAAATAAATGAAATATTTTTATTTTATACAAAAAAAATTTTTTTTTTCCTTTTTTTATTTAGAAAATAGGTTTAACTATAGATAATTATGTTTATTTTTTTTTTTATATTTGTATTGAGTAAATGTAAATATTTAACAAATTTGTGGTAATAAAATTATAAGTTAGAAAAATTTGCCATAATTAGTTATTTATTGATATTAATAATTATAAAAATTAATGATTTTATAGATTTATTTTATATTTAAAAATGAAATTGATTAATTAAAGTAAAAGACATCTGAAATTTTATATTTATGAAGGAAATTATTAATTAATAGAATTGTGTATCCAAAATAAAAGTTAATTAGTTCCATTAAATATTTTTCACAAAAAGCATTTCGTTTCAAAGAAATTAAAATAAAACTGGATTTGGCTTCTTTATCCATTATAAAAGTTAAAATTATGGTATCCCTTTTTTTTATTTTTTTAATTATTATTATTATTTTTTAATAAAATGTAATGCCATTAGAAATCACTTTCATTTTTTTTATGCAATCCTATTTACTGTGACACAAAAATCACAGAATGTTCTATTTCATATTTTCAACAATAAGAATCAGAGCCATTTTTATAAGGTAAAAAACTCTCATTTGAATAAGTATTTAAAGAAAAAGTGTTTTATTTTATCTTATTTTAAAGTTTTAATCATACATATACATTACATGCCATACCTTTAAAATAAGACTGTCAAACCCATTGGCTACATGGAGCCCAGTATTTGAATCGAGTATGGTATAAAATCATTAACATCAAAGAATTTAAGTTTTTCTACATTTTTTTAAAACATTGATATTTATTTATATATTTTTATCAGTTTGTTTAATATTATTTCACCTACCTCTTATAAGTAAAGTATTTTCTGATTTTTTTTCTCACACTATTATGATAAGTTCTATGTTAAACATTTATATTATTTCAGATACATTAATAATTTAATTAGCAAAATAAGAATTTTTTAATACTTTGTTGTTATTCATATTTGTTTAATTTTTTAAGAATGTATAGTCTTGCTGATAGTATTAATTTCGTGATACTTTATAGTTTTAACTGTACATACTTTAGAATAGGACTGTCCAACTTATTGTCCACATTAATGCAACATATCAAATCGTAAATGTTCTTAAAACAAAGAAATCTTTATGCATTCAATATGTATATATAACTTTTTAAAATATTTTTTATTTCAGTGTTAAGAACTTTTTGATTTTCTCAATTTTAAAGACTGTTTTCATAAAAGATCAAAAATTAGTGTACAACAATATTTTACTTGTTGTTGTCTTAAGACTTTACATCTGAATTTATTTATTATAATTTTGCATTTATTTATTATTTTTTATGTTTTTGTTTAACAAATTACTAATATAGTTTACACAAGTGTTGTTCCCTCTCTGCCCTTTAAATGTATTCCAAGCTAAATGGTTGGACATCCCTGCTTTAGAACACATTCACTTGTTTTAGATATATTGAATGCATTCTTTTATTTAAAATGATTTAATGTACTAATATATATATATATATATATTTATATTTATAAAGCAAATTTAAGAAGTCACTTCAACAGTGTTTCATATTGAATACTATGAAGGTTTTGATAATCAATATGATTGTCAATTAATTATTATTTTTTCTTCCTTGGGATGTAATCTAATTAATTGTTAATATAGGATTTAAAAAAAAGCTTGAAAATGGCTTGTAAAATATTAATAATTGTCTTTAAGTTAGAGTACAAATTATATATAAAAATTTAGAAAATAGTTATTTTAAGCTATAAAAAATTCATATAGTAATAGTCTTGATTCAAGTTCATCTGTTTGTAGGTTGTTCTATTGCATATTACATAAAACTTCATACATTTTTTTTAATAAGATGAGCTATAAAATAATTGAATTGAAAATTTAGTTATGTGTATTTTAAAATACATTTTACAATTGTTTATTTTATCAACTCTGTGGAAAATTTGTTAATTGTTGTTATGAAGGATTTAAATTCAAAGCACATGCACAAAAAAGTTCAACCAATTTGTTATACTAAATAAATAACACTCATTTGAAAACAGTGCAAAAAGTATTTGGTAGAATTGAAACTTTTAAAAGTGGCTTAGTAATAGAATTTATTATATTATTTAATTTTATATATAAATCATTTGTTTTGAAGTGATAATTTTATAATAGCAGATTTAATGAATATTTTCAAAGTAATGAATAAAAATTTTATGTTCAAAAATTATGAAATGTTTAATAAAAATCAAGAAATACAGATACAGTACATATCAAAGTATTTATTTGAAAATATTAAACTACATACTTTTAAAAGAATCTACCTTTTAATGGATCTTTTTCTTGCCATACTTACTCCAAATTGGTAATCATTCCTAAAATGAAATAGTATCAGTATTATAATTTGTATTAAAAAAAGGATACATATATGTTCATAAAAAGAGATAACTATCTCTATATATATATTAGTCAATTAAAATAGTTTTAAAACATATTTGTGATTAATTTTCAAAGAAAACATTTCTAAAAACTACTCCCAGAAATTAAAGAAATGAGTAGCATCTTTCCAAAGTTTCATTTATTTTTTCTTTTAACATCTTGCAAGAATATATCGTCCGACCGCTGTTTATGTGGAAAATGGATGAACAGCCAAGTTGGGATGGTTTTAAAAAGAGTAGTATCATAGAGGAAAAGATGTGATTTAGGAAGAATTTTCATTTTTAATAATTAAAATTTAAAATGATCACAAGATTTATATTAAAAGAAAAACTAGATGAAAAAAATTCCATGCCCATTACGATATTTTTTTTCAAAACTGTGTTGTGCAGCATTTATCTGACAAACATCTCTAACAAATCAATGATTCATTTGTTTTTACCTTAAACCATTACATACCATCCATAGTTAGACTTTACAAATTTCATGTGCTGTTTATTTCCAACGTTTTTACGGGTTTTTTTCCTATCTAGAAAGCCCTATAATGTTGTTAACATGTGTTGACAGCTAAATGATTAATAATTATTGCTCTGGGCAAGGGGAAATAAAATTAAACAATTTTTAATGGAATATTATTAAAATTATTCAATGTTTAAGTGAAATTTCTTATAAATTAAAATTTACATGATTTATTTTATGAAATTTTTACATGTTTATTTGGAAATACTGATGGTGTTTTTTAATAAAGATAGTGTAAAAAATAAATATTATTTCCATTTAAGAAATACAATCATTTATATTAAAACATATTTTTTAAATAAAAATTTATTACAAACTGTGAATCACAACTGTTGAAAGGTGTTTTCCATTTTATATTTGTAATAAGTATGAAGCTTTGTAGATTTATAAGTTAAAAAAATAATGTGTTTATTCATGTGTATTGAAATCCATTGTTTAATGAGTGGATTAAGTAAATTGAAATAAATACACATCAGGGGATTCACATGCTGTCGTGTAAGAACTGCACCTGCAGAGATACTGGCTGTGTAAATAATGCAGCTGTGGGATGTAGCCCTGTGAAGGTAAGATCATGCAGATTGCAAAACTCTTCCAACATAATAACAGTGTTAATATTAAAAATTAATGATGTTTTACTAAAAGATTACTTTAAAAAAATATATTTTGGTGTTTAAGTGTGTGTAACATGTTTGATGTTGATGTTCTCAACTAACATGTGAGCATGAAAAATTAAATTATGTGTGCAGAGATGTAGGATTGCATATGAACTGCAGCTATATCACATTGAAGTAATTTTTAATTTTTAAAGCTAAGTTGAAGCTAAACGGTTGGAAACTCCTTGCATTAGACTGTTTTGTGTGTGTTGTGCAATATAATCTTAACGATGCAGTGTAATATAGTTATAGATCTGTCGTTTTTTGATTGATTTTTTTGTTTTGAGAACATTGCATAAACACATACGGATATAATTACATAATTTTTAACAAGTTTTTTCTTTTATTTTGTTGTTTGCTGTTAGAAAGTTTGTTTGTAGAAGTTAAAATTTGTTATGATTCTCTCTTGCATTCAATAAGCTTTAAATAAAATTTAATGAGGCATGCTTCATATGATGTGCATGAATTCATGACATGCATGAACAAATGTTCTTGCTAGATTGGTTATAATACATTCATAAATGCATGAGAAACTTAAGTATGGAATCTTTTAATGCAATTTATTCCAATTGCAATACTCTTAAGCAATATTAATAGTATGACAGTTTGCAATAAATTAGAAATATACAGAAAATTCTTTTTTGTAAATAAAAATAATTTACATATCATAATCCAAATTATTCCATACACGTCAAAATAGCAAATAAAAACAAATTATAGAACAAACAAAATTTTAAAATATTTATTGCATACATTAAACCAAAATTTTCAATTCAAAATTTGTACCTTTAAACATTAAATAGATTAATAGAAAGTTCATATTTTATGCATTGTTCCTGTATGTATTTAATAGTACAATAAAAGGATTGTTTATAAAATTAAAATTTTAATTCCCCCGTGGCACCATTTTTCAACAAAGGATGATTTAAAAAAAAAAAAAATTTTTTTATAAGATTAAAATATGATGAAATAAATCAAAAGACAAAGAATTTCAGAAAAATGATTTCAACAAATGTTGAAAACTTCTTTCAGCATTTCCCAATATCTGTCATTTCAACATTTTAGCAAAATTCACAAAACTCTTATGATACAGAAGGGGAAAAAAAAGAGTTTTACAAAAGTCAACAGCTTTTCATTTTAAACGTAAAAGCTTAATAATAACTTAAAAATAAAATTGTATTATTAGAGAAATATTATTGGGTCTTATACAGACAAAAAAGAATCATCTCTCCTTGTATAGCCAAAAATAAACCTCTCTATAATCGAATTTTGCTGAAGTTAAGGGCAAGGGAAATAAAGGAACAAAATTATTTTCAAGAGAGAAGATCATTCTAATTAAGTTTAAAACAAAGTGTGGGGGTCATTGTTAGGATTTAAATGTATTTAAAGCTCAAGATTTGCGAGTATCTTGTAATTCTTATAATTTGAAATCTTTCAAAGTTAATTTGGTGAGTAACTATCAAAATCACTAAATGCCAATTATTACTTATTTTTTAATTAATGAAAAACTTGTAGAATTTGTGAAACTTGTGAAAGACGAATTTTTGAAATGTTAATTTTATTCACATTTTTATTTTAGATTTAATCCCTTTTTATTGTGTGTGTATCTATATATATATTTGTTTTCCCTTCTTTAATTCAATGGTGAAATCGAATTCAATACAGATTAAGCACCTCCATTTTAATACTATTCTACGAGTTCGGTGCAAATTTGGAGGACTGAATGTCGGGCAGTTTTCTTTTCTTTTTTGTTCTCTTATTCCACGACCCATCCGAGTGAGTACAAGCAGAAAACAAGGATCGAATCGCTGAAGCAGATAACCCAATCCTAATTGGTATTCAAAGGGGTTCGATTTAATGACGCCTCATACGTGGAACATACTCCGGAAGTAGCTGCAATGTGCATAACTTCCTCTTAATGAATTGCGAGTCCTTTTCCCCCCATCCCATGTCGAGCTGTGACATTACGGCAGGGAAGGTCCATTATTGTAATTACTGGTTGAAAAGAAACGACCGACATGACCGTGGATGTCTTGTAATTTCTTGATGCGTGATGCATTATGAATATGTCATTAGAGATATTTCTTTTGTGAAAGACCATCCATTTTATTCTGTGTGTGCTTCCCTCCCAAGAAAAGAAAATACGAGACGGTTTCTCTCTCTTTTTTTTTTTTTTTTTTTTTTCTTCGCCTATCACGCGATATCCTCTACACAGCGGCGGATGGAATCGCGATCGGTTGTTCGTGTATGAGTAATCACATTATAAAATGGGCAGTTTGGACTTTTGGCGAGGCTTCATGTTAAATGGAAGACTCTCGTAAGTTGTTTTAACACATGAATAAGTTAAACCTGCGTTAAGTAAATTTTTCTTTAATAAAATAATAAAAGTCATTTTATAAAGGACCGTAATGTATTGTATGCTAAAGATTGGATTGAAGTGAGGATAATAGAAAATGGAAGTGCGATTCCTTTAACGTGTTGTTTTTGATACTGTCTTTCGAATCGAGCAACACTCACTTTTGATTCCAAATCCAGAAATTATTTTAAAGAATTGAAGAGATACATTTTGGATTATGCAGCTTTATTGCATGTCATAATTATTTTAAAACGAATATTAATTTAAAGAAAGGTCTAAATAAGTATTGCAATAAAAATCTTCCATCCCGCAACGATAAGGCCTTTATTTAGTTAATTAAATTAAAAGGATTTTTTGCATAAATAGAAGCGTTTTTAAAATAACGAAGATATAAGATGAGCTTTATTAATTAAATACCTCATTTCTTTATGGGTGTTTTTTCGTTTCATTTTTTTATTTTTTATATTCCTATAAAATATGTATCGTTAGGTAAATTTCAGCCATTTTACAGTTTTTCCGAATGTTAACGAGTTAGTTGTAGGTTTAAAATTTCATAGCGCCCTTTAAACAACAGCCCGCTGTGTTTGTGTGAGGCCGAGCTGTGCGACGGATCCCCCTTCTCTGCATTTTATGAGGCAAGGATGGCGGCTTTATTTTTACTGGCCTCGTTTAATGAAACCATCAAACCACGCGACTCCGATGCCTTTGATGGGCGTAGAAGGCCTCTAAAAAGCGCCATAAAATAAAATGCCCGGCTGCATGCCCTTTTTCCCGCCATGTTGTTTGACGGATGAAAGACCATTAAAAGGCAAACGAAACGCGCAAGGGTGCTTGAAGAAGGGGGGAATAAAAAATGGAAGATGGTTGGGTTGGAAAAAGTAAAAAGAAAGGAGGTATTTTTACAACCGGGGCACCCATTAGTTTTCTTCCTTCGCCGCACACAGAATTCTCGTTAAAACTTCATTAAAAAAACTTTCGTTTTTCGGAAACCACCGGGTGTGTTCTTTTTTTTTCTGTTCCAAGGTACAGATTTGAGCACGTGTGTCGATAAGGAATTAATATTTCTCTTCTCTACCATTTATGGAAAGGTGTTGATGGTTTTTGTTTTATTTTTTTCCTTCCTCGAAATCGATCTTCGATTCGATAATGATTGCCTTGCATACGTGTCCTTTTCTTAAAAAAAAAAAAAACCCGACTAAACTGTTTATTATTATATTTTTTTTTAATCAAAGCTTTTATTTTCAAAGTAAGGATACTATGAAAAGTTATTAACCAGTGTTTTTTAATGAGTTAACTTTCCGAGTCATTGGCACCTTGTTTTTCTTAGAAGAGCTCCCTATCTTAATAGCTGCATTCTTATTTATGCGGCTGCTACTGTTGCGGAGACAATTAAGTACAAGGAACGACAATGGAGAGATATTGCACAATCCATGAATTCTATTTAGAATGTCATGGATCGACATAGATTCTCCTTTTTTTTGCTATTATTTTTATTTTTCTTGTTTCGCCATGTGTTCGGGATGAAAGGCCTGTCAGGGCGCGGAAATTGAGGTAAGAGGAAATTGCAGCTATTGTCATCACATCGCCCCTAATTGAACGTCTTTTCCTGACACGCAGGAAGGCGGAAACGCCCCTCCGAAGAAAGGGGCTTATCACACACGTTTCCGTAGGGCGCATATTCAAATTTTTTTTTCACCGGTCGATGCTTTAACGACATTTGCTTTTTTAAAAAACAATTGCCGCCCATTTATTGCTTTTCTGTCGATTTTTAGCTATAGAATAAAATGAGACACTTGCTAAAGTCTCTTTATGTAAGCATAACATTGCTATGTGAACGATGCGGGAGTGTGCAAATAATGGATGAAATAAAACTTGCATTGAAGATTGTGCCATCATTTATAATAATGTGGCATTTTATTTTTTAATAAATTTTATAAATGTAGAAATGATGATGATAAAAAAAATTGTTACATAACTTATGTAATCAAATCAGTTCACCACTTGCCTTTTTTTCTAAATTAGTTTTGCAAGTTTTCTTTTCGGTATATTAAGATAGCTTTCTTCAAAGTAAGAGGAGATCCATTTCTGAAAGAAAAAAAAAATATTTTAAATAAATACTCATAGCATTTCAATCATTGTACTTGAATTGTCAAGATAGGATATGTTCCTATTAATTATGTGTATGATAACATAAATAATTGTTAAAATTATTTAAAGAGATTGTTATTTTTTAAATTTTATTATTTCTTCATTGAAAAAACATTTTTTTTTAAAAAAATAAAATTTACAATATGGAACAAACAGGACTCTAGCGATAGAGTTGCTGCCACTTTTTAAAAGTGTTATACCATTCAAACACATCTTAATCTGTTCTCAAAAAAAGTTAAATTCAAATGCAAAATTTGGCAAAAGAAAAAAAAAAATAATGATTATATAAAATTAAAAAAATTTTTCGTTTTCTGAAATTTCTGTAAAAATTAAAATTTTAAAGAAAGAAAACTTAATTTTGTTTCATTCACTTGCAAGTAAAATTATAATTATATCACTGTATGATATTATTTCCAAGTAATAAATGTTATCATTCATTAGAAAAAGTGAACTTTTTAACCCGTCCGCATTTAATTTTCACTAAGTGAAGGAAGGAAAAAAAAAGTAGTTTGCAATAGTAAGCCGCCTTAGTTACTTCCTAAAACAAACAAGGAATGCCTCAGAAAATGAAAAATAAAACTATGTCTCTGTAATAAAGAAATTTGTACTTAATTTGTTCTATGTTGACCTATTGCAGTTTCCCCTCTTGTTTTAGCCCTTTCTACGTTAATTTTGCATTCTTATTTGCACCACGAAACACCAGAATGCGACCACCAGGTTCTCCAGAAAGAGAAGAACCTGGTTCGTGTTCTGGAAAACAAGCGTGACGCTTTTGCTGAGCTCTGCCGGCGCAAATTGTGACAATAATTACTCCAAAACCTCATTTACATACATTTACCGCGTGCTCTCTTTCCTCGAATAAACGTCCCCCTCTACATAATCATTCCCCATGCAAAAGAAGGAATGAAATAGTGGCGGTGGAATAAGAAATAAAATAAAAAAAAATTGCTGAGAGACCCGAATATCACGCTTGTCGTTATAATGAATACAACCATAATGAGTAATTTAAGTTAATGGGTATGTAACTTTTCATCTTTTTTTTCTTCTCTCTTTCTCTCTCTCTCTTTTACTTTACATTTCATCTTGGCTCATTTTGACAGAATCATTAAACGTTCCATGGAAAATTTGGAAAGTGTGTGGAATGCTTTTGGGTTATTGTAATTAGTGTATTCCCCTCCCCCTTGTGTTTTTTTGTGGAACATTTTTAATATGTTCTAAAAATCTTACAGTAAAAGAAATCTTGTAACAATAAGTATTTTTTTTTTTTTTTAAATGTGAAAGATTCGAAAATATGATTTAATATACGCGCAGTAAAAATTAAAATTTTTACTAAATCATCATTCTTTCATATTGTTTTAATATTTAATTCTTATGTTCACTATTTTAATTTATCGTTGAAACAATCCAAATAACAATTTAAGAACTGAAGGGAAATAATTTTATTACAATTGGGCGTAATAAGAAATTCAACGAGCAAACGATATTTAAAGCTTTAATTTGAATGTTCTTATTTATTCATTACCTTTAGTTTAATAGAGTTTTTATAATCTGTAGCTTTGTTTGAATGTCATTGTTTTCTGCTTTTAAATTAGAAAGGTATTATTACTTTTATTTGTTTAATATTGCAGGAATTGATATTAATTTCATTAAATTGCTTTTAGAATTAAATTGTTTATAATTAAATTTTGGAGCATGACTTTACAAATTAATATTGATAAAATTTTAATAAATTGCATTTCTTTCATTTTGTGTAATTTCTGTGAAGATTATATTAAAAAGTAGAATTAAATCGGAATATAATTATCTAGAGAATTAATTATTAAAACTAAGTTATACGTCATTAGAAATCCTTGAAAAGCTAATTGTCTTTGCAATATTTAATATTGAGAGATCAATGCTTCTAGAACTAAACAAGTTATGTATTTTAAATTATAGTTTTTAAAAATATTCCTTTAAATTTCAGCCTACTGCAGGATAAAATTTATTTATTCGCTTTTTCTATTTAATATGAAGTCTGTTCTATTGTGTTAGCGAATACTGGTTATTTTAATAGTTACTGTTTATAAAATGAACTCTGTTATTTGCCATAACTTTTATAAACGAGTAATAATAATCCATAATTATACCAAACAGTTATGTATAATTTATTTTTAATATTATTATTATGTTTTTTTTTTTTTTTGAACTTCTTTTAACATTAAAAAAAAGATTTAAAACTATTCACTTTCATTGTTTTTTTTTTTTTTTTTTTTTTTAATGAATGCTTAATTTTTTTTTCACAAAAATTTCTTTCTTTTTATTTCAAACAGCAGTATATACTATAATTTCTCTTAATGCCCTATTTTTAAACGCATATAGGCAGCAGTGTATAATTTATTATTATTATTTATTTCGTAGTTGAAGCTTACTCAATAATCCCTTTAAAGACTTAAATTGCATTTGTCTATTCTGTTCAAATAATACGATTTAATTTTTCTGGAAATTGGACTAAAAGATTAAAGCTTTAATGTGTTCTCTTTAAAAATGCCGAAGAAAAAAAATATTTTGTAAAATAATATTTGTTGTTAAAAAATTTGTTTCTTTTGTTCCATTTAAAATTATTTGAAGCCCAATATTTTTTTATGTTACAATTTATTAACATAGAATAATAAAATTGAATCGATACTAATCTAATAGAAGCATCGAATTTTCGTAATAGATTTTGTTACGCTTTGTCTTTTTTTTTTTTTTTTTATCACACTTTAAGAAAGATCATCTAAAATAATCTCCTTTTTTTCTTTTTTGCATTTACTTCTTATTATTTCATTCTTTTCTTTTTCCTCTTCTTCCGTTTGCTTTAAATAATGCAATCAATTTTTTTTTTTTTTGACACGATAAAAAAGAAAAAAAGTAAATATATATCTATATATTTCTTTATTCTGAAGTTGGAAGAAAAGAAGAGAGACGAATTTTCCAACTTGTACCGGTGTTTGGAAATCAGGAGAGGGGAAAAAAAAAAGAAAAATAGAACATGGAGAGGCGGGAAATAAAATTCAATTTCTTCAGATTTGAAAGGTTCCATTTACGTCTTGACAAATGCTCTCTTTCACTCCCCATGCCCCTTTCCTTTTTTTTTTCTTCTTTTCTTTTTCTATGTATTATTTTTTATAGGGAGCTCTTCGTTTTATTATTATTATTATTGCATCACTGGTCTGTCTTCTTCTATTTTGTTCTTGAAACTTCTTATTCTCGCTTTTCTGTAAATCCTCCCCCTCCTCCCTCCCTCCCCCCTTTCATCTCAAGTTGCAAAATTCGAACTGTCATCGGTAAAGAAGTGAAGCGTGACAGGTTGCTTAAACATACAGTTTCGGGGGCTCGTATAAAATATGGACACACACGTTTTTCTCTCTCTCGTTCTCGGATGGGAGTGTTTCACCCACCCCTCTCTTATTTCTTTTTCTTCCAACGCCCCCCTCATACCTTCCTCTGTCCAATTCCTACGCATTATTATTTATCGATGTCGTTTGACTATAAATTGCTTTATTTTGGAATCGGAAGGGGAAAAAAAAAAGAATGAAAAACCTGAAGGGAATAAAGGCGAGAAATTTTTTGAAGAGGGAAATGTTGCTTTCCGACTTGATATTTTCGTGACCAACAAATAACCACGTCTTGTCCATTGGCCGAGATGCAAGAACATTTCTTGGTACAATTGGGTATTTTCAACTCGTTAACTATAAACATCTTGAATTCTAAAATGTTAGTGCATTGAACCTTTCTAGAAGCCACGCATTTATTTAAAAATAATTTAGCATTTTTTAAATAAATTATTCTTAAAAAAAATAGTTGAAAATCACCATCGCACATTAATATCAATATCATTATTAAATCTTACTTCGTTATTACAGTGGTAGTTTGGCAGATTGCTCTTAAAAAAATATTCTGTTTTTCAATTAAATGTGAAACTGGTAATATTTTACATGTTTTATGCTTTTTTCGTATTGTAGCAGCATATCTTTTACACATTCTATTTAGCCATTGAATTTCACATTAAAGTTGACAGTTTGATGTGTGCAGATATCAATATATTTTTTTTCAAGTGTGCTTGGTTCCAGTCTGCAACTGTTTGCCGGTTTTCAACAAATCTGAGCTTTATTTATAGTGCGCAATTTTTTTATTGATGGTTTCCTTAATTTTTATTTATTTTTTTCTTTTAAAATATCTAGTTTCTACTAATAAACCATCATACAACAATAGTATTTGTCTGGTTATTTAATATGTGTACGCTAATTACCTAATACATTGCAATAATTTTTTTTAGTTTGCAGAAATCTTTAAATAAATTATTCACTCGATTCGTTAAAACAGTCAACGTGGTATTTTTCGCGCAAAAAAAAAGAGCTTCCCATTTATATGTGTGTCGTGTAAATCCCACTTGTGAAGAAAAACGCTTTTAAATAAATAAAATTTTAAAAAAAGCAATTAAACAATGTATGTACACCGACCATTTACACCGTTTTAAGAATTTTATATATTTTTTTTTTCTCCCTTGATTCACTCTAGTGTGCCACGATGTGTACTAACGAAACGGTGGAGAACCTACAAATGGGATATGTTTTATGCAAAAGAGACACTTGGTTTCCGCTAACGTATTTAGTTAATGCTCTCAAATATGCATTTTCACTTTTCGATGCCCTGGTAGGAGGGTGGTGGGGGGAGAGTTAATTGCCGCATTGTTACTACGTTCGAAATACGTACACGTAACATGATTTTCTCGTCACGGGAGTTTTTAAAAATACCATTAAGGAAATGGCGTTTCTTGCTTCTGCTGCCTGCTGCTTTTCATTTTTATGCTTCCTAGTTTTCATTTATCCCCCCTGCCCCGTCTCCCCTTAGCTACTAATGCACGTCGAACACTCAAGCTTAATCTAGGCGACTTTTTTTTTCTTTTTCCTTTTTTAAAATTTTTATTATGCTTTCATTTATATGTGTGTGTGTTTTACAAGCGGAAGGGGTTAGATTCACATATGCACTTTTGCTTTGGGGACGTTTATCGTAATGACTACTTACCGTAGCGGTGTTTTCAAACTGCTACACACCCCATTTCTGCTGCTGCTTTTTTTTTTTTTTTTTGTTGGAAAGTGTATAGCGCAAGGTTATTAACAAGATTTTTGAGTCCCCCCCCCCCTCTCTTTTTTTTTTTTTAAAGGGTGGTATCGCGAATATTAAAAAAAAAAAATGTCAACTAAATATGCAAAGTAACAACTAAAGGATAGAGTTATGGCTTTTCTCCAGTAAAATATGAAATCTTTTTTTTTTTTTTTTTTTTTTTTTCCAGCAGAGACAAAAATTCTTTCTTTTAACTGTTGTAGAATATTTATAAATCTGGTTAATCTTTTACCTGGAATCACTAAAATGAAATTGAACCAGGGATTTTGAATGCCTCAAACGAATGCATTTTATGAATAAAAAATATTCAATATTTGAATACCTTACTCCAGTGTGTTCGTATATGAGATTATAAGTAACTTTGCGAACATCACATTGTTAAACAATAAAATCGAATTGTTTTGAAATTGGCTCCTTTACTTCGTGCTGATGAAATGATATTTAATAATCTATCCTGCATACGCTTCGAAACATTTAAATTCTGCCCCCACATTTCGAAATTTATTAAAATTTACTCATCCTCTGTATTACTAATAAAGTTATGTGTCAATCGGTGACAATGAATGTATAATTTAAAGAAATATTTGTGGATGTAGGTTATTTTTTATTTTTGTAATTATAGGTATTATTACATGAAATCAAAAAAGTAATGATAAATTGTATTTATTTTTATAGAATTTGTTCGGGTGTAAATTGTTATTTTCTACCTTTAAAAAATACATGTAAAATCATTGAACTTATATTTCCGAATTTCTTAATAACTACTAATATATATATATATATATATAGAGATTTTTTTATGCAGATTACTTAAATAAAAGTACATTTTAAAAATTTCATTTCATTTTAAGTAAAAACGTCATTTTTTTTTATTGTAAGCTGCAAGTTACTGTAATAGATAGACTTTTTTTAAAAAAAAAAATTTTTAAGGAAAAAAAAGTCCAATTACTTAAGAAACCGTATTAATAATTAAAAATTAAATAAAATATTTACTTTTTTTCTTCTTTTTCTAAAATGAAAACTCACCATTAATCCTGCAAAAAGTTAATGTATTTATTTACTTCCGAGTTATTATTTTTTTTTGGTTGGAGAATTCTTTTTTTTTTTTTTTTTTTTTAACTGGATAAAAAAAAAATAATTACGTTTGTCTAACGATTTGCTGTCAGTGTCGTATTCCCCTCGGAAGAAAAGCGTTTTCCCGATATTACAGTAACTTCGATAAAGATATTCATTTTTATGCTTGTATTGCTGCTGCTGACATTTCTTTTCTTCTTCTAATGTATTTGGAGTTCCGAGCAATCGTTCGGCGCGTCATTAAAAATAAAAGGAAAGAAAAAAAAAAAAAAAAAAATAATAATAATAAATTGTTGGGGGGGGAGAAAATGGGAAAGTATCGCTTCTTAAATCAGCAGAATTTAATACGTACATCATATTATTAATTATGTGACAGTAGATTCTTTCGGTCGAGTATTCGTTTGTGGTTATTTTTCCAATGCTTTTTTTCCTTTACTTTTTAAAATGAAAAGCGCATTTGTTAGTGTATTCTTTTTAAATTACTTCAATTTCAGATGAAAATATGCGAGACAGCATAATTCGAAGAAAAACAGAAAAACAATTTTTTTTATTGTTCTTTTGTTCGTATTCTAGTAAATGTTCTAAGAAGGGGAAAGCAATTGGGGAAGGAGGGGGGTTAAGGATGATTCTAAAAATGAAATGCTCGTTGCATCAAAAAGGCGGCGATTTTATCTTCGGGAACTATTTCTGAAAGCAGTTCCTATTCCGGAATTTACCGAAGTACCTTATTAAATTTAGCTTCTCGCACTTCTTAAGAAAAGAAAGCATTTTTGACTGTTTTCACCGTTTTATCCCTTTTTTTTTTCCCTCGACTCCGTTGTTGCATTACGCTATTTGAAGATTGTATCCTGTTTTTATATAGAGTTGTTGTTGTTGGGGTCCCCCCCCCATTCATTTTTTCCCACAGATTTTCACTTACAAAATTTTGAGCGAGGGGAAAGGGAAAGCTTTGGGAAGCAAGCCTGTTTCTTCTAGTTTCAAATTAAATTTAGGATACTATTAAGTTAAAATAAATACAGGGTGTTTTAAACAGAGCAGTTTTAGTTTTTACAACTACAAGTTCTAACTTGGCTTGCAAGGTATGTTGTTTTTGAGGTAATTAAATTTTTCCAGCAGTAATCAATACCTGCTACGGTTTTTTTTTTCTTTTGTCATATCCCTCAATATAAAATTTTTTATAAAATAAATTTTTAGCATTTTTTTTTCTATGCTGATTTTATTTAAGCTTTTTTCTTTATTAAAATAGAAATGAAATAATATTTAAAATAAGATTACTTCTTGACAAATGTAGAATATTAGGTCTTACGCATTCGTTACTTTTGAGGATCAAGTATTTATATAAAAAGAAGCAGAAATATATTTTTACGTTTGCAACGCCTAAAAATAAATTACATAATAATCAGTTTGTTGTGCACTTTATATGTTCAGGATTTTTGTTTTCGTTCATTTTATTGCATTCATTTAAAACTTAAATTAATTTTTCAGTATATATCGTAATTATAATTGATAATATAAATTCAAATGCTAATAGTGAATGATAAAACATAGTAACTGTGAAAGCGATTAGAAAATAGGACGTATTTGTATAACATTATAATCGTTTTACTTTATTTATTGAGAATTATTTAATATACGCTATGAGTTAATGATGACTATTTTATCCATATTTAAACGTATTGGTGTCTCGATAAAAAGTAACCCTTTTTTTTTTTTTTTATTAAAATGATAACAGAAGAATTTTAAGAATTTATTTAAAAAGTTGTGCATTGTCATTGTCATTTATTTTCCCTTTCTTAAATTAACAAAATAAAAGTACGTCCATTTTTAATTATATTAGCTTTTATTTATATTTCCTATAAAACATTTTCGTTCGTAATGTTATAATTCTTTATTGTATAAGAATCATTTGAATTTTAAAACCTTACGTGTTCTCAATGCCAAAAATCATTGATATATCTTAACTTTTTATGCCTTCCTCGTAATTTTAAGCGTCAAAAGATTTGGAACATTATGATAACGTTAGTGTATACAGTTAGAATCCAATAGGGTACAGTGATAAGCGAACATTTTTTTCTTCTTCTCCCTGATAATACAGCTAACTAGCTAGCTAACTGCACGTACTCTATATCGCGAGAGGGAGGGAACAGAGAAAAACCTTAACACAAACACTGAAGGGAGAAAAAGGAGTCAAATTAAGTAAGAGGCGGAGAGTACATATAAGGTAACTGCCGCTACGTTATCGAGCCATGCCGCCAAAGTCGTTATCTTAACACAGCAGATAGCAAAGGGGGAAAAAAAGAAAAACTTGTAAAAACCACGCCGTGACCTAGCAACTGAATTGAAACTACTCGGCGAAGAAGAACGTATGAAAAGGGGTTTTCTCTATCCTATGAATAAATGACGTGTAAAGTTTTATGGTTATTGCCAGCCTCTTCTTGCCTATCTCGCCTGTAAAATATTTTTTTAAAAACCTTTTTCAGTTCATTTTTACACCCATCTTTTCCTCTCTTGCCTCCGTAATTTTAAGAAGATATCATAGCCGCCCTGTTCGCCGTGTGTGGAGAGAGAGAGAAAGTTATAGGCTACGACACGAAGAATGAGACGAAGCTCTTAAGTTTGATCTCTTATCTTTTCAGCACGATAAGCAGGATTCCCGCTGCTGAAGTTTTTACGACCCAAACCACCCGAAAAAAAAAAAGAAAAAAGAATGACCTTTCTGGTTTTTCGTAGCGCAGCCGCTGCAGAAATTTTTCCAGCATTACTGCGTCTCTGGAATAAAAGCATTGCAGAATGTTGATATAAATTTAGTTTTCTTTTTAACAAATAACGTGGGTTTAATTTCTGATCAAATTGTAATTGTGTACACGCGTGGCTGGATTTATATCTTATCTGCTAATCCAATATTCTAGATAATGGTTTTCTTTTAGCATAAGGAAGCTTATCACCATTCATTTTGACAATACAAATACCGAAGTTCTGCGAATTCAGCTCGTAATCAGTGGAGGATCTCTAACTGGATGAATATCAATTAAATTGCTATCGTATTACTTTTAATTTAAAACAATTTTTTAATATTTTTATGGAATTATTTTTGGTTAAATTTTTAACAGAATTATTTAAGTATTTTTACAGCATGCTTTAGCGATAAGATATAAAAAAAAAAAAAAATTGCGAAATAATTTAATTTAATAATGCTTGTTTTCTTTTTTTTAATGAATATTAATTCAATTTAAAAAAAAAATTTCCCCCCCAATTGATCTAGGTTTTGCATTAAAAGTGTATGGTGAAATTTGGATGTAAATTGTGAGCGTGCATAGCAGGATACACACACAAATTTTGTTATATATACATGTAAAACAACTCAAAATCTAAAAAAAGAACTGAAAAGGAATAAACTAGAAACACAATAATTTTGCACAACAAAAGTCACGTCATGATGTTATAATTAATTTCTTTTGCGTTTTACTAATTACGTTGGGGGTTTTACGAACTTCCTGAACAACATTGTTCACAACCGTTTATTCTATATTTTTTGTATTAATTTTTGTGTTCTGTTTGATTTTCTGTTGCAGTCCTAGCGGTTCAGCATTTTGATATCTGTATTTATCTCTATATATGTATTGATATAGAGATATCTCATATTTATGGTCAGGAAATGTTAATAGGTCTAGCATTAGAATTTATCTCGTAACCAGACTACTTAACCAGAATCGATACGCAATAGAATATATTATTGCAACAATAACCGTTGGGGGACAGATGTAGAGCGGCATCATTATTACGTAATTTATATGGGACAAGCGCTGCCATCACTCACCATGCCTAACTGGTCTACAGCCGTCGGCTAATGTGGTATTCTAATATTCTGCATAATGCCGTCCCCGCGGTTTTACTGCACTGCAGCGCTGCGCCTCTGCTGTGTTTAACCTTGGTCTCTTAATTCGTTTTTATTGCGACTGTTTCCTGTCTTTCATTAGCTGCTCAAATGATAATCTATCTGCTTTTTACAGGATGCCTGGAATGCTAAAGTGCCCTTACGAAACGAAATTGCACCTCACTTTTTGTCGATAACACGCTAACATTTATGTTGCTGCCCATTTCAGGGTGTTTTCAAATGCATCCGTTTTCAAAACGAGAGAAGAAAAATTATTTTAATATTTACCTAAAATTTTGTTATCATAGAAAACGAAATCGTGATAGAAATGAATGCTATAAGTGAAAAACTAAATAAAACTTTCAGCATTTCTTTTTTTTTAATTAGTAAATCTGAATGAATTTTAATCCTACTTATGTGCATAATATGTTAAAAAAAGTCTCCTTTTAGATTTCTCATTTTTTTTATCGAATTAAATGTTACAAAATATATATTTATTCTAAAAGTTTAAATTTTTTTTTCTCTTTGATTGTTATCTCCATTTGGATATTATGAGTTTATTGTTCATACGTTGCTTACTACTTGTCGCCCATTTATTTACTGAGCTGTTCCAATCGTATTCAAATTTTTGGAAAAGAGATAGACCGCACCCCGAGCATTTCACGATAAAATGCATTTTAAATAATACCTACCATGCAGTCATCTCCCAGCGGTGACCACACTTTTATTGCCCGGCCATTATGCGGATTTCCTAATGACATACAGCCCATTTCGAACTTGTCGTCCTTCGTGATAATGGACCCCCCCCACGCACACACTCATTTCCAGACTTTGTTCAATACGCCGTAGAATGCGTGCCCAAAATTCGATCCACGTTCGAATTACTGTGCGCAACGCCACGCTGGTTCTGCACAAAAGGGTACTGCTCCCGTTCGCAAGCAGGATGGGAGGCAACCCACCACCAGGACAGGCGACGTGTGCTCACGAGCGTAAATACTAGGATAACGACTCAAATCAACCTTTCACTTCCCCGGCCATTAGCATGCATTATACGTAAGACCCGCTCGTCGAAAATCCTAAGACAAACCTCCTATTAGAAGCTTTTGCTCGGGGTGTTACGCACTCCCTTGCCCCCCTTCCTTCCCTTTGCAGTCTATTCCCTCAACCATAACGCCTCTCCGTTAATAGTCTGCACCCCATACATGGTGCCTTCTCCCTAATGATAACGTCCGAATTGTTGAGAGAAGAGAGAACGCGGCGTTTAATTGGCAGACCATCATAAATGCAGTTGTGTTGTGTGTCCCGGCCATAACGAGGTCCTTTTGCCAAGCACAAAAGAGAGACGGCGGTAACAATGTAGTTGCCAGTGTTGTTGTTGTTACGTAAGTGTGTTTAAATAGGATCGTCCTTCCTTCCCCGTTCAAACGATCGTGCGAGGGTGGTTGGAATGAGAGAAAAGAATAAAATGGCAGAAGAGAGTATCATTGTCTCGGTGCCATCCGTGGTTAGCATTCAAGACAAATGGTCAATTGAACGAATGAAAGGATGGAAACAAAAACCTGTAGCTAGAAAAATAAATCTGTTCGCTTAATTTATCTCGCTCTAAATATAGCCTCTTGAGTTCATCCATTTTCGTTAATTTTAGGTCTATATTTTAAAAAGTACTACAAAACAATATCAATCAAGAGGATGGGTTAAAAGTCTTGTGTGTTTTAACTAGGAAATCCAGAACATAAAGGATGATTCATCAAGTAAAATAGCTGTATGGGTCCTGCCATTCATTTACTAATTTTTTTTAAATCTCATTTTTAATAATTTCAGGAGAATTATTAAAACTGCTAAACTAAATTAATACTCATTCGCTAAACTCGTGTTAACAAAAGTAGTCAAATGATTCTAATTCGATGTTTTTTTTTTACTTTATTTTTTTTATTTATTTATCTATCTTCATATCTTTCAAGGCTCGATGAATTCTTTAAGTACATTTCGATAAACGATATTGTTAATGCTCACATTTGAAAGTTTAATTATTAGTATTTCCTATAGAATATAAAAATATTATTTTCAACTTGAAAATTTTTATTGAATAAATTAGTTAAATTAACAGCTGGGTATATCCGATATTTCGAATTCTAAATAAAAATCTTACTTTTCTTTTACGGATGTATATTGAAGACTTAGCATTCCGAATGGGTTTGCCTTCCCCTGTCACATTAGGCGGAATATTGACTGCTTCCATTTCCCCCCCGTGTCGAAGTGATACTTGAATATTCCAGGAGCTTGCGGAATCTGCGTTGTGCTTCGAGTGTGGACAGTGACATTCAGATCCTTCGTTGGTCATGCGTTATGTGTGAGGGCGACAGCAACCACAGGCAAAGAAATGCAGAAAACTATTCGGATTTTTGAGATTTTGTATATGTATGTTCTTAAAAAAGAATGCCTCCGAGATTAGTGGTATGAAAAGAAATAGTTAATTGTTATGGATTTGGTGTTAGTAACCGTTTATTCTATATGTTTATAAGTCCTCCCATCGGTGGGTTACTCTTGGTCTACACGAGGCCCTTAGATGTGTCCTCTCCCCTTTTCTAACTGGTAGGGGTCTACATAACCCTAGATACGACTAGTGAGGTATGGACAAAAGAAAGTATTTAGTGTCATTATATTTGAGAGGGAGGGGAAAAAAAGAGGAATTGAATCTGTCTTCAAATTTTCTTAAATGCAAATGCCTATTTTACGAATATTATTATTCACTCTCTTCCCCCCACCCCCACCGAAAAAAAGCTAAGCATAATTGGAGATGGAGGTCAAAATTCAATTCAAAAGTTCTTTACGCTAATTCATTAACATGCCAGATCAGTTCGCCCACACTTGTTGTTGATTTGCTATCATACTATATACCCATATTGCATTTGCATGAACGTGTTGAAGTTTCTTCAAACCAAATAAATTTAATCCCAAATACAGTTTAAAAAGAAAGACGTAGTCGTTTAATAGTCTCTTGAAGGATTTATTAAAAAAACAAAACGGATATAAAATTTTAATGCTATATATTTTATTATGGAACAAGCCATTCACTTTTCAAAATCAACGATAAGAAAAATTGGAAGTAGGATTTTTATGATCCCTATAAAACCTGATTGGGTTGTTTCAGTTAAACCGTGATTTCGCTGCGAGCCATTTTGGTATACGTTTATATTACATAAATGAATGTTAAATAAAATCAAAAGTCTGGAAAATGTCAAAATTGAAAACAGTTTTATCATCCTTTACAACTCGCTCGTTTTCGACGCGGAACAATATATATTGTTGTAACCTGCTTTTCTCCTATTCTATTTCTTCGAATATGGATTATGATCGTTCTAAATTTCATTTAAAATGAGCCTACAATAAGTAAAAGCAATCTGCAAACGAATCACTATAATTCAAATGAACTTTTTCATTCTTAGCGTCCTTTTCCGTCTCATCATGCTGATAAAAAAAAACTAATGAGGATGTTCCATTTTAGATTGTTTGATTATACCGTGTAGGAAATAATTTACGACTTGAATATGTAATTTATTATTTTAATGAAGATTTACTAAAATATTGAAATAACTTGATTGTAATTCTAATCACTATTCAAAGGATGTTGGCTAAAAAAAAATATAATCGTTATTGAGGTCGTTTTTCAAATTGTTGCAGATGTAAAAGTTGCTGATTGTAAGAATATTTTTACACTTCTGAATTGTACTCATTTGGCTCAGAAATGTGTCTAAACTGATTATCATTCAAGTGTTTCTTAAGTGTTTTAGTAAAAAGAAATGAATCTGTCGCAGGTTTGAGACAATTTTAAGTCTTTTATTGTGTATTTTTTTTTCAACATAATTCAACATATTATGTCATCCAAGCATAGCTTTTTAAAAAATATGTATATTTATTTAACCAGATCAAACGAAACTATTTAAAATTCAAGTTTTACTTGATTTCAAATATTTTCTTCAAATAAAAAAATGAGTCTTTGGTAAAGACTTTGTCTTCAAAGCGGAGAACGGCTTAATTTTAATTTTCACTTAAAAAAAAAATGATCGAAGAAAAGGGAAATAATATTTTTAATTAGTTTTCTCAATGTTTCAGCTTTTCATTATTTTTTTTTTTAAATCGTTTTGTTTAACGAAAGGAAAAATAAAGGATTCCTAGGAGAGTCTCTTTTTCTAAAACCTCGGTGTGTAAGTGCAATTATTTAAAGCAAATCGCATTTTACATCGTAATGAATTCAGAAAGAGAACAGCTTCTTAACTTCAATCCATTTATTTATCGAATGGCTAAACGAAATGCGCAATGTTACCTGGAAAAAAAAAGAATCTAAGAATTTCGCTTTCTTCTTTAGTCACTTGCATTTTAAGTTACATCTGTATTCATACATTTCGATTACCGTAATATAAATATTTTTTTTAATATTGACAAATAATGCTACCTTTTCATTAAGACAAATCTAATGGGTGATGCTTTCTCCAATTTTAACTGTTAAATTAGAACTAAGGATACAGATTGCAGTTTACATTCACAAATAATTTCTGAATAGTTAACCGTGTGTGGTGGTGCGTTTAAAGACATAAATAATTTAGTTCCCTTTGCCAATAAATCTTTTTTTGAAGCTATTCATTTTTGTCTAACTGAATTAAAGCATAAACGTTTACTTATTATTACTGCCATTATTTTGCCTTGTATAAGAGGAAAATAAATTTGTAATGAATGAAATTTCAAACAATTTTTTAATTAGTTATTGCCTTAATGATATGGTAGTTTGAATGTTTAAATAACAATAAAATTATAAGCACTCATTTTAAATTAGTGTTCTCTTTAATTTTTAAAAAAAATATATTTTATTTATTTATCTAAAAGACTGCCAAAAAACGATGAGAAGAATCAGCTATTGTTTTAGGGAGGTTTTATGTGTACATCAGTTGAGAACGCTGATGTGTTTTCTTCCTCTCTTGCGGTAACGAACTTGGTTTCGCATGGAATCGGGCACGCTAGCCCACTAAGCGATTTTTAATCGACGTTTCCATAATTCGGTTTTGCTTTTAAAAGAGACGTTTTCCGCTCTAAACTAACTCTTCGGAAAAGTTGGGTACGGGTCTTTTTTTATATTAAACGCGTTTCTGTCCAAAGAAAAACAACTCGTTAAATACCATCATACCTGCATATATCAGATATGTTGTACACGACAAAATTATTAATTAAATAAAAAAAATAAAATTGATTATTATTCCTGACAGCACATAACACGCACGTCATTGAAAATAATTTGCGTTAATTAGAATGTCTATAACTTAATTTGAATTTCTATAAGGAGGTTAAATATATTATAATTTATTAAGAGGGTTCTTTTTTAATTGATTTGCCCTTACTTATAATTTTTTTTATTATTTATATGTAGAATTGACACCATCTCTTTTCAGTTTTACATTTAATCTTTTAAACTACTCAGTCTATTTAAACAAGTCACCAATATAAAAATCATAGTAAATTCTTAATGCAATTTTAAAATAGTCCTCATTAACATGCGTCACGGGCACAAGAATTAAAAATGTTTTCCCAAGAGGAGAAAAATCTATGTCATTGAGATTTTGTTATATTTTTCCTTTAAAACTTGTATAGCTATTCTATTATTTTATTTTCCTAATTTAAGTTGATCCATGTATATAAGCCGAGAGTGCAGGTTTTTTTCTTCAAAAAATTGACCCACAGTTAAAAGTCCGTTTAGAAGTCGAGATGAAAAAATTTCCTGTAATATTATTTACGATAATCTATTATTTCTAGTGCACTTTTGCGTTAGCCTGATTCATATTCCGTCAACTTCAAATTTTGTTTTGGCGACAAACTGGCATTATAAATAATTGTGTAAATAAAACAACTCATTCTCACGAAACGGAATAATTCGTTTCATTAAATGCCCTAATTAACTCATGCAATATACTAAACAAATAAATAAAAACGTGCGATATTTTGCGGTGGATCGATCGTTAATGGGAAAAGTACCTGCGTTTTTTTTTTCCCGAGATCAGCAAATCCGTCTATAAGCCGACCTTCATACTTTTGCTTAGCCACCTACCTTAAAAAACAACGTATCTTTTGAAAATCAGAAACAAAATATCTTGAAATTTATCTTCATAAACATCTAAACTGGAATTTTCACTTTAACTATGTCAAACAAAAATACAGAAGAAACATTAGAAGACTCTATCCCCTTATAGCAAGAAACTCAAGCATGAGTAGACATAATAAACTTCTTATTTTCACCTCTATGCTTCGTCCTCTCCTTAACTATGCTTGCCCGGTATGGGCCTATACTGCTAATTATAATACTAAAATCTTGGAAGCTCAACAAAATATGACCATTAGATAAATAACGAATACCAACTGGTTCATGAGAAACGCTGATATTCAAAGAGCTATCTCTCAAAAAGTACTGGTAAAAACTTTCAGAAATATTCTTCAATACTATTGACAACCACCAACATCAGGCCATTCAAGAGATCGAACACTATGAACCGCAATCTAATTTGAAAAGACCTAGGAATATTCTGCTCTAACCAACCTAAATTCAATTTTGAATTTTTAGATTTTTTCAATTCTCACGATTTCCTTTAATCTCTGGCCATTGCAAATGTTTTCATTCTTTTATGTTTGTCACCACCGGAGATGAGGCCCTTGACGGGGGTCAGTTAGCTCCAATAATCTTCAACATCATCATTAGCTTTAGAAAAAGTTCTAAATATTCTCAGTTTATACACGGAAATATTGGGTACGTATTTATTATTATTTTAAACCAGAATACCATCCGTTATTCTTTTCTGGAAGTCGGAGAAATCTTCGCTTGCGAATCGGGTTTACATAATGGCGTCTATTTCCACCCTTCCCCCGTACATTCTTCAGGGCAGAAAAGAGAGAAATGCCGCACAGAGCAGCCAAGCTCGCCTACTGAGCCCGGCATCCATTACCGTTTTCGCATCAGCCCATCATTTTTCTTCATGAGTACATCTCTTGTGCAGGTAGTGGTTTTTATGGGCGACCGCTGATTGGTTCCCGGGCAATGGGAGTCAATAAAAATATGATATAGGAAGCGGCAAACAGCGGTACTGTCCTTGCCAGTCGTTTTTGGTATTCCGAGTAGAGAACCCTGCGGAATCTTTTTTTTTCCTCTCTTCCATCCTTTAACTTCTTTTGGATCAAAAATATTTGGTTTTGAAAAGTTTCCCAGTCCAGCCGCAGAAGGGTAGGGGGAGTGGGTTTCGCACATTACGTGATTCGATTCTCGAACGTTTCGCCCATCTCCGGAGAACAGTTATTTGGAAACCAACCACGGCTGGAAGCGAAATGACAACTTATATTCAGTGGAGTCCCCTATTTTTATGAAAATGTATATATATATCTGAAGATGTACGCGCTGGATATGAATCGAATCTGAAATCTGATTCCGAATTTATAAAAATATGAAAACATTGTTGTTATTATTATTTTGCTTTGTTAAAAAGTTTAGTGTTACAGGTGTAAAATTAACCGAGAAAAACAATTAAAAATCGGATGGCTGCTCACGCAATCGATTTTAGCTTTTACATGATGTTTCGCCAAAGTCCATTATTTATTGAATAACATTTTTTATAACGCAATAAATTTTATACATGAATAATGCTTTATTTTATAAAATTTGACGTTTTAAAACAATTGGCAAGAGAAGAACGATTTCATTGAAAAAGTATTTCACAATCGTCGTAGAAATAAATCTTTTCTGAGTCCTTTAGGATATACAGTTGGATTCAGTCGCTATAAAGTATGTGGGAAAATAATTTTTTTTGTACGCGTTAGCTGCTCTTTACTGATTAATAGGCTCCGAAAAATGGAGAAACAAATATTCGCCAATCTACGGTAGGCTAAAACATTTTTCGGAATTTTTTTATAACGACTCCTAACAGCAATTTTATGTACTGTCTTTACTAATAGATTTAGAAATTAATTCATTAACTTTTATTGAATTCATACACCTATAATTTTTTTTGTAGCATTTGCATTCATTATAAAATATACATACTAAATGTTGTTATTGTTCTAACGCAGTTTGCAGTACTAGACAGTTATCTTTATGCCATAAGCAAGGACTGCACCGTTGTTGTTACTCACCTAGCTCTATTCAGTGGGTACGTAAAAAAAGCAAAGTATTGCAGGAAGATACAAGCGAAAGAAAATTCTTCATTTTACTCACGGTGATGAGCAGGGGTGCTCTATTTCTAATACATTTAATCTTTTTTCGTTCTTAATGACATAGTAGCATTTTTAAGATCTTTTATTGTGGATCCAAGATAGCTTTTTATAGTCTGAATGCTGAGGAAAGTACCTTAACTCCCACTTGGTTTGCTGCTAAAGCAATCACTATATCATTGAAGGATACAAATCGAATGGCCTTGATTCCTAGAATTTTGAGAAAATAAAAATTATTTCATACGAGAGCCAGATTTTTAAATCAACTCTCCCGACTCTGCATTTAACTAATAACTTAGTCGCCCAACACGAGCCCCCGTGGATATGAAGGCGTCGTCTCCCATTTCAATCTCGCGGAAAATGTCGTCTCGTGGAAGTTCTCACTCGGGTTGATAACTGATAACCGAGAGAGAGAGACGATGAAATTTTTGTGCCCGCAGTAGTTCCTTTCCGCGTGGCCACCGGGGGGCTTCATATCAGAAATTCCATTCGCGCCATCTCGCCAAGCCATTAAAGAAGACCATTTCGCGGTTCGTCTTTCCTGGGACGTGCTGCACCCCCCAACTCCTCCCGGAGCGTTATTAAATTCTTTTTTTTTTCTTTGCTGCTCTCTCTCTCTTTACTTTAAAAGGGGCGAGTGGGGGTGGGGTCCGGCATCATCTGGCTCCGGGGATGCTTGAGAAATGGCCGTCGGTTCCCTCTAATGACCGCGCGAAAAGCACCTTCGCAGGGGCTGCTTTATGTCCGGTGTCGTGTGCCTCTCTCTCTGCCCATAAATCGCGTATCTCTTCTTCTTCGACGAAAAGGAGGCTCACTATAAAAATAAACTGCCACTACTCGATGATCGGGTGTCAAGGGATCCAGTGACACTGGGGCTTCTTGGCAATCTTCGTAGCGGCTTCTTTGAAATCTCAACGCTGCTGGCATTTCACTCCTTCTCTCGGGTTTAAAACTTTTCAATTTGTGACTATTCAACGATTTAAGAATTTTTTTCCCCCTAAAAATGTTTTTAGCTAAATGGATGATTTAAAAGACAATAAAAATAATGTTTTCAACAAACAAATGCTTTAGAATTTTTTTTTTTTCTAAGCAAAACAGGATGCTTAGTAAAAAGAAAATTTTTAATGGATTGTTTTATCATGTTTATAGAATTAGAACATGAAGTGTGAACTTAAATAGAGTACTTTGTAGGAATATTTATTTCAAAATGCTGATTGCTCAGATAAAAATCTCCCTTTCCCCCTATTCCCTTATAAAAAGTAAGTAAAATCGTTCAATTAAAAAAAATCATTTTTTTTTCTTATAGCTTACTATAGTTCGAATACAGATTGTGTGGAAAATTGGCTAGTGACCAAGTCGTATGGATTCAAACAGAGCGGCGTAATAGGGGAGAAAAATAATTTCGGAAGGTTTTAATTCCAGTAATAATATTTTAATAATTAAAATTTGAAATTACATAGTATCAAATGAAAAAAAATTCCACACTATCTATTCAATTATTATTATTATTATTTAATTACTGCTTGTATCTGACTAACACCCTTAACAAGTCACGGATTTGTCCGTTTCTGCCTTTCAACCGGATGATTACCTTTCCACACAATCGGTGGTTGGACTGTTATTTTATAAGATATGATCTATGAAATAATTTATATATTTAAACCTATATTTATACCTCGTGAATTAAAAAGAAAACAGAGAGAAAAAAAAGTAAAAATGAATTATTCGTAGATCTCGTCCCTCTGACGAGACCCCGTGCATTTAAAGAAATATCCATTCTGTTGGGAGTAGAGATTTATTCAAAACCCTAAAACAACACTCCCGTTTGCTAAAGTTGATATGGATCGAATTGTAAGAGGCATCTCATTACCGCTTGTTCCCCTGGATTTTGCTGCTACAGTACAGTATAGCACAGCACACGAAGTGATTTCTTTTTGATTGGCAGCGGAGAGTATCGCATTATTTTTCCAGGCCGTGTTCCCGAAACAGCGATTCCCTCTAATGGCCCATAAACGACTGCAAGTCATGCACTCTGTTTGTTTTGTATTCGTGTGTGTGTGTGCTCAGAAGTTAACTGTGCGAATAAACATTCTGGCGGAAAACCTTCAATCGAATGCGTTTGTGGGGTGGAAGCAGTTCTGAATTCGCCGTGTGCCCCCCTCATGTCGTGCATTCATTCGCCCTCGTGGGGGCTCCGATTTTTGCATTTTAGAATAATGACCCTCAGGTTGGACCGGAATTATTTACTTGTTTCAAATAGTACGCTTAAAGTGATTGCGTTTGTAAAGTAAGAAGAGCCGCTCTGTACATTCATTGCCTTGTATAGTAAGCTAATCTGTTTGAATAGAATGTCTATAGAGGTGAACACAGGCGGAAAAGACACGGCAGTCTGGTTTCTGATTTTGAAATTTGACTAAACACGTCGTGCATTAAATAAATGTTGATCGGAAAGTCTAGGGCATCGGATTTTTAAATCATTATTGAAATCGTTTCAACTTAAATACGGATGAATAGACACGGATTTGTTTTGATAGCAGTTGAGCAAAATTTTAACCTGTTAAAAATGTGATTTTAAGAAAGATTTTTAAGTTCGATTTTTTTGTCATTCATAGAAATTGAATAGAAAATGCAAAATGATAAGTGAGAGTACTGCAAATAATCAGGGGTTCTTCTGAGGGAAATGAACATTTTGTTTCTATTTTAGATGATGCCTGATGGCCAAGTGACTAGCGCCAGGTGTGCGGACTAATGGCCAATTGGCTAGCGCTCTGGCCTTCGATAGCACGAGCTTCAGGTTCGAATCGTGGCGGTGGCACCGATGTTTGTGATGGTTCAGAATCCACTTTAAACCGTAGGTGCCGGTCTAATGTAATTGTAGAGCGTTGGGCATAGGGCTGACAACCCTCCGCGTAAAAAATAAACATCTGCTATTTCGAAACCTGCCAGTAGGCAGGCAGCCTTGGCCCACCATGCCACTATTATGCCACTGATGAGGATTAAATACATATTTCTGTTTCGTAATTAACTGTAACTAATTCTGCACGACACTTTAAAATTCTGTCGCTAATGGGGAGGGGAGAGTGAGGAAAGAGATCTACGAACAGTAAAGAAAACAAAAATATTAGGAACCAGCTGTTGGGTTGAGAACTGGAAAACCGGTTGAACCACGCATGATGCGATTTATTGGTTTTAAATGACGGTGTATGTCGCAGAACGCGACATTGTAATAGATAAAAAGGAAACACAAAATTAATTATGAAGGACCTTGAAATAATAAGAGATCATTAAAAATAAAAATTTTTGATGAATTAAATATATATAATTTCGTCATGGAACTGAAAAAATAAAAAAATAGAAAAATCATTGGAAAAACTTGTACACACAGTGTAACAAAAATGTGCCTTTAAATGTTATCTACTAGGAAAAAAAAAAAATTTCCTCTGTCCTTCTAGGAGAAGAACTCTTCTCCATCCCCTCTCTCTCGCGTGTCGCTTCTGGCATTTTTTTGAAAAATAAAACAGCCAACGCCAAACTGTTCTCTAGACGTCCGATATATAAAAAAAAAAAAAAAAAAAGAAAAACCGGAGAAGAAAAGGATGGAGGGAAGGAAGAGGAGAGAGAAAAAGTCATTTTAAGTTATATATATTTTTGCCCCCCTCCCTCCCTTCTATTCTAACGGCACATCAAAAAATAAAGAAGCAAGGGAGCGCTGCACCGCCGATGCACCGTGAGATACGAGGCATGACAGACCTCCAAGAAAACGACGGCCCTGACCGTCCGAACATGAGTAATACCGTGTGACATGCCTGATTGAACTTTGCGCGCAGAGTGGCATTCGCCTTGGGGAGAAGAAGCCCCCTTTTCTTTTCTGGACATGGGCGGAAGAGAGAAATGGCAGCGGCATCTTCTTCTCCTCCTCTTCTTTTTTCTTGCTTTTTTGATTCCTTCTCCAGAAATAAGAGAGGTTCCTTTCCTCTGTCACCGTAGTGTCTTCGGGCCACTTGTTACTTCTGATATTCCAGTCAGCCATGAGGATTTTTCTTTTGTTTCTTCTGCTGGTAGAGACCCGATTTTTTTTTTCTTCTTTTTGTCTATCCCCTCTGCCCCTTCTTCTAATCCCGTTATTCTTTAGTCATGAATGTATGTCATGCAAAGACGACGGCGAATTTTTATTATTATTTTTTTTATAAATACAAAGTTGAATGCCTCCTTCTCCGAAAGGGTAGACGGACTTTTCGTAAGAATATGTGCACAATAAAACAAATCATAAAACGAACCCGTCTTCAAAAATTTCAATTATAGATTTCAATGAAGAAACGATTTAAGGAAGTGCTCTGAACGTCAGTTTTTAATACATGCGTGCTAATCTCATATTGAATTAACATAACGTAATAATATTCGGATATGACAAGAACTGAACTGTATAACCCCCCACCCCCCCAAAAAAAACCTATCTAATAAATATTATATATATATTCTGCATTTTTTTCTTCACACTTTCACTTCCTATTTAGAACTACGTAGTTAGAAAGGTGAAGGCAGAACATCAGACTTTCTCATGTACACCATGCATTTTGAGGGAAGGACCTTTAAAGGTTAAGAATTGCGTGTCGCGTGGGAAAAACCTCTCACCAGGTAGACTGACTATAGATGCGAAACGGTATTACAACGTAATGTCACAATCACCATCGAGGCTCCTTGTTTCTGATCGACAACGGTACCGCCGGCGAATTCGAATCTCAACTCTTCTGCATGTTAGCTGCGTACGATGCCACAGGGTCACGAGTCGAGCAATCGAAGCACGAGCTGAGTATTAATAATTTTATCTAATATTATACAAAAATAAAAAGAAGAATTTCAGCTCCCCACCAAATAAGCGGCCTGGTGGCCAAGTGGATACCAAGTGCCCTTTGGTATCCCAGGCTTCAGGTTCGAATCCTGGCGGTGGCATGGATGTTTGCGAGTGGTTCGGAATCCACGTTAAACTGTAGGTCCCGGTCTGGTTAGCCCAAAGTCTGCACAAGATGACAGTAGAGCGACAAACCAAACCCCACCAAATAATAATCCGTTACGACAGCTCAAGTGAGTCCACATTCACAGTTAGAATTCTTGGCATGTCCAGGTTCCTTTATAAAAGGACGATAATTCAAGCTCTCCAAATGGATGCGCTTGTGGTTGGCTGCCCAACGGATAAAATGAATGGAGGAAGGAGGGCAAAGTCCAAGATTAAGATGAAACCAGAACCGCAACTCTAAGTAGATTGCTTGCTTCCACTGCACTACATTACAAGATGCCACATTGACTCCCTCAGGAGAAGTGTGACTCACACGCAACCACCGGGGTCTCTGATATGCGACCCTTAATTCACTCCGCTGCACGGGTGATGTCCAGCATGAACGACATTTAGATAAATGAACCCCGGACCCATCTTGTTTGCTTTAATGCACTCAAGTCCTCCTTTCTAATGAGATTTCCCTTTCGGTGTCGCCTCCTCATAACAGGTGGCCACAAAGTTCATGCCAATGCGCTTCGTGCATAGGGATTTATTTATTTGTTGCGTCTCGATAAGTGCTGTGGAGGAAGCATAAGCAGAAGAAACAAGTATTCAATTCCTACTTTTTTTTTCACTCTATTGCATAAAGTCCTTTATAAATAATTTTCATTCATTTTGTTTAAGTTTATCTGGCGCCCTCTATGGGTAGGTATACAATTAATTAATTAAATTTAATGAATGAATTAATTAATATTTGAAACAACTGTATTAACATCCAGTGTCATCCACTGCAAGTTCAAAAAGAAATGTATTTGAACTCGAGTGGATGAATAGAAAGCATCTTATGAACGATTGAAAATTTGAACAAGGTATATATATAGGAGCTAATAGAAGGAACTAAAAAATGCGCCCTATTAAGATTAGCAAACGCATTAAAAAACAATATTTAGAATTTCTACAAATATGAATACAGATTGGTTTGAAAAAATGCACAAATAATTGTAAAAAAAAAAAACATGATTTGGAGGCTGTGCTTTCTTATTGTCATCATAATGTAAATATTCTTTTCTGAACAATGCTTAACTTTTTCTTTTCCCTTCCACTTCCCATATTTCCATCTTTGTTAGCATTTGTTCTGCTCAATCAACAATCTGTGAAAGCTTTTGACATCGTTCGTTGATTGTAAACAAATTTAATCGACATTCGGTACCTTGCACTCTAGGAAGGGTGGATCAAAATATTTCTAAAAATTTGTTGAATCTGTCCCCCCTCCTATCCTATATATTGGATTCTGAGTAAAATAGAAGTAGTTTCTTGAAGTTGTCAGTTACAGTCGAGAATCAAACATTTTTGAAGAGGTCTGTTTTATTTTTAAAAATTTTGACAATTCATGTTAAAATTAAATGTTAAGAAGGCAATTGAAAGATCTTGTACAAGCTGTTTTATCATTAAGATTGAATGCATTACAAATGAGACACCTCTCAAAGATCTTGTACAAGCTGTTTTATCATTAAGATTGAATGCATTACAAATGAGACACCTCTCTGATTAAAAATGTACCATTTTGATTTACTTGTTCTGAGTCATTCTATAATAATTTGGTACTGTTATTTTTACAGTATATAGATATATTTTGTAAACAAATTTAGATCAGCTTCAAATGTGTAAATTTTATCTTCAAATGTGTGGCTTCAAATGTGTAATATTTTAAGCTGTAAAATAATACTTTCATGCAAAAACTGCTTTTACAGATATATTAAGCGAGTTCAATAAAAGTCATTGAATTTATCTCACATATTTTTTTCAATCGATTAGTAAATATATTTTTTTTCTTTCTAATGCAGTTGGCAAACACTTAGACAGCTTGGTCTTGGATGCCTTAAGGCAAGCGCTGCACAGACGTTACTCACTTAGCATTACCCAGGGCGAGCGTGTAACTTGAAGATAAGCCACGGACGCGGAGTAACAATGCCCCCGCAACGCTCTACGATCCTGTTAGACCGGGACCTACGGTTTAAAGTGGATTCCGAACCACTACACACATCCATGGCACCGCCGGGACTCGAACCCGAAACCTGTGGTACCGAGCGCTAGCCACTAGGCCATTTAGGCCCAATAATTAAATTATAAAAATAAGAAAACTCACAGCTGCTTTTGAAAGCCGATTCAGTAATTTAGAGTTAGACAAATGCAACAAAAATTTTGAAATAATTCATCTCCCTTTCATGTTGAAATCGAGTCGGCCGTAGAATATCTCCAAATGGAACTCCAAATTGCAATGCAATATTGAATTAAAACTCATTTTGTAAAACATCAGAATTAAAAATAGAATTTTTTAACACTTACGTCACAAAAGAGAAATTTTCCAGTCTGAGAAATATGACACAAAAAGTTGGTTCAACTTACACCCGATTAGTAAATATTATAGTGCATAAAATTATTGAAAAGAATCAGGAATGTGACATATTTTAGCCAACTCTTCGTTTCTGATGGGATTTTTTTTTTTTTTTTTTTTTTTTTTGGCGGATTGTTCTCTTCTTAGGGTCTTAAAACGGATTATTATTTTTTTTTCTTTTTGAGAGAGATCAGGTAGAGAGCGAAAAATCAATTTAAATGACTTTTGTCACCGACGATTAATTTCGACTGTTAACGGGCGACCGCCGCCGGTGACATCTTCGAAAAACCTACTTCATAACTCTGGCCTTGGATGCGGCTCATTTTTCATTCCCGAAATTCAGCAGCACCTGCATTTTTCGTGCCCTCCTCCCCCACCCCTTCTCCTCCTTACCTCTCCGGTGCTAAAACATTTTTATTGGGAATGCCGCCACTTTGGAAACCGGGAAAAACGCTCTCGAATTGCGTGAACTTTGCGCGGAAACTCGACAGCTAGATTTTTAAGCTGAGCAAACAAGATTAATTTTGTGAAATTTTGCCCTCTCTCCTTCCTCTCCCCTTTTTTTTTCTCTCTCACTTATGGCTGACGTGATAACCGAATCTGCTTTCTGCTGGAATTGCATTTTTAAAGATGCATTGTGTCTGTGAATGGCAGCATTGACTGCGTATTCTCTCGTATTTCGCACGAACAACGTAATTCGGTTCTTTCGTTAAGCTATTGCGGGTGTGAGGAATGGGCAAATAAATTCCAGATTCTCTTCCGTCATTTAACGTATTTTTATTGTACTTTTTTTATAAAAGAGTTCAAAATTGCCTGGTGGCCAAGTGGGTAGCGCTCTGGCTGTTGGTACCACAGGTTCGAATTCTGGCTGTGGCATGGATGTTTGCGAGTGGTTCGGAATCCACTTTAAACAGTAGGTCCCAGTCTAATTACCCCAAATTGTGCACAAGATAACAGAGCGTAGAGCGATAAGTCAAACCTTCAAAATTGCCCGAGTATGATTCTCCGCCTCTGAATTATGTTACAGTCAGTAGTTCACGTCGTGTGAAATAAAAGTCCCTTTTATGATAGTGCATGCGTTTTAAAACAAGAAATTTCGCATGAAAACATCCCGATAATAATAATACGCACCATTATGGTCGTTTTATGCTATAAACAAATACAAAACTGTAAACTGTAGGACTTTAAACTGTAGGTCCCGGTCTGTTTAGCCCTTGTGTGCAGAAGATGATCGTAGAGCGACAAACCAAACCTAAGTGTATACAGCCACCGGCATTATAAAAGGTTTTAGCAAGATTAGATAGGACCGGATAAATGACCGCTTACCTGATAAAGGACCTGCTTAAAATATATGGCATGCTTATGATGAAGGACATCTCCAAAGACATATTACAATCTTGAAAAAGTTACACGAAGAAATTTAAAAAAAAATGTCAAAATTTAACTTTAATTAAAAGGAACTTGATTCGAAAACACGATGTCGTTTACACACGAAACATGATTCAATCTTTCAGTATGAATGCAATGCCAACAGGAAACTGAATCACTTACTTGTATTTAACTTTTATGAAAAAAAGTCCACTTCCTAATAAAACCATCATCTCTTTCTGGTTTATCATATCAGTGTCGTCAATTTACATTTAAAACCTATTAAAGCACTCAATGTCGTATTTGCATATAATTTATTTATTGAAAGAAATGATTGAATGAATAGAATTGAATATTTGAGGAATTTTTTAAAATTAAAATATAGTAAAATATAATGCTTTGAAAAATTTCCTTAAAAATAAATAAAATATTTGCTTTCTAATCCGAAAATTCAAATTAATTTTGGAATCATTAATGCCATGGGTGTAATGCACACCTTCATGAATCTTAGCGTATAGATAAGTATATTAGAAATTGCATCACAGAATGCAATACGTCTCGGACCAAAGAAAAACGTCTTCTGGAAGGCATGAGAAATAAAAAGTCCTTAAATCCGCAAGAGGAAAGAAAAATCAAAGATCCGAATAAATGTGTTACTGTTTCGGGGACCGTGTCCAAAATAAAGGATTCAACTAACCGAACGTGCTTCGGATTGTGTCGCGACACGGCAAAAATTTATTTATGTCACGAACCAAAAATATATTTTGAAATAGAAATGTATCATTTTCAGGGCAAATCAATCGTATGCAATGCATCACCCACAATAACATTTTGTCGATATAAAATATTTTTTACTTTACCCAAGTTTATTCTAAAAATTAGTTTAACACATCATCATCATGAAACATTGGTATTTTAACTTAATTGGAAAAACATTCCATGCAAAGAAAATATACCCATATAAATTAATGTACATTTAAAGCGTTACAGACTACATAATTATTAAATACTCCTAATTGTACCTGAGCAACTTAACTTACTTCTTTCTTTTTATTATTTAACTTAATAGCGTAAATTTTCTTTTTTTATCTAAGTTCATGATGTAATTTCAATAATGTAAATTTAACTCTATTAATGATTATGTGAAGGTTTTCGGGGTATATTTACCACATAACATGTACTTCCGTTTCCGTTAATTGTTAAAATATTTTTTATCGCATATTAGCTCTAAAATAAAATATGATTGTTAACATAACATAGTTTAATGTACTGAGAGCATAAGGGGGAGGAGGAAATGTTATTATAGTATGTCTAATAAATAAACAGGAAAGCCATACTCATTCGACATAGGAGAGAAACAGGAAGTGAGAGTTGCAGCATTTTTGTGCGCGTTTAAATGCTACCGAACCATTGTTCTTAGAGAGAGGGTAAAAATAGCGAAGAAATATTATTTCAGAGAACTCTAAAACGATACGCCGGGGTGCCGTTTCGTGGAGCAACATAATGACCGGAAGCTCTTCTAATCCGTTAGCATCTGATAGGGGGCGCTGATCCGGTCACGCGCGAGGTTTTGTTGACATTATCACGAATAAGCCCTTCGGTTGTGGAATACAGAAGAAAAAAAAAACACCACGCACACTTGAGTAACGCACAGTTCTGCAGCATCTGCTTCTCTCTTATCTCTACGTTTATCAGCTAGAAATTAAATCTCTTTTTTTCTCTCTCTCTCTCTGAGTGTTTTTTGTTCTTGCTCGGCAGTAATACTTTTTTATCTACTGCTACAGCTGTTGATTTACGTGGTGTTCCGCCAAATCTCACTTAGAAACACGCCGCATTTTAACGTGAGCAGCATTTTATTCATCTCTCAGTGAGATGTAAGAAGCCTTTTTTCTTTTTTTTTTTTTTTTTTTTATTTCCCCGTTCTATGAAATGGTCACGGATTGGCTCATCAAATATTCTGTTTAAATACAGCTTGAGAAGGGGGGCGGGAAAGAATGAAATTTTCAGATAAAAACAAAATGGATTCAATGTATCCAATACTTGCAAGTTATATAAATAAGTTGGTAGGAAGCCAAAGTAAACATTCATTCTATGAAGCAATTATTCCAGTTGTATTTGATGTTTAAATTTCTAATATTCAATTTTTGTTTTTTTACCTGTTTTTCTCGTCGAAAAAAAGAACTTAATAAAAGAAAAAACTTTTTTTCGAACTTTAAATCCATTTTATATTAAAGAACTTTATTTTTTTTAATATTAAATGGATTTTCAAGTTTTATATTCTATTTTATCTTATTTTTTAATAAACAAATTACTTTTGAACGTTAATAGCTTATTTCTATCTCATCATATTCTGTTTTATACGAAATTTTTACTTTTTTATGCCCTGCAAATAGCATTCTCGGGAGCATTTTCGTTTTCTCCACAGTATCTAACTATTAAAATCTTAAAACTAACGTAAACTTTTTTTAAAAACTTTAGAATAGGATATATTTAAAGCTATTTCAAGATGGTCATTCGAAAACTAAATTTCGGACGTCAATGACATTACAATAAAATCAGTTCAAAAATAATTCAAACTGACTTACCCCATAGTGTTGATTTAACCGCTCAACCATCGCTTTGGAAATGCTTCGTGTAATCCAAGAGAGTTAAAAAAAAATAAAAAGACGTAATCCACATTTTAAAGGCATTTTTGCAGCAGCTTTACTGGAGTACAAACTTGGCACGAACTTTCACACATATGAGCACAAGTTTTGTTCACACATGAACGATGCGTTCCGTTTCGCATCGTCAGGCCGAAATGACGGAGTTTCCTCGCGTGTGAAAACCGAAACTCAATTCGCAAACAAACTAATAAATATAATAATAAAAAATAAAAAAACTATCTAAAAAACGTCACATCACTGAATCCTTAAAAAGCATCGGCCAAATTGTACTTGATCATCAATTCGAAATTGATTAATCAGAAATAATTCTAATTTTTAAAGAACACGGGATCTTTTTTGTTGTTGGGACAACACAATTTTGTCTTAAATTAGATAAAACCATACCTCACATGATGATTATCATCTAATCGGTTTACTTTGCGAAGATCAACAATTGCGCAATGTTGGTTAAATAAATCATAATACCCTTGTAGGGTATAATTTCCTTTGAAGTTAGCATATTCTTAAACTCGATTCAAACGTTGATTTCTTTTGCACTGTGATTATCACCTCACATGATGATTATCATCATCATTATCTAATCGGTTTACTTGCGAAGATCAACAATTGCGCAATGTTGGTTAAATAAATCATAAATATTACCCTTGTAGGGTATAATTTTCTTTAAAGGTTAATGGCATATTCTTAAACTCGATTCAAGTGATTTGATTTTTTCTGATGACACCGAAAGCACGACGACCATGTATCTTACTGCTTGAAAGCGCGATAAAAAGTGAAGCGCTGGTGCAACTCAACTGTCGGGATCCAAGTCCAACCGAATTCTGTCAACAACTTGCTGCCGAGCCTGCCTTTCGTCGCGGAGCTTTTCTCGCTGACCCACAGATGGCGCTGCGTCGTTACTGAGCGGAATAATAACATAGTGTATCTTTTCGCTCTGACAGTGAAATGCGAAACTGCATTGCACTGAGGAAAGGAAAATATATATATGTGCGGTATTTTATATATATATATTGTATTTTTTTTTTTCCTTTTTCCCCTTTGGAAGATGTTTGTTATGCGCGCGGTTATGCCTTGTGAAAAATGAAGGGTTATTTATTTTTTTGGTTTCATTTTGGTGTTTCACTTTGTGCATTTTAGTTGCTGATTTATAGCTCGCATTTCGCCTATCCGTGAGTCGCATAAATAGATGGGTGATCTATTTCTGTGTTCAGTTTATTATTATTATTTTTATTTTTTTTTTATATATGTGCGTTAGTTGTTTTTACTGGGATCAAATTTGAAATTTATATTTGGCGGTGTGAAAATAACGGAATGAATTGAAATCAAGTTTCACTTTTTTTTGTTTCTCCCACCCTCTTTTAATGAATGTTTCAAAAGAAGTGAAAATTTAAAAATAAAAAAATGGTCTTATTTTGAAAGTAATTATAACCAAGTATGTGTGGCATGTAGAAAAAAGTGTTGATTTTTTTTTTTTTTCTTTTTTCATAGATATTTAACTTTTCATTTCGTTTTAAATAAGATTATATGTACTGTGTACTGTTTGAATTGAACCAATGAAAGGATTTTTTAAATTTCTCGATTTAGTCATTTAATTTGTTTTCATTATTTTCAAATTGTCTCTTTTTAGAACTCTAATCATTACTAAACTCTCGCAAAGCACTTGAATCTTAAAAAAAAAAATATTACTTTTTTTCTTCTACGATTCTGATTAAATTTGCTATAATTAATATGATTTAAAAAAATTAATTTTGTGACAGGGGTTATATTTCTCCCCAGAAACAATTAATTAAGGCCAGTAGTAACAAACAATAATTAACGCCACTTTTACATTTATGTAGAATAATTTAACGTAACGTAACTTAACGGTTGATGTTTAGTTGGAGTACCGAAGGTTATACCCTGTACCTCCATATCAATGATTAATATTAAAAAGTTACAGAATTATAAAACCAAAATTTAAAAGGAAGAAAATAAAAAGAGCACAAGCTCCGTAAAATCAAAAAGATATAATTATGGTTAGTAAAATATTGCAATTTTACGATATAATTTGAATAAAAATTTATTTAAATAAAGAAAAAATAAATGTGACAATAGAAGCTAGTTTAATAGCCCTTTACGATACAAAAAACTGATCTAATGCAGTAAAAAAAGAAAGGAAAGCACAGAATTCGAAACGAAACAAAACAAAACATCGCGTTAGAATAATTTAAACAGAAAAGTGTTTCCTTTTTATGTTGCTATTTTATTTATATACTTTTAAATCATTTCATTTCACTAGGTATGTCATTCACTATATATATATATATATAATATAGTATGAGAAAAACAACGTACCCGCGTCCTCTTCTCTTTATCATTCCTAATGGAGCAACATGTAGTCATCTACAAATTGTTGCTCACACAAACAGATGCACACCATCAGAATATGGAATTATTTGTGCCGTTGTATGCATGTTGCCTGTCCGTGCAGACAGCCAGGATTGCAAGAACATTTTTGTGTATTTATTATTCAATTCTGATTGAAGAGAATACATTTGTTCATTTTTCTAAAAATGTAATTTTTGATTGCTGTCATTTCCTGCTTGTTGTAGGCACTCTGTATTCAGTCCGTTTCTGTTTCTATATCCTTGACATGAAACGCTTCCCACTTTTAGATGCATACAAATGCATGTTGTTAGTGGAAACCGGAAAGGAGATGTGCATTTTAGAACTGGGCTGAAAAAGATGACATTTTTCCCTTTAGGTTCATATCATCATTTGTTCGTTTCTCTATGTACATTATTCATTCTGTTAAGCGTTTTAAGTTAAGTAGAATTTATAGAAAATGTACGTTGAGGTACTTTTCAAAATTGCAAGGTTTTTTTTCAACGGATTATAGCGAGCAACATAGATTTCAAAGTGTTAAAAAGTTTACTTACCTGGGATCTGAGATTGAATACCAAAATGAAATCAGTACCGAGACCCGAAAGAGAATTATTTCTGCCAATCGTTGCCTATAACCAGTTAAGATCCCACCTGATTAAAAGAAAAACTAAAATTTCACTGTACAAAACTCATAAGACCAGTGTTAACATATGCATCTGAGACATGGTCACTAACAGCAAGAGAAGAGAAAATGTTGGCAATCTGTGAAAGAAAAGGGCTACGAACTATTTTTGGTGGTGTCAAGGACAATGGAAATCGGCGAAGAAGATACTTTACAAACTCTTTAGAGATATTGACATTCTAAAAATTGCTAAACTGTACAGAATGAGATGGGCCGGTCATCTCGTGAGAATGGAAAGTGATAGAGCAGCTTTGAAGGTTTTCAATGAAACCCCTTTTGGACAATGACCATGAGGAAGACCGAAAAGGAGATGGGTCGACTGTTTAGACTCTGATTTTAATGTTATTAAGATCAAAAACTGGACGTTCACGGCCAAGAGGAGGACAGTCTGGCCGGATCTTTTAAAGAAGGCCAAGACCCACAACGGGCCGTCGAGCCAGTTATGATGATAGGTGGACGATTACGTTATAAATGTCCAGGTGTTAAAATGAATTCTTTGAAAAGATTCCTAACGAAATTTTAATTTCAATCTTCATCTTTCCAAAACTATGTGCAGATTGCGTGGGAGAGAGGAGAAAATGCATGCGCGACCATTATTCTTTTCTCCCAATTCGAAGGTAGGTGTTTCCTCCCCCACTTTCTTGGACATTCTGTTACCCGGGGAGAAAATGACAAGCGATAGGTGCATTAGAGCCATCTCTCATTTCAGGGTGCTGCAGTTATTATAAGCTGTCTCATTCCATTAACGGGCACCAGAATAATTACCGAGACCAAGAATGTGTTGGCGGGAGGGGGAAGGGGGTGCAGGGCACGCGTGGCTCGGGTTTCCCCACCTTCGGGCAGATGAATGACATCACAGAAGGGGTTTATTTAATTATGAGAGGTAGAAAGAGAGACCTGGGCTCAAAAATTCGCGGGTCTTGGAAGGTCCGCTGCGAGTAATTGTCCTCGTTTGTTTAACTCCCGCTCCCCGGGTTCATGGTGAGGAAGTGAGAGCTTCATCGGGTGTCTTTTTGGAGGCGGAATATGATGAAATGGCTTCTGAAGTCATTTGTGTGTGGTGAAAATGAAGAGGAGGTTTTCTTGAGTACAGTGCCACTTAAAAGGAATTTTTCCACTTTAAATGAGACGATGGCATTTCCAACTCCCGATTCCTGACTCTATTTCGTGATTTTAAAGCTCTGCGATTTTTACTGATGAATTAAGAAGGATGTGTGAAATAAATTCAATGGCTGTTATTGATCTCGCATATTTGTAAAAACAGTATTTTTTACAATATTATCATCATCAGTGGCTCAACATGGTGGGCCAAGGCCTCAGGCAGATTTCTAGATAGGAGATGTTTTTTTTTTAGGGAGTAGGGTTGGCAGCACTGCACCCAACGCTCTACAGCCATATTAAACCGGGACCTCCGGTTTAAAATGGATTCCGAACCAATACAAACATCCATGGCACCGCCGATATTGGAACCCTATATCTGTGGCGCCAGATCGCTAGTCACTCGGCCATCAGGCCCCTTTTACAACATTAAAAGTGTAATGTTTGCTCCTTTCCTTAAATTTCCACACAGTCGGTGGACATCGGTTTACCTTCCTTCCCCTTCCATAGAAGCATATCAACATTTGTGATCCATTGTCCCTATAAATGCCCCGTTATTATGCCATAAACTCGGTGAAGAAATGATACCTTGCACAAAGTGGCACTTACTAAATTAGACTTGTCCCTGCTAAACCCTGCTAGCTTAACCTCCTAATAATTGCAGTATTTCTCAACCTTTATTCACGCCAATATTTGTTTTTATTCTTTGAAACTGTGCAGTATTTTGGAATGTATTCATACTGAACATATCGATATTAAGTTATTGGAAAATGTCATTTATTCATGGATGATGATTAACATTTACCGAAATATACAAGCTCACATTTATTTAATCTTATTTAAGATGTACATGAATACTTGAATTTTTTTTATTACGGACAATCCATAGTTTAAAGCATATTCGCCTGGAAACGAGGTAATCTATTTGATTTGGATGCTACGGATATTAAAAATGACACTAGCTAGCATAATAATAATGATCGTACATTCTAAGAAATTATTTTCAGGAGGGAAAAAATGTATTCTCTATTAACTGAATATAGATATTCGAAATATCCTTTAGTATATTTCTGGCAAAAGACTTTTGAATTAAAAATCTTTGAAATCAGAAAGTGGATGTGTTCCTGCAATGGAACTAAGATTCAACTGAAAATATTCTTCCCCACACCCCTTTTTTGGTCAGCGATTAAAATTCGTCTCATGTTGTATTCTTTTTGTCCTCTTAAATAGGTCGTCCGCTGAGGAAATTGAGTATAGGCTTATTAACATAATAAATTAAGCTTGTAGAAATGCCTAATGTATGCGGGCTGTTTAATTGCTTCCACTGTCACATGGCTGTAAACAGGTGACAAATCAATGCATCTTTACTTTATCTGCTATCGCAACAAGTTTGACTGGTCATTAAAAAAAAAAACTATGTATATGTATGTATTCTACTGATGTTGAGCAAAGATCTAATTAATATTGTATGAAAGCCTCGCATCTAAGAGGTTGGTGTCGCTTTAGACGTGCTCATATTAGAATGGCATTCCCATGTGTATGAACGCAATTTGTTTCCACTGCAATACAATTTGATGACAGAATAGTGTCTGGGCATTGTTGTTATTTGGGAGATGCTAAAATGATTGTTGCAGAACGAATGTTTTGAATATTTGAATACGATTAAAATCACTAGAAGATTAATTTTTTACTGTGTCAAATTATGTTTGCAAATGATTGCTATTCGAATGATATGCTTTTATTGGGATGCAAATTTATGCGCCATTATAGATGTTAACGCTTTCTATTGAAATGTAAATGATTCTATATATATAGATTGGAACACTAATTGGGAAAAGAAAATTGATGATTCCAATGTCTTAATGCGTACGTGGCTTGATTAGAGATCTTGTGTATGGGTAATTCTGGAGATATTTTTCCCCGATCAAATGTTGGAGAGCGGAGGGTGTCTCTAGAGATACCGATCTGACGAAACCTGTTGTTAATAGCCGTAGCTGTTCCCCTACGGGTGGGCAACCACCAGAAGATGTGTCCTCCCCTGTGATGAATCGCTTGTCCTTGCCGTATTGTATTCTGACAGCATTCATAAGTACCTCACACGATTACGATCTTAATTCTTCGGATTCTTTTCTGCGGGGAAGGAGGAGATGGTAGGGGAAGGGAGCTCTGTTACCTGGAATAAGATTGCGATGAAAAGAGTGTAGTATACTCTTATCCATTAATATCACCGACCTTTTGTTCTGGCGTTTGTCTTTCTTTGCGAGCGATCACTTATTATCTTTCTTTTAAGAAACAAAAATCTGTGCTAGGCTTCTTGGGACAGGACAGGACGAAAACAAAAAGAAGAAGAAAAAGAAAGCTGGGTTATATGTGAAGGCAAGCACTGAATGGATGGTTTTTGGGGATTGAAGTTAAAAGATCACATTTTGTTTCCATCGGGAAATGAATGTGAGCTTAGCTAGTTTCGTTTTGGGTTCATTTGCCGAGAGGGTCTTACACATTTGGGCTAGTGTTTTTGTTCCATTGTTCCAAAGACTTGAGGAGAAAAATATTTGTAAATGTCTTGTGGGTTACGACAGAAAAACATAATGTAACAGATATATTATTTCCGATTTAATTTCATGTAATCTTATATTTGAAGTACTAATTTGTGTTTCCTAAATGATACTATCAAAAGAAACAAAAGCGTTTCTCTTTATAAATATTTGTTGATAAATTCAGAATAATATTAAAATAAGGTAATTTTATCGGATGAATAATGTGCAATAAACTAACAGCGCCAAACTCATAAAAAATATAATTCAATATGAAAGATAACTCTATAAAATTTCTGAATCGATTTTTATTTCCTTTGTTTATATTCTTTCATCAAGTTTACCTTATCCATAGTTAAATATTAAATTTGATCCATTAATAGGGTGGATTTTATGATGTGTCTTTCACTATTATTGTAAAACATCAAAATTGAATACGGGGTATTGTTTTTCAGAGTTAGATTGGTAATTTGTTTTTGTTGCTATTATTTAAGTGGGCTATAAAAACACGAAAATAAAAAAAAAATAAAGAGGCATGAATATTTTATGTTAAGATATGGTAAAAGTACATAAAAGACTTGATGTAAACAGTCCCAATTAAAAGAACTTGGACACGTAGACCTCTGTCCCTTACGCATGCATTCACTTGAAAGATTGAATCAAGTCATTGAGAGAGAGATGCTTCTAACAAAAATGCCCATCACTCATCTCTCGAAGAATCTGTTGAAAAATCTCTTAGTTCAGTGCGCACAAAAGGTAGAGCTAAAATGTCTTTAGATTCTGAAAATGATTGTGTGTGTTATCGTGGGGTGGCGTGGCAAAAAAAGTGCGATTTATTCAGACGTTCAATTCAATGTTTTCTGCATGCATTCCGTATCCTGATAGCTCGTGCTAAAACAGGTGTATTTAATGACTCTAGAAACACACTCAAATCTGTTTTCGAAAGCTGAAGAGTTTATTAATCTTTTCAAAATAAAACAAAAAAAAAGATATGATGGGAATTTTTTTTTTCTTTCTTTTTAACGACAGTAGTATAAGGTCGGTTACTTGAAGAATTCAATTACTACAGGCATGTTTTCAATCCCGATAAACAAAATGCTAACTATAAACCGATTCCAAAACTAATTTTGTTTGTGAGTAGCGTCGGGAATTTCTCATTGCAAACATTTCTATGAAGGAAGATTCTATTCTGATGTTGTGCTTTTCTTTTTGCAGAGCTTCATAGGCCCCGGCCCCAGGTACCCAGGAGGTCCCAGAGGACCAGGCGTGCGGATGCCGCAACAGGTGGAATTTAATGTAAGTCAATTCATGTTATTTTCTGTTTAATTGCCAGTGAATTACTTTAACTGTCTGGTACGTGAAGGAAATGGAGTCATTGTGTTAATTTAAGTTTACTTCATTTTCAATATAATTAATACACAGAAAAAGCAGTTTAAAATCTTTTCAAAATAAACATCTTTGGGTTTACATACTGTGATTATCATCGGGGCATTTCTAGTTGCTTACAAAAAATGAATAAAGAAGAGCCTGTCTAAAAAACTTTTTGAAGCAAATTGTTGTGATTTATTTTCTGATTTTTTTTTTCTTTTATTTTTTATTTTAAAGTATAGAAATAAAGTAAAATTAAATATTTTTTTTCTTCTGGTAGTGAATTGTATTATTAAATGAATAATCCTTTGACAGTTAAAAATTTTTTCTCTGAAAATAAAGCTAATAATTTTGAAGGGGATTCCTCACCTTCAACCATGCATTTGCACGATTTTAGCCTTTTTTTTTTTTTTTTTTAAATTTATTATTATTATTATTATTTCTGTAATCAGCAGTTTTTAAATATATTTGCACATATAATCATTCGAATATTTGCACTATTTTTTTTTTTTTTTTTGTCTTGTAATGAAAAACTATATTTTACAAATGAATTTTTATCGCTTTTTTTTGTGTGCTGCTGACAAATAAATATTTTGCAACCACCCATATTTCATCCCTGCATGTAGTCCGGTGCAATAACGCCCCCATCCAATGCTTTTTATCTGATAAATTTTTGGAGCGAAAGGAAGGGATGGGGGGTGGAGGTAAAAAAGAACATTTTTCATCACGATAGTAAAACCTTCTGCCCCCAGGTGCCACTCTAATAATATATCGTTTGCTCTGGAGCACCCTATCCTTTTTCTTGTCACGGCCACGGGTCCTGGCTATTAATGACGTTCTCTTGACAGCGTCAACCCTTCAGACGATATAAATTGGGCAGGACGGTGACAGTTTGTGTGGAATTTTGCGTGTTCTCGCGGGCTCGCTCATGTGTGAAAAAGGAAGGGGCGGCCGCGAATTTCCCGCGCTGCACCCGAAATGTTTCGTTGTGAATGAAAAAGAAGTTGACATCGAGTGCATTTCCATAATAGCACAGTAAGTGCTGTTTAATCCGTTATGTTCGGAACCACGACCGTACCGGATCAGCGATTTTGCCCGATTATCGAGTGTCAGTACAGTTTTAACGATAAGTTACTGTAGATAGCACTCACTCCTCATGTTTTGCGATTGGGGATGGTGCCAACCGAGGCCAACTTAAGAGAAGTCCCGTTTAGTGAAGCGGCGCCATTGCTAGCGGCCGATATCGTGAATTTTGACTTGATCTAGCTTTGATAATCATAATATTTTAAATCCATGGACACGATAATAACAACAACTGTATTATAAGTGATTCAAACATATCTGACAAACGCACGCTCTGAACCAGTGTGGACAATATCAATATCCGACAAAGCATTTCGTCATTCCAATAATACATAGTTATTATAGAATGTTGGATATTTATTTTTATGAGTATGTGTCCTTTCCTTCTCTCTGTTGATATTCTTGAACTGAATTCCTGAATATCGTATTGTCCGCACATAGAAGTTCTCATCTGGCCACGTGGATAGTTATTCTTTCTATTGAATGTTTATTTCCCTTTATCAATTGTTTTGCTTTCACAATCATTCCCTGAAATATTTAATGCAGAAGTAAAGAGCCTTCTACATTGTGATATATATATATAATTTATGTTACGTGACTATTTGTTTTAATTTGTTACATTTGCACTCACTCTTTCTTTTCTGTCAGCAAGAAGAATATCTTGTTTTACTTTTTTAGTATTCTATGACAAGAGTTAAAATTTTAAAAAAATATATAATTAGTAAAACTACCTGCTCACGCAAAACAAAGCTATCTGCAAAACCCGCTATTTCAGAATGGCATAGAATCCGAAATGATTAAATATTGAGGTTTATTTTTTAAGTAATGTTTTTTGTCACCGATGATGAATCCCTGAAAGGAAGGTGCGAACCATTCTGCTGATTTTGAAATACCCCATTCCGTAACAGTGTCGCCCCCAATGCCAGTCCTCATTTTTGTTTGGCAAAGCGCTTTGCCGTAACTTCCAAAACGATATCATCACTCTGCGAGGGGTGGTTCATGGACAGATATCGCCCTCTCCCGATGAGACATTTCACCGCTAAGGGATCTTCTTTGTTATCTTTCTTTATACTCGTAATGGAGTGTGTAAAGATTCACTAACACATTCAGTGGATGGATTGTGTACATTATTTTCTTCCCATATGATATTTAGGCAATTTTTTATTTTTTTTTTTTTTTTTTTTTTTTTTTTTTTTTTTTTTTATTTTGTGGGGGAGGGGTGTAAGAGGAAAATTTTCTTCCTATAAAAACCATCCATTAATTTCCAAACCTTCTTCGACCAAATCCACACATGCCTATGACAAATACGAGAAGTTGTAATCTAATTTTAATCTTTTTTCCAATGAAGCAGATACTGTCTTGCTTCACAATACCACTGTTTACCACCATGATACATAATTTGAAAGATGGAGCCAAAGCCAATTTATGAGCGCGCTCTTTTTACACGTCGGACAGTTCCTGCAGATACCTCTAACCATCGCCACCCGCGGTGCTTTGACACCCCAATCCGTCAATCGCATTGTTACATTTTCGAAAATATCACCTGTTTACTTTGCAAACGAAGTGAGACGCCTCAGGAATCGATCACCTCACTCCTACAATAATCTTTTTTTTTTCTCGCATGCGTCAAAAATCCATCCATTCTTTTCGTGTCAGTGCAAAAGTTAAATTACCGAACGGGCTCTCGTTATGGATGCGAATGGATACCGCCCCAATTTTCTCTCTTTTCAAAACCAGTTATTGCCGTCATTTATATTTTTGATACGCTTTCTGTTTGTTCTTTTTCTTTCTTTTTTCTCACCCCCTCTTTTGCAGTCTTCGGTGAAATTGGAACGAATAATATTCCTCGCTTTAATTTTAATTTGCTCTTAAATTTTCCTCTTCTCTCTCCATCTGTCCTTTTTTTTTTTTTTTCCCGGAAATATCATCTGGCGCGTTTATTAGCTAAATTAAATATCGAACCATTTTCGCCATTTGCATTTGCATGTGCGTGTGCAAATGCTGCTACTGCAGGAATCGATAGCTGTTATAGATATAGATTTAGGGACGTGAGTTATGTTTTATTCGTCCTTCCGTAGCAAATAACCTTCTCGTTATTCCTCTTTTCATGGAGAGACAGTAAGCACTTATTAATCCGGCTTTCGGTGGTTGGGAATTATTTATAATCCAACACCGATGCGAGTCGTTCGCTTTCAGATTTTTTTTTTTTCTTCTTTTTTTTTTTTTCCCGTGTGGATTCTTTAGCTTGACCGCTCGGTCGTGACACAGCCGCTGCTCACACTTTCACCCGTTGTTGTCAGTTTTCATTTCGGTACAGCCAGGGCCGGATTTCCCTATATGCTAACTAGGCTTCAGCCTAGGGCCTCAAGATCAAGAGAGGCCTACATTCAAATTTTTAGCAAAATTAGAATGACACTATTCTAAAAAGAGTAAACACTAAAACACTGAATCGAAAATAAGGAGAAATTCTACACATATGAATAATAAACGAACATAATAAATAATTTACAAATATAAAAATGGGAGGTGAAAGGGTCTCATAATTGGAATAGCCTAGGGCCTCTTTTCATCTAAATCCGGCCCTGGGTACAGCGTAAAACTCAATCTTTTAAATTTTTACCTAGAGTAATTCAGCTTGTATGACCATGTTGGCAGATTTAAGAACGTCTACCTTACCAAATAGAACATTCTTCACCTTAACAAAATATTTTAATATGTCGCCTGGTGGGTAGTGTGTTGAGTTCCGAACTGGAGTGAACCTAACAAACAGCTGAATAGGAATCGTAGACCTGTCTTGTGTTTGAGGAGAGTAATAAACCTCCTACATGTCGTCCCTGGGAGATATTTAAGGGGCATTAATTATTATATTAAGGGGCATCTCCTTCCCCGAGTAACACTTGAACTTGTCGTGAAGAATGAATTCAAGGTCGGGAAACCAAAAAGTCGATTTCCCCTAATGTAGCAAAAAGCAAAACATTTCAGTGTGTTGCACACATTTTCCACGCGACTTCCTTCACATATGATGACACTCTGCATATGACCGATGGTGGATAATACTGAAGCGCGTACCATAGCAGGAGGAATCTGTTGAACCTGACGTCTTTTGGCTTTTTTCAAATCAGATGCAGTTTGCAAATTAAATGCATACCAGGTTTTCTCACGGACAAAAAAAAAAAAAAATCTTTGGAATTGTGATCGGGGCATCTTGGCGGCCACGGAAATAAACGGCGGGAGATAATTCTGTCACCAAACTGTTGTGTTGAAAAATGTTTGAAAGAAGATTTCACACATGAGGGAGCGCCATCTGGCATCCACCCAATGTCAGATAGAGCATTTCGCTGTAGGATTACCTGAAATCTAAAGTGTGTATGCACTAATCCGTCAATTGCATCTATCTGATTTGAAAGATGACATCAGACGTTAGGTTTGACAGGTTCCTCCTGCCATGGTACGCTCTTCAGTGTTATTCACCATCTGTCGTAGCAAAGTGTCGCCATGTGTGAAGGAGGTCATGTGGCAAATTTGTGAAGCACATTAAAATGTTTTGCCTTTTATTGCTTCTTTGTAACTGTTGATTGTTTTCACTTTTCTTCTTAGCCGGCATTCGTGCTACAGGTACCTTTCAAACGCTGTTTATGAATTTTCGTACAGACATCACAGCCCATGGGGGTAAAAAGGTTACCATTTGAAATTTTCTAAATCATGTAAATGTAAACGTAACTGTTAGGGTTTTAACTGTTGTTTTTCGTATGATTCTTCAGCGTATACCTCAAAATACCAAAACTTTGTTCAGTTTCTGTGAATGGTATGATAGTTAGGGGCACATATATATTTAGAAAGTTTTTTCATTATCCCCCTGTATATATAAAATTATTTATCCATATATGTGATGAATATCAATTTAATAGAACTTTTAAAGAAAAGTGGGCAGTTCCCTTTCTAGCTTTTTCTTTTAAACCCACTGTACAGGTTGATTAGCATTATTTTTATTTATTTTATTCCTGAAAAAAAAATGTCTCTGTTATTAGGCTGGTTTTTAAAAAAACATATTTTCCTTCCGTGTGACGCACGGAATGTTGTGTTCCTTCCCTTCACGCGATTTTTTCCCTTGTTCACAATTCCCTTCCAAATAGACATATTCCCTCTTCAATAAAAATACGCCATTACTAAAACAAATGGGGCCTGAATGGCCGAGTGTCTAGCGCTCAGTGCCACAGGTCCCGGCGGTGCCATGGACGTTTGTAGTGGGTCGGAATCCACTTTAAGCCGTAGCTCTCGGTCTCCTATTACTGTAAGACCGTCACGGAGCAGAAGTCAGACTTCTACCTTCGGGTGCTCCATCAGAACAGAAGCTGCACCCCTCTTCCCTCCTTCCATGAGGGATACGACAACAACTAAAACAAATAAATCTGTTGATTTTGATGATTCCAAGTACTAGGAAGTTCTTTCGTTGAAGAAAAATATTTTTTAATGTAAAGTTTAATACTTAATTTAATAGTATGCTTTTTTTTTTAAATATAATTTTAAGACTACTTTTGTCCTCTTTTGAAACAGGGGATCATGTAACGTGTCGATAATTCTTCCAGTTTGAATGTTTCCCCTCCCAAGAAGAGCTTGTTAATCCTGTCTCACTCATTAGGGAAAACCTGTTATAAATGAGCGGTGCATAAAGTCGGCAATTAACTGTCGGTGTCAATGCTCCGAAGCACTCAGTTGACTGGGAGCGGCGTCCCGCGAATCAAACAGTCCCCATCTTTTACAACATTGTTGCTTTGGCAGTTTATTTTAGCGTACTCGAGTGTGGATGCGTCTCAGTGATAGTCCCCGTCTTGTGAAGAAGACCTAGATCTATCTACGATGCGACGTTTGAGTCCTTCCCATGTCTCAAAAGAATTCGTGGGACTCAAAATGACCAAAATAACTAAATTGCAAATCTGAGGTGTCTATTTGGCTCCTTAAATTTTCATTCATTGCTACGATGTGCAAAACTATCGCAAATACTGGTTATCGTACATTTTTTTTTTTTTTTTTTCCTTCCCTAAATGATATTTAAAATTCTTAAGAAGTTATTCTGAATGTTTTCATTTCTAATGTATCTATTTTAATTTCTAAAGTTAATTTTTGTTTTTATTTTTCATTCATTCACTGACCATCCGCGTGGAAACGTGTTACGGACTCCTAATTGTACCTGAGTAACTTAAGTTACTTCTTTCTTTTTATCATTTAACTTAATAGCGTAATTTTTTCTTTTTTAAATCTAAATTCACAATGTAATTCCAATAATGTAAATTTAACTCTATTAATGATTATGTGGAGGTTTCCGGGGTATATTTACCCCATGGGTACTCCGAAACAGGTACTTTCGTTTCCGTTTCCGAAAGATTCGCTTCAGATGGCGGCTCGTTGCCATGAGTAATGAAGGTGTTTAAAAAAAATTAAAAAATTTAATTAAAAAATTTAATGAAAATTAAAAAACACACTTTATATTAATTTTTAAACAGTATACTATCCAAGCATTGCTATACAAGAACCAATAGATGAAACATTCTCTTTTCTTTCAAAGCACCGCTCCTATCCTATTAGTTCTAGCATCGCTAATAAGTAATTGATTCATCTGGTTCCTCTGGCTTTCAATCGGATGTCTACCCTCCTTTTCACGCAATCGGTGGTCCCGTTATCCGTTTATATATGTATACACTTTAATAGTTCCCAAAAATGAAGAAAAAAAGGTGTAAAAGTAACGAACATCTTCTACAAGGTTTGGTTTGTTGCTCTACGGTTATTTTGTGCACATGAGGCCTAATTAGACTGGGACTTACAGTCTAACGTGAATTCCGAACCACGCACCGCCAGGATTCGAACCTGAAGTCTGTGGTACCAAAGGCCAGAGTGCTAGCCAATTGGTCATCAGGCCGCCATCTTCTACATGAACAAGGTTGTTTCGATTTAAAAAAAATGCTTCAGGTGCTTCATTTGAATAAAATCATTCCTCAGGGAAATGTTGATGAATGCTTCATAATCCTTCCGGGAGTATTGGGAATGAGTCAAAGCTTTTAAAACACATTGTGGAAACGTTCTTTCAATAGGAGCAAATAGAGGATGACGAGTAATCGCCTTTTTCTAGTTTTTCCTCACTATTCCATGCACACGTGAAAGTCATTATCAATGTCATCAAATCTCTTGTCGGTGCTTTGTACTGCGCCGAACGTGTAATTGTATTCTTAAGACATTTGTTGAGGAAAAATACTTGTCTAAATGCACAAATTTGTGGATTTTGTTTTTCTCTTAGTACCAGACACTTATTCAATTCCTTAGCTCACACTCTCCCTATATATATCCTGTTCACATTTTCAATCGTTCATAAAACACTTTTGATTCATTCCACTCGAGTTTAAAAAAATGTATTTGAACTTGCAGTGGATGACACTGGATGTGAATACAGTTTTTGCAAATATTAATTCATTCGTTAATTTTAGTTTTTTTTTTTTTTTTTTAATTTAAGTTGTATATATCTACGAATAGATGGCGCCAGATAAGCTTTAAAAAATGAATGAAAATTATTTATAATGGACTTTCTGCAATATAATGAAAAAAAAAAAGTAGGAATTGACTTACATTTTTTTTTTTTTTTTTAATTACTTGTTTTAGTTTATTGCGTTACCGAAAATAGTGTGTTTAAATGTATTATCTTCATCGATATGGGATGATAAAAATTGATAAAGTGTAATAAACCGATAAGGAGATATTTTGTCATTCGTGAGGTTTATAGTATTTAAGTGGGTGCATTTTTCGGTTCGCCTTAGCGTGTGACACATGATGATTGTGAAAAAAAAGCCTGATTCCCATTGCGTGATAATTACAGCCATCTGGAAAGGAGGAAAATTACAGGGTAACTTTCTTTAAAAAGTTCATGGATAACGTATTTTTAATATTGATAATCAATACCCGATTATCAGGGGAGGGGGGAGAACAGGTGGGTGTTCAGAATGAAATGTCCTCTTTACCGATTAATTATTATTTATTTTTAATGGAAAACAACAGTGAAGCAGATTATGGATTCTTACAGCACATTATTGAAAGCGTTATTGCAATTATTGCATGTTTTTTCCATCTCTTCTTTTACCGGTGAGAGGTAGAAATGGCAGGTTCAAGAGATATGTTTATTTATGGGAATAGGTTGGCACTTTTTAAGTAGGAACAATACAAATTTGACTTTTAATTTATGTGCTGCGCATTTCTCTGGGTTTTTTATTATTTATTTATTTATTTTTATTGTGTGATTTTTGTTAGTAAAATAAATGTTTACTTGTGAACAGAATCAATCATCTAGTTTACGTGTCAAAAATTTAAATAGGTTAATTTTTCATAACCTGCAAGGTAAAAAAAAAAAAAAGTCTTAATTTATCTTTCTTATGTCGGGAACAGCAATGAACGTACCAATTCCGTTGTACTTGTGTATTATTATTAAGTATCACAAAAACCTCCACAACTTAATGAAGGAAACATTTATGTCAAATGTAGTGACTTCAGTTGTTTGAAAAGATTAAAAAATTGACAATAAAGGCAAATTATTGTATATTTTCGAATATAAACCAACACTGGGTGTCCCCCCCCCCTAAAAAAATGTATTTAAAGTTCAAAAGTTTAGAACCCGATATGGAGGGGGTGAATCATATAATGTTCAAACATGTCGACCAAGCAAGTAAAACTAGTGGAATATTTTCCAATCAAATCGCTATAAATAAAATACAAGACGCCAACAACGATAGTGCTAACTAACCAGAATTAATGGGATTGTTTTGCATTATTGTTTATCCGAAATTGTTTTTATTTCCACATAGCTGCAAATATTTCTAGGTTGCTTGTAACAAATATGTAAGGGACTGTGTTTGTATAATTTGAAATTGGAAAATTAAAAACTCGTTTACTTAAGAGTTTTTTTTCCCCCCTCGTATAATATAAATACTAATCGATCTGTTTGAAAAATATCACTCTTCACAATCTTTCACAACTCACTCATGTAAATTCATGTATGTAGGAATGCAAATTTTTTCCGATATATCAACATCCCGTTTTTCTGTTCTTCGTTAATTAAATAGAATTTTATCATATTCAATGTGCTTAATGTTTCATTTTATTCTTACCTAAATGGTTTACTGTAAAATTAACAAATGACTGATAAAATGAACTTCCAAACAGCCACCACCGACATGCAGAAAAACCAGCTACTGCTGATTGTTCATTGTTACTGTGGAAAATAATAAACGTTTTAGATTTACTGCGAGAAAAAAATTAATACTTGGAGAGAAATTAAAAAAAAAAGCCATTTGTGTGGATTATTTTTCTTAGTTTTGTACAATTAAACTATTTTCATGGATTTCTTAATAAATTATGCCAGATTTCGCGAAAAAATAGAGGTACAATCTTTCGCTCTTTTGAATTTTTCATGCAATGCTACGTGCAAATAAAAGAAAAATGGAATGCCATTGTTACATTTTTCCTTTGATCAAATTGAAGTCTTTACTGAAAGGAGGACATAATTCAATAGAATACGTTTAAGTATTCGTTATGTATTAGCTTATTGTTATATTTCTTTATCCGGTTTTTTGCACTTACAATTTTTTTTTTATCGTTTAAAAATTTGTGAAACATATATTTTAAGTTATTTTTTTTAAAAACTATTTTCTATTTTGTATGTAATAAATAATTTCTGATCGGTCATTTATCCTTAAAGGGTTCCTAAATTAACATTTTAAATGAAACCTTCGATTTTTTTTTTTTTAATACTTCAAATCATTCTATCAATTTAAATAAGGGTTTAATAGAATAAAATGGAGTAATTGTTGTGAGTGATCATATGGAAGGTGCAATTCGATCACCGACGATTGTATGGAAAATGGAGTCAACCAAATTGAACGGATTCAAACACAATGGCGTAATGGGGAAGAAAGATGTTTGTTTTGATGCTCTACGGCCATTTTGCGCACACTTTGGGCTAATTAGATCGGGACCTACAGCTTAACATGGATTCCAAACCACCAAGAAACTTCCATGCCTCCGCCAGGATTCAAACTTGAAACCTGTGACACCAAAGGCCAGAGTGGCCATCAGAGAGAGGAGTTTTAATTACAGTAGAGTAATAATTTCTATTTTATGACTTAAAATTTAAATTATATAGTATTAAAAGTGAAACTGGATTTAAAAAAATTCACAGTTACTATTAATTTTTTTCGAAATTGCCTTCGTAGTACCCTTAACGAGTAATGGATTCGTCTGCTTCCTTCTGAAAACGGATGCTTACTTTTCCACACAATCGGGTGGATGCACTGTTAAATGTTGAAATAAATACGAAAAACGGTTTACAAGATAGTAGTGGGGCTATTAGAGTTCAGAATGCTTAACAGATGTTTTTTTTTTTGTATGTTTTGTTTTTGTGGACATTTCATTCTGAAATGTAGGAACCACTTCACATCCCCTGGAAAAAAGAGTTGCTGAGCTTGGCTCTGAGGCAGGGAGATGAATTCTGTGGTGTCTTGATGGGAGCGGACAATGGCCATCAAGCTATTAATAAACGTCATCTTTCTCAGTGCGTGACAAAAATACTTCATTGACACGGCATGAAGAAGAAAAATGGTGGAACATTATTTTTCTCAAATGAGTTGGGGAAATAAATAAACCATATTCGAATGTATTAAATACAGGGTCTTAAGATTTACAAAGAAAAAGCAATTTTTTTGTTTAAAAAAAAAAAAAAAAAATCTGCGCTGGTGTTTCTTTTGATCATTGCGGATTGTATTTATAAATCAATAGCTCCCCAAACCCCCTTGGTTTTTGCCAAGGTAATCGTTCAGAATCAAAAAATTTTAGGGGGAATCATTGATACTATTGCTGAAACAGTTTAAAAATCATTGACAAACAGAAATATTAAAATATACTCATGGATATTTTTTTAATGTAGTAAAATTGTATTTTTTGGCACTTATAAATACACTGAAGTGACAAAAGTCATGGGATAGCAATATGCAAATTTTCAGATGGCAGTAGCATCGCGTAGAACAGGTATAAATGCGCAGTGCTTTCGCAGAGCTTTCATTTCTGTTCAAGTTATTCATGTGAAGAGGTTTTGACGTGATGATGACCGCACGACGGGAATTAACAGACTTTGAACGCGGAATGTTAGTTGGAGCTAGAAGCATGGGGCATGCCATTTCGGAAATCGTTAGGGAATTCAACATTCCCAGATCCACTGTGTCAAGAGTGTGCCGAGAGTATGAAATTTCAGGCATAACATCCCACCATGGACAGCGCAGTGGTCGACCGCCTGCACTTAACGACCGAGACCGGCGACGTCTGCAAAGAGTCGTAAATTCTAACAGACAAGCAACACTGCGTCAAATAACCGCAGAAATCAATGTGGGACGTACAAGGGACTTGTCTGTTAGAACTGTGCGGAGAAATTTGGCTTTCTGGGGCTATTCCAGAAGACCGACTCGAGTGCCTTTACTGACAGAACGACATCGCTTGCAGCGACTCTCGTGGACACGTGAGCATATCGGTTGTAGATGAATGGAAAACCGTGGCCTGGTCCGATGAGTCACGATTTCAGTTGGTAAGAGCTGATGGTAGGGTTCGAGTGTGGCGCAGACCCCACGAAGCCATGGACCCAAACTGTCAGCAACGCACTGTTCAAGCTGGTGGTGGCTCCGTAATGGTGTGGGCTGTTTTTTCATGGCATGGACTTGGGTCTCTGGTGCGACTGGACCGAATATTGACTGGAAATGCTTATGTTCAGCTACTTGGAGATCACTTGCAGCCATTCATGGACTTCATGTACCCAAACAACGATGGGATTTTTATGGATGACAATGCGCCATGTCACCGGGCCACAACTGTTCGCAATTGATTTGAAGAACATTCTGGACAATTCCAACGAATGATCTGGCCACCTAGATCGCCCGACATGAATCCCATCGAGCATTTATGGGACATCATCGAGAGGTCTGTTCGTGCCCAAAATCCTGCACCATCAACGCTTTCACAATTATGGACGTCTATCGAGACAGCATGGCTCAATATTCCTGCAGAAGACTTCCAACGACTTGTTGAGTCCATGCCACGTCGAGTTGCTGCACTTCGCCGGGCGAAAGGAGGGCCGACACGATATTAAGAGGTATCCCATGACTTTTGTCACTTCAGTGTAGAAAAAAAATATGTTGACTATCCATTAAGCATACATTGAATTGACACGTGTCTAAAGTACAGCCATTGAGAGCCAAATGGCAAGTAATGTTTTGAACCAAAGTATCAATCACTCATCTCCTAATTTATGGAAACCCTTTTAGTTCAGTACATACATAACATCCTTCAAAACATATGGTCGATGTTTCATCCGATTCTGAAAATGATTCTAAATCTTCAGACTGGTAGACAAAAAAAATGCAATTTTTCAGAAATCAGGCCAAGTATCACAAATTCGTATTTTTTTAAAAAAGACCTCGAGCTGATTGTAACAAGAATTAATTCTTAATTCAGGACTAAAATAAATATTTTGGGATGCCTTTTTCATCATTCTGAGGCAAACAATCGTGCATCTAGCGACAGTCGATTCTATTCTATCACGATTCATGACTATTTCATGTACATTAGACTCGACATCCTTGGGCATTTCGGACATTTAATGTTGGACTGCTTGCATTTACTTTCCGTTATTTATTTCGAAATGAGTCAAAAGTGATAACAGCTGTTATGTAACGATGAATCAGGATTCTTGTTCTGAATGTACAATCCAAATAGCTACTTGGATTTCTATTATTATAATTATTAAAAAAAAAAAAAGAGATCTTTTAAGGTGTTGGTAATAGAGAAATTTCAATGCGTTCATTTCTTGAATTTAAATATAACGTGTGTTAATGGACATTTTATTTGTCTATTTCCAGGCTCCCGGTAACGTTCCAGGACAACCAATGATGCCGAGTGGCATGGATCCCTCTAGGCAAGGTAAGCCCATAGTTCACATTTATTACGAAATAAAAGGCATTGTTTTTAATTCATTTGATGCATCTAAATGCATTCAGATCTCCAGGTGGAACTTTAATATAATAATAATGACAATAAAAGATTAGACGAATAAGAAATTATTGGATAGGATCTCGAGATATTTAATTTGGTTCTTAAAAAAATTGAGCTCGAAATTGTACAAAGAGCATTCAAAATGCTTTGGTGGAGTGGGGAAGGAAAAAAAACACCCCTTCCAGATAATTTTTGTTAGGGAAGGATTTTGCATGGATCTGCTTTTTACTTCGTCCTTAAAGCTAACAACAAGTTTACTATGAATCGTACAGAATGGTAAATCCTTATTAGTATTTTACATTTATAATGCTATTTATGTAATACTAATTTAATAAACAAATTTATATTAATAAAATACTATTATAAATTTGTTTTTAATTTGCGATATTCAGTCACAGAAAAGAGTATTTTAATTCTAAGACCCAGTTCATAAATTGGTACGGTTCTAATAAAAAATTGCTAGTAAAAAAATAATAATGCTCCCCTCCCCAAAAAAGTGAACGTGCAGGTGAGGGAAGGGTTAAAGTAAGCGTCAGTTTTGTTCGAAAATGCGATTTTTTTGTAAGTGTTTTGCAACGGATCCTACCCATTGAACATATTTATTTATTAAATTCTTGTTCGTATCCATTTAAATTTTCTGAACTTAAAACTTATATTTAAATCCATATACATTTGGCGACCTTCTTGTCATTCATTCAACTGGAGAACTTTTTGAAATGGAATTTTAAGCAATTACATCTCCCATTTTATGACGTGGAGGTTTTGTGGTTCCCCCATTATCACTTTGGCAGAACGGGTAATCCGTGGCTCTTTGAAAAAAAGAAAACACTCCATGTTATTTTCATCGCAAACGTCCATTAGGTGTCATGATAAACCAAACAGCCTTCTCATTGGACGCACGCTGCCAATAACATATCATCTTGCATGCGGATTGGCTGCAAACGACGATCACTTCCCCGGCAGCAGTTGGAAGTGATTTATCCTCTGAGCCATCCCATTCCGTATTCTAATCAGCCCTCTGCTGCTAGAGGGAGCTCCCTTCTTGGGGGTGGGGAGGGTCGGCCCGTAAAAGAACGCATTGACCAAGCACCAGCAGCGTCTGGGGCTATCAAACGGCGAAATGCCTCCCGTAACGGGTTATTACCCTTGGACTCGGATGAAGCCATTATCTCAAATGTCTTCCAGAGAGAGAGAGGGTTTTTTTTTTTTTTCTTCTTTTACCATCGGCATCCCACAGCAAGCATTACCCCGCTTTTCGTTATCAGATCGTGGCAACTGTCTGCTGCTCGTTTGGCTTAATTAAATTTCCATGCTGAATGAAGCTCTTGTGTTTCCGCGCGTTCCACCGCGGCGGTTTTAATGCCTGTCCTCTCTCTCGCGCGCAAACCTCCCGGAACTAAGTGCGTTTGAGTGGGTAGTTTCGTTTGCTTTGCCAGTAAGGAAAACCATTTCCTTCCCTGCAACCCCTCCTCACCTTTGAAGAAGAGTTCGCTTATTGTTACCCGAAAAGTGCATCCGCGGACATGTGCAGGTTCTATTCCTCGACGTGAAATTACCATTCTTTTTTTTTTTTTTTTTTAAATTAAGCCAAATGTTTTTTTGAGGCTATTTATAGGGCAGAATGAGAGCAGATTCAACGTGACTCAGGGTTCTGGGCGTAAAACTTACCACACATTACCATTATTATTTCAAACTCCTCCCAACTAAACCATTTTAAAATGGCATCATTAACTTCTTAAGACCCGAGACCGTGATTTTTTTTAAAGTCAAATTTCTTCCTAATTTGAAATAAATCTTCTAAAAGGTACTTCAAAATAGTATAGTGTGTCGTTTTGTTGCACATGTCCATTGTTGTGGGCTTGGGCAACAGGATGGATTGAAAAATGATGTCCATCCAATTGTGCTCAATAGGATGGACTTCATTTTTCAGCACGTGAACCAATTAAACGTCGTGACTTCTTGTAAACAAAATTTTACAAGAAGTTACTTTGAGAGTGTTCCTACTGGACACTGAGCATTAATTGGTTTTCGTCTCACAAAACTTAACTTGAAATAATTTTAGCTCATGTAAAAATATTTTTTAAATGCTTGTATTATATGAATAGTACAAGGATCCTGCCAAAACAATTTTGAAAAGAAATTAAAATATCCAATAGAACGGAGTATGGGGCTCTAGAGGATATTTGGTTTAGTTGGGAGGAGTTTGAAAACGGTAATGGAACATACATCCGGTACACGCGACGTGGTTATCGTCAGACCATGGTTGGACACTTCTGCTCTATGTTAAAGTTGAACCCATAGAATAGAATTAGGATTGGCTATTCCTTGTTCTGCTGTTGGGGAAAAAAAAAAAATGTGTATATGTTAGATTTCATAGGCAAAAATATAAAGTATGAAAGGGAATAACAAGTTCATGCTATTATTGAAATTTTGTTTTATAAATTGATAGAATATCTGTTTGATCTTAACAATTTTTAATGACATTTATTTCTTGTCTGTGTATGAATTACTGTGTTTTATAATTTTCTCTTAAAATAATGTATTAAGCTATATATGTTTTGATGTGTTCTAACATACTAATTGAAAGTGTGATGAGGATGATTTTCATTCTGTTTTTGCTAACTTTTTAACTAATTTTATGTAACACTATCAAAATGTGTTTTCCGTTATGAATTGCTCTTTATTAACAAACCTGTTTTCTTTTGTCTAGTGCATGCTCGCTTTATAAACTAACATTTCGTTTACATGTTTTAATTCTAGGTGAAAGCGGAGAATTCGTTTCATGGCAAGGTAAGATCTGTGTGATATTTTATGGTTATTTTTTCGAAGAAAAAATTATTAAATACTGTATTGATAATGATGCATTGTAATAATAAATGAGGTATTGTTTTATTTTCTGTATTTTTTTTTAAAGGAGTGTCTCTAATATATCCAGTTGCAACTATCAGAAACCTTCTTAATTTTTTTTAAATTTATTTATTATTCTATTTATATTTCATATAACTTTTGACTATTCACTACATTTTTTAAAAAAGAATCAGTATTTATGGCAGGGGAAGGAAAAAAAAAAAATGCTACAGATATCTATACCTGGCCTTTATTTCCGCAATCATTGGTCGTAGACATATACTTCCAATTGCAAAAATTTTTCAAATCAGATTAGCATTCATGATTTGGTATTTTTGTATTTAAAACTCAATGTGGGTAAAGTGCAAAATATAACTTTTCATACAGTCCCTATAGTTATCTGTAGTAAAATTTTACACTCATCCTAACAAATGTAACACAAAAAAGTTCCAAAAGACAAAGCGACAAAAATGAATGTTAAAGTTTGGGATTTTTTTCGGCGTCCAGTGAAGGGTGATTTGTCGCTCTACGGTCATCTTATGCTCACGAGGGCTAAGCAAACCGTAATCTACAGTTTAAAGTGAATTCCGAATCATTCACAAACATCCATGCCACCGCCAGGATCTGAACCTGGAGCCTGTTGTGCCGAAGACCAGAGTGCTAGCCAATTGGCCATCAGGCCGCTCGAGAAAGAGGGGTTCCCCGACCCTAAACAATGTATACTTCTATAATAAAGTGTACATAATCAATGCACAAAATACCGTCGCAGCGCCTCCCGGCGAAACAAAGAAGTTTGGAAACCTAACCCGAAATGGATTAAAAAATGCCAATTAGAAAATAGTAGAATATCTTCGAATTATGTATAACCGATACCCGGAGAAGAAAAAATGCCGTGGAAATGTATCTCTGGACAGGAAAAGAAACCTCTTCATTCCCCCAGACTAAATGGAAACCATCGTGCCAAGTTCTTCCTTAACGTACGTAGTCCTTTTCAGAATACGGCCGGTTTATTTTCTTGGCTCTATCATTCGGTGCAAGCGATCCCACGTTCCTGGAAAGTGCTCGAATTATCGGGAACGAGTCCCGAACGGGTGCGGGGCCTAATAGGTCCCCGGAGATTCGAATGGCTGGTTTGCGCCGAACCCCCACTGAAAATGGCTTCGCGAAGAAAAAAGTTGCTGAAATGGGTCGACTCGAAGCGACCATTAGATTTACGCCTGGAACGCCTCCTTTTTGTTTATTTATTTATTTTTAATGTTTTACTTATATGGATAAACGACCCATCCATTGAAAAAAAAAAGGGGGCCAGACCTATGCACTCTTTATAGCCAGATGGAATGTGTTAATGATCTACTTCAGATCACAGTATCTTTCTAATGATTTCAAAATGAAATACTTTTCAAATTGATTTTAAAAAAATTTGTAATTTCAATCTTGAGGGACATTATTTCACTGATGTGTCTAACCCAGTGCTTAATATTAAGGTGTCCAGTATCTTGAATTCAAATATATGAGTACAAGGTCACAAACACATTTTACCCTTTGGTGCCATTCTATTAATTTATATTACATTAAAAACGTTTTATTTATTTTATATGTACGTTTAATATCCATTTGACTTGCCAATAAATACAGAAAGTAAACATTTCTTTGTCACATTCAGGATATTTATAATACAACATATTTTAGTATCTCATGTGTACAACATCATTAATATTTATTTATTAAGATAATTTTAAAACAGGGTTACTTAAATGTTTAACCAGATCATAGATGAAATAAACTGATAATGAAAGTATATTCATAGCATTCCAAAGCACAAAAGTTATTAAGGTTTCAGATATAAGTTACAGATATAAACATTCTATTTTTAATTCACAAACTTGTTATTCGTTCATTTCCCCTCTTCATATAAAAATCTATTATACAATGTTTAATTTGAGGAATTAAATGAATCAATTACATACAAATAAAGTGGTTATATTGTAATCAGTCAATTTCTTTCTATCTTCAGTGTTGATAATGAATAAAATAAAAAACATGCAAAAACTATAAAAAACATTTTTAATAACTATTCAACGTTATTTTTATTTTGAAATCATAGCATTTATATTATTATTTGATATGAATTAGGTAAGAGATTTATAGTTTGTATTTAAATGTAGTTTTCCACAATTAAGGATTAATTATTTCTATCCAGGTCCATCAGGAATGAGTCCAATGAACCCGCGCATGAACCCTCCGCGGGGGCAACCTATGGGACCCATGAATCCGGGCGTAAGTTGTTTTTCACTTGTGTTATTTATTCATTTATTTGTGAAATCAAAGCAAAACTATACTTCAAAAGATTTTGTTCATTTGTGTATAATACTCAACCTCATCTTCTGCTTTTATACAAATAATTGAAGGTCATGTAATTATTTTATTTTTATCCTTAGAAAGATCTTAGAGTGAAGCACAATAAAAAACAAGTAATATGAAAAAAAAAAAAATTTATAGTCAATTCCTACTTTTTTCACTATATTGCATAGAGTCCTTTGAAATTTTCCTCTTACACCTGGCACCATCTATTATTAGATACATGAAACTTAAAAATCTAAAAAAAAACTAAAATTAATGACTTAAATTTAATGAATGAATTAATATTTGAAAAAGCTATTAACATCAAGTGTCATGCACTACAAGTTCAAAAAAGTGCATTTGAACTTGAGTGGATGAATAAAAAGTATTTTATTGACGATTGAAAATGTGAACAAGATATATATATAGGGAGAGGGTGAACTAATAGTAGGAATTGAAAAAAAATCAATGCAACTTCAATATAGATATTATACTTATAAATAGATTGTGTTGGCCTCACATTTCCTTGTCTTTTATTTGCATCCACTTAATTTAGAAATCTGCTTACAAAAAACTGTAAAGTTTTAATTGTATTGACACAAAGATTTATTTCAGATTTATAAATGGTTATTTTATAAATATTTGTCAAATGAAAAATTATATTGCAATTTTTTAAAAATATTTTGCTTTATTGGGAATTTTTGTTTTGAATTTCATTAATTTTTCTAAGTATTTTTATTATTTTAGTTGTGCCGATTAATTATTCTCTTTGTTGCAGAATTATGGAGGAATGAGGCCTCCTAGTGGTGCCATGGGCCCATCTGGACCCCAGATGTCTCCAATGTCCATGTAAATACATTTACTATTTCCTTTCCTTTCTTTTTGTATGAGTAGAGAATATCACTTTTAGTTTTAAAAAAAACTGCTTGTTTGTTTTAAGATTGTTAAAAAAAAAAAAAAAAAAAAAAAAAAAAAAAATCTATATTATAAAGGGTAAAAAACACATATCATAAATATGTATCAATGCTTATTGAGTTTTTTTAAAATTGTAATTATGTTAATAGGGTACTTTAAATCTGCTTAGGGTCTTAAATTAAAATTGTTACCATAAGAATTCCTATTTTGGGGAATCTGATATTTTTTAATCCATTAGTACACCAGTATGGAGAAAAGAACTGGTCCAATTAGTTAATATAAATAGAACTCTTTATACTTTCTTGAGTGGATATTAGCTAATTATTAGATAAAGTTGAATTAGAATTTGGAATAATAATCTCTGTTAGGATATTGGGATCAAAATAATTGTTTATATGCAGGTATTATTATTTATCAATACTTCCAATTATAAACATATTTATTTGGGCCTGAATGGTCAAGTGCTTAGCACTGTGGTGCTTGTTGTGGCAGGTTTTGGATTCAGATCCACTTTAAACCGTAGGTCTCTGTCTAATAGGATCATAGAGCATTGTCTTAAGGTTTAGTCAGTCTTCAGCCCTCATGGTTCCTTGCTAAAATTGAAGCTGCATATTATTACTCTTAGCTATGGCCCAGTTGTTTGCAATGAGGTCTTCTGGACCTGGTGTAGGCTTTCTTGTACCAGGGGGATTAGTAACAACAACAGAAACATATTTAAAAAAAAGATAAAAAATCTCTAGAAATTTCACTAAAGTATTATTGTTATTATGAGACTTTCTGGATTAATTAATGACTTTTATATTTGAAATTTTTTTTTCAAATTTTGATCAAATTAAATTTTAACCTTTCTTTGTCACAGTTCTCACATACTTTAAACTACATTCCATTTATATCACAATATACAGAAAATTAACAAAAACTATCAAAGTCTAATTTTAAACGAAGAATGCTGTTTATAAAATTCATACGCAAAATATTAAGTCATTAAATAGAGTTAGAAAATTTCATAATGAAATAAACAAAGAATGTTATTAAGTAATCAAATCATATCGATAAATTGTATTTAATATTTGAAGCTTACTTCTCATTGTATTATATCAGACTATTCTATTATAAAATACATTTATTAACAAAAACTTAAAATTGAAGAATATTTGTATTTATTACATTATATAAAACACAAATATAGTTTTTATGATTTATGAAAATAAAGGAATAAATGTGCTATTGTTTTTCAGGCCTGGACCTGGGGGAAGACCATGGAATCCAAATACATCTTCAGTAAGAGAATTTATTGACAATTATGATAATTTTACTTTTTGTAGAGATTTTGTAAGTTTTTTTTGTACATGTATTTTAGAGTTGTTGCTTTTTAAAATTTTTTTTATCAACATCTCACTACTATTTACACTTTGTGCTCAATATTATTACTTAATATTTGTAATATGTTTTGACAAGTCATGGCTTTTTTTATTTACATCTTATATGTAGTTTTGTTATCTTTTAATACACTGCTAGACAATTGCTAAGAAATTATTTATTTATACATAGCTTCATTTCCAACTGCTGCAGAATTACAAAAAGAGTAAGTGCAGAAGGTGTTGTAGAGCAGATATTCCTATCGGTATAAAAAAACAGGGCATAAAATTTGTTTATTTACTTCAAAATCCAAGAAGTAACAGTTTATAAAGAAGATCATTTTGTGTGTTTCTGAAGATAATGTGATGAAATCTCATTTTATCCAGCAAATATTGGAGATAAAACGTCTGTAGACATCATTTGAGGTCTATCATAGTGGAACAGTCAGAGGATCTGGAACAAAGCAAAATGTTAGTCAAATTGGCAATGTTGAATAATGTTATCTTTCGAGTAATCAAGGCTACGGAACTGTACTGCAATAGTATGACGGAGGCTGTGGAAAATGCACCCTGCCACTGGAGAGCAAATATATGAGGAAAGAAACAAAATTCTTATTTCTGGCCAGGGGCATTAAAGATACTGCTAGCACTCATATATTTACCAAAAGAATTTTCAACATTTAAATCTTGTTTGCTTATTTTCACAAAATCCTGGTGTAAGCATTTTGCTACGAGCATGCTTTTATTTAAAAAGGATATGTTGATGTTTTGAGTATATTCATTCATTCAGCAACAGTGGTTCAAAATGATGCTTTGATTCATTATGAAAATTATCTTTGAACACTAACAAGTGGGCAGAAAAAAGGAAACTTATTATTACCACCCCTAGAATATCTGTGATGCTGAAAAATAATTGTGTAGCCAGTCACTTTCTTAATAAGGCTTCATTCATGCATTTGACAATATACAGCAACATCACAGTGGTATTCCACATAGTTAGTCCTAAATATTAACTGTCTTTTCTATAGTATAGTGGATCCAGACTTTGTTCATGGATAACAATGTCTTTAGCTTTTCACACAGGATAGCTAAAGTATTCAAAATAATAGAAAATGCCCATTATATTGAGCACATTGCATGGCCTCATATTTAAATCTTATAGAGCATACCAAAGATACAATCATCAGAAATGGCTGGAAAAAAATCCCCTGTGCTTACTGCAGAGCTAGGACTCTTTCTTGTCCTTATTTAAAAAGGAATGATCATTTATTTATGACTGTTAAATAGCTGCAAGGAACAACTTCTTTCCTTTTTTGAATTTTTATTTTAATGTGGTAAAATCAATCCCATTTTATATGCTACATAATGTGTAGTACTGTTGTGAAAATTGTACGAATTTGAATTCCTTCAATCAATGTATGATATGAAATATTCCAAAAAAAAATGTTCCTTAGTAGTTGTCAAACAGTATAATTTGTTAATTTATCAAGTGAGCTAAAATTATATTATATACAAGAAGAAATATAAAATTATATTATTTATATTTCTTCTTTCATTCAAAATTTAGTAAATTTTTATATTGTTATAATTATTTTAAAAGAATTTTTATGTTAATTATATTCTTACAGAATTACATAAAAATATTTCACTTAATAATTGTCATTCAAAATTTTTTCTTTCAGATGAATTATTCATCATCATCTCCTGGAAGTCATTATGGAGTAAGTTATTTTTAGATTTTTCTTTTCATTTGAAATTATTTAATGTCTTTTTAATACTGTGATTGAAAATGCCAAATGGAACAGTTAGCATTATTATAATGGTTAAACTTCATTATCGAGGAATAATCCTCTAATAATACATGGATATACGTCAGATTTTAATATTATATTCAACAATGTCCTAAAATTATTTTAATCCCTGAATAATTATGAAAGACAGTAACTATCTTTTCAGCATAATTTAAAAGTTTTCTACTGCATAAGAAAATTAATGTATAATATTATGTTAGTTGTTCTTGCATAAATTCTAATAGTAATTTTTATATTTCTAGTCTTTCATTTTGAACAATGTTTTAAAAAATTACAAACGGGGTGAATACTATATCAGGGAAAACTTTAATATTTGATTCTTTTTCTTAAATCTGTTAACATTTACAGGATGATTACGTTGCATAGTGAGTGAGAGTGTGAAAGTATGGAGAAGACTATATTAGCAATACTTTATTAGTTTTTCAGTAGCAGTGCATTGATTTGTCGCTACTCTATTCTGTATTGCTATTCTTGTGGCTACCCCACCTTTTTGCACCCGTTCCACTAAGTGCAGTAGACATACAAATCTAAATAAATTGTAGAGGGATTGTTTTTGGCTGTGCACTGTAATAATTACATATAATATTAAGCCACTTGTCATTTGATGGAAGCATGCAAGTTTAATTGTAAATGGATGTATGCCAAAAAAATATTCTGAGTTTAAAAGTTGGTTGTTTGAAAATGAACCACAGCCATCTATGAAATGTGCAGAGAAATATGTTTTTTCCTCAGTGATATAGACTTGCAGTCAATTTAAACCAATACTTCAGGGAAAAAACAAGTGTTTCCAGTCAACAAGATATAACTTCCAAGATGGAGCTTAGTTACGAATTGCGTTGTTGTGTGGTTCATTGTCCATTTCTGAAGAAAATATTTTGATGAAATTAAAAGTTGACCCAGAATTTGGTCTGTCGAAATGATCTGAATGGTTTAAAAGAAAATTAAACTTTTCTTGTTCCAAAGTTTCATTTTTTCTGTACTATAGCTAGTGTGTTTAAATCATTATAAAAAAAATTTCAAACTGAAATGTCCAGCTCCTTTATATGTGTACTGGTATCAAGACCTTGGGGCAACCCAGTGATCTTTGTCTTATTTTCCTTTTCATCCTCAAGATCACAGACCTCATTGTTACAGTTACATACAATAATTGATGGTTATCTTCATGCATTTTGCATATTTTCCCCCAGAATTAAGTTTGTTCTTTTTGTTATTTCTTGTAAAGGATTAAATAAAAAAAAAAAAAAAAAAAAAAAAAAAAAAAAAAGAGAATTGTAACAGTTATTATTTTTTTTACAATTTTACACATTCTTAGTTAGCCCATGTTATGATGAATGTGCAAAGAATTCTTTTATAACAGAACAAATTGGCTACTTTCATTTGAGAAAATAGAATTTGTATTCTTATTTCTGTTCATTTAAAGCTCAAAAAGAATTACATTCTATTGGTGGTTACTTGAAATGTAGTAAACTCTTTACTTTCACAATATAAAATCAATCATCATTTACTCATCATTCTTCTCACAAAAATATAAATTCACTTTATTAAAAATGCTGAAATTTTCTTAGTTACTATTTTTCAATCACTTTACATATAATGTTAAATTTTTGTGAAGGGGTGATAATTGAACCTGATTTACTTTCTGCTCCTGAATCCGAAATTAAAGAATAAAGTTAGTTTTTCTTTCATAGAATAGCAATTAAAGCTGGTTAGTTTAAAGGTAATGTACCCTCATATATCTTTAATCCCCTCTATTATAACTGCTAATCTTAATAATCTCAACAAATGTTTGAAGTGGAAGAAAAATATGTTCTAATTGTGCATGCCGTGGTCCTTCAAACTCCAAATATAAAGTAGAATGGTGAAATACTATGAAATGCTCAAATTGACCAAGTCCTTCAACAAACTCAAAAAACTGCCCTATTTAGCGTCTAAATCTATGTGTTTTTATGTTGTCCATTATGACTGATAGTAATATTACTACAATTATTTGTCGATTATTATTAAAATTTAGTAAATATCCCCCTCAAAATCTTAATATAAAATCTGTGTCATCGGCATTGCCACCCAATTCCTCTCATGTTTTAGTGATCATGAAACCCAACATTATTTAAACTAAACATAATTTATTAGTTCATAACTGAAAAACAGAACAGATGGAATTCAAAAGATATAGTATTGAATAGAAGAATATTTTAAAAGCTTTACAAAATCAGAATCTTCATTTATGTCTATTGACAGAAAAAAATAGAGAAACCAGTGCAACTGACATTGCTAAGGTTGCAATAAAGTTGACCAAGAGCCAGGCATAATATGACATTATTTTAGTGACTTTTCATTTAAGTCATTGTCAGGCATTTTTACTTGAACCACATCAATAATTTTCATTTGAACCAAATTTTTATCTTGTTTTAGATCTATGGTGTGTGTAATATTAGTGCTATTTTAAATTTTACAAATAATTGCTTTTTTTAAAATTCTACCTGTATTTCAGAACAAGCCTGTTTGGGACATGGATAACTATATTTTATTTACAACACATGCTTTATTCATAACAGTTTGCTAAATTTTTTGTCCTGAACAACATCTATCTACCTTCCAACTATTACTAAACGTTTTCCTTTCCCAAAGTATTTTGCATTATATTTTTACATTGGATAATTGTAATAAATCTTAATTGTAGTTGTTTTCCTTCAAGCAGTAGCTCAAATAAGATTTTTGATTTTACTCAAAATGACAATAAATACGAATAAGCATTACTGATGTGGAATTTCCTAAATTTTTGGAATAACTTTTTATTATTATTATTGTTAGCCATCAATATAAGCTTATGTTGATTTTATGTAGTTATCATAAAAGACTGATTTTCTTTTACTTTGTTATAATAGCAATTTTATACTTGTTCTCATTACTCTTAAAATTTTTTTTTTTTTTTAAGTATGTAACACATATCAATATACAAATAAAGCAGATTTTTTAAAATATGTTTGAGCTTTTGTAATAAATGTTTTTCTATCATACAACATAGTAATTCTGTGTGTATTTTAAGAAAATACCTTGCTTTTTCCAACTTTTTTTGGAAGAAAAAAAAATTGTATATTTACTGGTTTATTTTCATAATTGTCCTGCAACAGTTAGGAAAAATCAGATAGAAAAAAATTCTCAGATTGTGAACAATCACCATATCATTATTCAAATAATTGAGAAATTAAACAGCTGATTATGTTTTTAATGTTGTTAAAGCAATTATTTTGTTAAATTTGAAAAGAGAATTTAACTTAGTTATTGAGTGAAACTTTTTAATACGGCTAATAACTTTTTATTGAATTTGTGACTTAATTTTATTAAAAAGAATTGTTTTTCTTTTTTTAGGGACCACCAGTGTCAAGTTCAGGTGGTCAAGGTCCAGGGACTCCAATTATGCCCAGTCCACAAGGTACTGTAATGTAGTACTGGGGTTTTCTAAATGTAACTGTGTACAAATGAAAAATGGTTGTGGCATGACCTTTTTTTTTTTTTTTTCTTTCATATTTTGAAATGCTTTGGTTACTATTTTTTTCCACTTACATAAGATCTATATATTTAGTGAGTGCATTGTTACAAAATTAAAGTATAATAAAAATCTATAAGCTATGCAATTAAATTTTAGACTATTAGAATTAATTATTCAGTGCTTTGTATTTTAAAAATGGAAATTATTCTAAATGACAGCAGTAATGATCAAGATCTATGCATATCTTAGAATTTCTTAATATTCCTTTACTAAGAAATTAATTAATTGTTATTTTTCATCAAGCTTAAAGAGAGGTGAAAAAAAAAGAGGAAATTTTATTGATTAAAAAGAAACCAAACCAATATTTCCAAATATCTAAATTGAAAAACAAAATACACTTAGCTCTGAATATTTTCATAGAAAGTTGAAATATTGAAATGTTTTTAAGTAAAGTGAAATTATAGTCTTTCCCACTATTTGTTAAAAATTAAAATAATAACAAAGTTGTAAAAATTTTAGAAGTTCGCTTAATCAAAATATTTGTTTCATTCATTAAGTACTTTTTTTCTCTGTGTTAATATTCTTATTTTCATTTGATTCAATTTATATTATCCATTCCTCCTTCCTCATATTTTAAACATTATAAATATTGCATCTCTTTTATGAATTTCATTTTATTTTTATGTTGCTCATTACATTTTATTTTAAATTATTTTATTTTCTTTCATTGATTGCATGTTCATTGTTTTGTATTTTTAATTATTTCTTGCCTGATCATTATTCGTTTGGGGAAGAAATAATTATTGTTTATAAAAAAGAATTGATTGCTATATGCTTTAGATTCTTCAGGATCTGGACCAGATGGAATGTATACTATGATGAAACCAGTACCAGGAGGTAACATGCCAGGAGTAAGTTTTTTTTTTTTTTTTAATCGATTTTACTCTTTTATAATAGTTAACATGAAAATAGTTTTGTCATCCTGTTTATTTATTTATGTACATGGAAAAAATTAATTATGAGAAAAGAGATCAAAATTTTATAATAATAGTATTCTTTATTCTTATTAGTTTTATGGCCATAATAAACTATTAATTTATGTATAATGTATTACTATATTTTTAGTAAACTTATGTAATTATATGTTATTATTTGGCATTTTTTTCCCTACATCAGATGTACTGATGTATAAAATCTATATATTTGGATTTATTTCATTTAGTAATATTAAAATTGGAGATGTCTTATTCTTAATTTCTCATTGTTATTTTTCCCCTTCAAAATAACATATCCCTCTTTTATTGGCCAAACTAATAATGTGTAATTATGCATGTTTTATCATGTTTATGCATAATTTGAATTGTTGAACATAGTTGTACTACTGTCATTTGTATGCATTGAAGTCAAAGGCAAAGGTAGAGATGTGAGCAATTGTGAAGCAGTCAGAGTTGGCTAAAAAAATATGATTGTATTACAAAAATAATTTTTATTTTTCCAGAACTCTAGGGAAATTAAATGTGAAGAGAGGGAAGGTTGTTTCAATTGCATCATTCAATAACACAACCAGTAGTAAAGACAGTGATTACTTGGGTAGCAAATCCAGTAAATGTGGAGAGACTTTTCTCCGGACTGGGGCTTATAAATGGCTATTTTGGGTTCACAATAAAAGAAAATCTTGTAAAAGCTATATTCTATTATTAAGAATGAAATTCATTTTAATGTATTACAAATAAAACATATTTGTGATTAAAATGTAACATTTTTTTTTTTTTTTTTTTCTTATCTTAAACTTTTCTTTAAAACTTGAGTACCTGTCCATTTGGTACTGGTATTTTTATAGGATATATGTATTTTTGTAAGCCAACTACTAGTATGCCTTTTATGCAAGTGCAAATACTATACCTTTAAAATTAAAAAAAATAATAATAATTTATTTGACACATTCTTCTAAATCCTAGTGAAGATCATAGTACATAAAACTATAGAAAGGAGTCGGAAATCAGTATAAAGAATGTGACTCGGTACTCAATTTTTTTCTCCTACTCTACCTTTGGTCTAAAGAATAACCTACATTATAACTAGAATAACCTGTATTATATATGTATTATGTTACCTGCATTTTATGCAGACACCTGCATATAATTGGTGTGTTTAATTAAATTTTACATTTTGAAACATTTTTTTCTTCCAGTTTCCAATGGGTCCTGGCCCAGATGGCCCTATGGGAGGACCTATGGGTCCTGATATGGGCCCTCCTGTTTTGAATGGCATATCTTCAGGTGAGTTCTAAAAACTTTATTATTTTCCTAAAACTTCAGTGCGTATTAGATAATAAAAAAGTCAGAATAAAAGAATTTTAAATGGTAATGAGTAGACAAATGAAATTAAGAGGAAAAAGTTATAAAAAGATTTCAATATTTATTTACAATGTTATCACTTTCAGCTATTATTTCAGTTTCAAACTAATATTAATTATTCCACAAATTATTAGCATGCATTTAAAGTACTAGAGTAATTCAATTGAACATGGATTTTTTGTAATCAATATGATGCATGAATCTTTTTACGCATCTTATTGAAGAAGTTTTTCCATATGATTTAAATATTTATTCTAAAAACATTCAGCAGATGCATATTTATTTTCAGCAGATGGCATGGAAGGTATGAAAAATTCCCCAGCTACTGGTCCAGGAACACCAAGAGAAGATGGACCACAAATAGGGGATTATGGCATTCCAAATTATGGCCAAGACAATGTAAGTAACCTTGCCTTTAAATTTTAATATTTCTTATAAATAATCTTTCTTGTTTTATCTTCATAAAATTAAAGTGTTTGTTTTTATATTAACTGCATTTTTTTTAATAATACAGTGAGAAGTAACTATCATTTTGAAGTATTATTTCTTTTTTTTATAACTGTAACTTTAAAAAATAATTTAAAGATTGATTTGGGAATTAACTAAATTATTACATACCTCTAAAATAGTTGCAAAGAACAGTTTTTGAACCTGGTAGAAGTTGAAACCAAGCAACTTTGTAACTGCAAAGCTTGTAAGTAAATTTTAATTCTGGTATATATTTTTAAAGATTCGTAAGCTTTGATATTCTTGAAATATTATATATATGTATTTGTTCTTTTTTTACATCCATAATTTAAATTATAGTTTTGAGCATTTTTTTACATAATGTAAATTAAAATGCTTATTATATTGCAATAATTATTTATATTTTAATATATAATCTGTGATCAACTTTGTGTGTCTGTTTCAAATTATCTATCTTAAAATTTTTCTCTTGTTAATTGTTAAAACAAGGCTATTCATTCAGCTATGTGCTGAACCGAGCTGATTTTTTTTTTTTTTTAATAAATTTTTAAGTTTTTTAAAAAATTTTTTTATTAAATATAAACAAATTTCAATAATTATAATTTGATAAAAATGTTTCTACTGATTTGAATTTTCTATGCTTTTTTAAACATCTTAAAATGTTCTTTATTTGCTCAAAAATTTCTTGAATAAAGGTTTTGTATGAAAAAGAATAAGATATTTTTAAGCTATGAGTTTGGTCATTTATCATGGTACATTATTTATTAACTTTTGCTTTATTTAACCTCTCTCATTTTATCAGGATATAATGAGAGTTTGCCTAAAATTAGGACAATCCCTGTGTTAGTTGATGTGTAATTTTGCTTCGTGATATCATCATATATTAAACATTAATTTCTCTCCTTTAATTCTTAATTTTTGTTAAGGAATGATTTAATGAAAATTTTATTTTTACGTTCTCCAATCTTCTTCAATGGCATGACAGCCCCATGGTGGGCGAAGGCCATCTGGCAGATTCCGAAACATGAGATGTTGTTTTCATTTTACGGGGTAGGGTTGTCAATCCTACATTGCCTGTCTATGCTCTACAGTCACATTAGACCAGAACCTATGGTTTAAAGTGGATTCAGCACCACTACAAACATCTGCGGCACTGCCTGAACTCGAACCCGAAACCTGTGAATACCTAGCAACAGAGCTCTAGTCACTCGGCCATCAGGCCCCTACATTCTCCAATTAGTTTATTTATTTATTTCTCAAAACTTTATCTACTTACAGTAACAATTAAGATAACCTTGTATTGTATTAACAGTTTTTCACAAATATATTTTAGAACATTACATTTATATATATATATATATATATATATATATATATCTGATTTAAGTATTATATGATTTATATAACTTGACTGATATTTAAATAATAAAGGATAAATTTGCATAACAGGAATTGGGAAATTGTTAGATTAATATATATAATATCCAATTTAGATATGAATTGTTTATTATGTTTATAATTGTATATTTTTGTGATAGTTTTAACTTATTGAAACTGATAAATAATTTTAATGTTAATAAATTAATAAGAATTCATTTTCTTTTCGTGTTTTCATTCGTGTTTTGATAGTCTTTTCAGTTTTCTTATATATAGGTTCAAAATCAATTTTGGTATTGTAAAATAAGTATATTTTATACTCGTATAGATAAGGTTTTAATTCTCAATCACTACTTTATCAATATTTTATTTATTGATAAATTTTTTTGTTCATTTTGTTTTTCAATTGTGTTTATAAATTTCATGTATTCTAGCATGTTTTGGTAACAGAAAATCTTCAATATAATCAAACTTTTCTTTTCCCCTTTTTCCCTCTCATTTACTGTAAAATATTTTCTTCAGTTGTAAATATTGTTTGTGAGGGTAAAAATAAAATATTTTTAGATGATGGAAAATTAAAGATGTTTTAATTGTATAAAAAGTTCCAATGTTATAAAATATTTTTCTTCTAAATTAGGGTTTTTAAAAGTTTTTTTATAGCAGTTAAACAATATTTATACCAAGTATGTTTATAAAGTAAGAGAATTGGCTTTATCCTTGGCTCCTTTTGGACAGAATGAGAGTGAAATGACAGTCCAGGGATAATGACCTTGAACATGTATGAACCTGCAGAACAAATTCACTCTCAGACCTTCACAGTTTTATCATTCATGATTAAATGTGCTTGAATTTCACCTTGCTTGTCATTAAAATATTAAATTCCAGAATTGAATAATGTGTAAATTTGAACTTTTTGGTGAAATTGAGCAAAACATTATTGGAGTGTTTACAGATGCTTATTCTGGCTTATGTAGAAAACTATATGTCTCATCGGCTAGCATTCAAGTAGCACAAAATGTTCATTTTCTGAAGTTTGTGAGGAAGTTGATCAATGTTTTGGATGATTACTACTGAAGAACCATTGAAAATGTGAAAAAAGTCAACCAATTTGTGATAGCAGAAGGCCAACTAAGTGTTTGAAGGGCATCAGACTCTACCAATATTGCCGATAATGTGTAAAAAATTTTACTGGATGATCTGGACATGAAAAAATTTTGTGCTAAAGTGGTTTTTAGGGTTTTAGCACCAGAACAAAAAGAATGACATAAAAAACTTAGTATCGAAGTGCTGCAGGGATTGATATCAACCACAATCTTCTTAAAAAAAAAAAAAAGTTGTTACTTAAGGTAAAACCTAATTTTTCAAAAAGATCCTTAGACAATCCATGTATTGGGAAAAAACCCATCTTCCTAAGAACCAAAAACAGATCATCAGAGCAAATCAGAATTTATAGCAATGCAAATTGCCTTTTTTAATATTAAGAGTGTCATTTCAGAAGAGTTAGTACCAGGGCAGACAGTGAATCATTATTACCCAAAACGGTTCTAGTTTATATCAAGATAATGCTCCTTCACAGCGTTTTCTGGGAAGTAAATTTTTGTTGAAAAACAAATTGCAATATCCTCCATATGCTCTTGGTTTAACATCTTGTGACTTTTTTTTCCCCAAAAAATAAAATCTGTGCTTTAAAAAAAAAAAAAAAAAAAAAAACCAGTTTGAGTCATTGGAAGCTTTAAGTAGAAAATGTCACAACTATCAAAATTATCAGAAAATGAACATGCTTTTTAGACGTGTAAAAATAAGTCGATATGTGTGATTAAAGGGAAACTCATTGAAGGAGACAAACAATAGATTTGCCATAGATTTTAAATAAATGTGCTTTTTAAACCAATTCCATTTCATTATAAACAAATATCTTGTGCAAAATTATACTTTGACTTAACACAAAGTTGATTTAAGTGATTTTCATTAGATCCCCTATTACATGACTTCAGGGTATTACGGTGATTATATTTAAAATGTAAGCTATTAATTCAATATACAATGGACCATCTCCAATCCAACATTTATAGTGCTTGACACCCTTACAGAGGGTTCAATAAGAAAAATACGCTTTTCATTAAATGTGAGACTACATCTCACATTTAATGAAAAGAAAACAAAATAAAAGAGGGTTGAGTAGTAGCAAATTAAATTGATCTTTAGTGCACTGAAGTACAAAATAAGAACTGACATCAAGTTTTAACTGGAAAAAATGAATCTTTGTGAAGCCACTTGAGCAGGAGCATCAGACTAGTGTAGTTATTATATATGAGAAGATTGAATGAATAATTTTCCGTACAATATATTGTCAATTGAAAAATTTTGCATTGGAGACTGAAAAATCAACGAAATGAATTCATAAAATTGTTTAATAATTATGTACATGGATTTATAATTTAAAAATAGAATTTTTTAGTTCTATTTATTACTACTTTTTTTTATGATGTTAATATATTATGTGATGTATTTATAATATTCTATATATAATATGTGATACATTTTGTGTGTTTCTTTTTTTATGTTCTAGTATCAGCTTGATCCCAGTCGTAGCACCTAATAAGAGAATATGCAGGAGACAAAGGAATTGGAAAAATTAGAGCTTATATACACCAACTCACATCTCACGTTCAGGCAATAATCTACTTTGTAAGATGCATTGCACCTTTCGTCTATAGCATCGTGTCCTGTGACAACTTCATGCAATGTACTGTTTCACTCTAATTGAGGCCAGCTTTTCCCCCAGTTTATTATTTTATTTCTCTCTTCTGATTTGGGTGCTCAAAGAAAAATGAACAACATGCTAAAATTTACAAGACTTGTAATGGGATGTCTTGGAGTGAATCATTTCATTGGCAAAAATTTGATTAACTTCATGAAGTTATTAAACTTGATGAGTAACACTTTTTTTTTCTCTGTCATTTATTGCAAATTATCAAGATGTAAACATGCCACAGTTGTGAACTAAAATGATTTGCTATGAAAAGAAGACAAAAATAGAAGAAATCATCTCTCTAAAACTCATCATTTCAATAAAAAAGATAATCAGACAATTTTCGTTGCTCGTGTGACGACCTATGTATGAGAATTTATGTTGGTGGTACTACAAGAACTATAAATGTTGATAAATGCTACTTCAATGGTCAGGAAAAAAAGTGAATGTGTACTCGAGACTCTACTTCATCTCCTGCAGTTTCTCTTCTCTGCTATGTTTTAGCAAAATGTATCTAAAGGCGGTGGACATTGGATTAGCTGCCCTAGATTGACGTATGTGTACAGAAAATGTTAGTGACTATCTATAGCTTTGTCCCCCTTTTCACCTAAACATTGGTGTCCCAAACTCGATTTTTCTGGCGCATTTTCTCACACTTTTTGCATCTTAAATCGCTCATCTCTTTTCCGAAACAAAAGAATAAATAAATGAGATGGAGGTCTTCACTGTTCTTTGCTTTATGGATGGATGGAAATGAAAAAAAAAAATGATCTCCTTATCTCTCTATTGGTATTTCATATTTATCTATATTGTGCTGGGTGAATGTATGTGTTCAAAATTGTGCACATAATGTATTTCATTTAAAGGACTTGAACTCTTTGTTTTTAATTATATCATTCGGACACATGGATTTATTTTATTGAGTACTTAAAAAAATGCTTTTTAAATATTCATAATTTCTTTTAATGAATGCATACATGTCTTTTTAGTTTCATTTTCATTTATTTATTATGATTCATCTTTACAAAAATACGACACTAATGATTTAGTTATGTAATTGTTTTTAAAAAAAATGTTTTTATTCTATGTTGTTATTAGAATAGTTTCCATTGTTTCAAGATCACTTTTTTTGCCGAAGCAATTATATTTCTTTTGTAAGATAACTTTTCATTTCTAATGTTGAAAACTTTATCATTTTAATTAATATTCAAATTTGTTACTGTTTTTAATATACAGTGCATAATTCATAGATTCTTGGAAAATGTGCGTACATTTTCATCCAGTGTTGGAAAAAGATATACTATCTTGTACACTGAATGTTTTATCTTGCAAAGTATAGTTATACGTATTTTGCGAGAGTGAGGATGTCGTGTGTTATAAGAAAATGCTCAATGTAAATTATGAAGACAGTGGCACACTTTTCCCCAATATTTTTGAGTGCTGGTAATTTTACATAACTTAACTTTTAATTTTTTTAATGTATTATGTGTAAATGTTTTAAAAGATAATGCAGTATTTTATCTGACATAAAAGGATTAAAAGACTAGTAAAATAGTCTATCTCTGCAATTGATTTTTTTTATTATGTTATATCACAAATGAAGTACATGTTATAGAAATTGACAGTTAGGTTAGCATCATGGTCTTTTTTCTGATGTTGTGCCAAAGACTGTTATCATTCTGTAGTTTTTAAGACTGTCTTAATATCAGATTTGTATTTCATATGTTAAAAAAAAAATTTCTTAATTAGCTATGATTTTAATAAAGTGCACTCACATATTTAATGATGGTTATTTATAAATTAGGATGGTTATTTACAAATTATATTAAAATCCGTTCAGTAAAAAAAAATTAATCAGTGTTTGGAGGTGAAGATTTAAAGTTTTTTTTTATGTACACAAATATTTCATCATTATTCTGGATTTAGTAAATCATGGAACATATGTGTAATTTATAATCTATATTAGTTTCATCTCATTAATTTATTGTTTTTTAGTATTTTTACATATACTTACATTAAGTAATGTTTGAATCTTTCTTTTTTGATATCATTTTGAATTGACTGTATTAGCCCTAATTACTTCTATTTTATATTACCAATTAGAATATTTTCTGACATCAAATTAATTGTTGATACTGATTTTAAATTATATTTGAGAATAAATTTAATATAAGAACTTTATCTAAGGAAGAAGAAACAGAATAATTCTAAAAAATATGTTACCTTTAATTGATTTTGTTAAATCCGATTTATTTATTTTTTTCAGTATTAATGTAGCACATATAAATAGAAGACCATTATTAACTGCATTGAAACTTGGATAAATACACAATTTTCTTAATTATTATTTTATTTCAAATTTGAGAAGGTTTGAACTATCAAGCATATTCATCACAAATAGTGATCTTGTTACACTTGATTGTATTATGTTAAAAATAGAAAAGAACAAAAAAAAAAAAAAAAAAATGGGGGGGGCTTTAGTTTCTTAGGAACTATGGAACAACAAGACTGTTTTTCACTTTTTGACAACAAATTTTTAAAATTTTATTTTTAGCTGTAAAAAAGAAATGTGATTGGTGTTTTATAGTACAAATGCAAAATCTTATTAATAAGATTTTCTTCTTTAAGACTTAATTCTTAAATAATATTTCCAAAATTTACTGTTTCTGTTTAATATTTCATGATGATTATTCATTTCATAATTTTATTCATCATAGTTGTACTCAACTGAATAAATAGTTATAAAGAAATATTATTTTTACTGACTGGTTTCACAAATCAGTACTTATACTTGTTAAGTTTATGCCTCAAATGTAATAAGAAAACTTGCCAATTTAAAAAAATATATACGTTATTTTTATTATTATTTTTTTTAAGTATTTAAGTTTGTGTGCTTGAAGTATTTAATGATCGATAATCTTTTTAATTGCTATGCAAATCTTCACCTCATTTTTTTTCAAACATCACAACTGAATTGTGTTTATTTGTTGTGTGAGAGAATGGAGAACGAAATCTATTTCAAAATGAATATAACATGTGGTGCTTGACTGTGTTATTCACATCTTTAAAATCATTTATTCTTTTGCAATTGTTGCAAAGTGATAGTTGGAAATTTGTTCATCTCTTTGGAAACTCTAACCACCTCAATAATCCTTGAGGTCTGATTTCTCCCTCACTGTGCGCCATTTTGAATCTCCTTTTTTATGTATAGTACTTAATACACAATCGACCTCTGTGTTTCAGGCCTCACATTTGAACAAACTGTATGAAACCGCTCAAATGTCTGAACGTATCCAATGTTTGTTATGTGTGTCTGTCTTTGTGTCAAAGCTTCTAAAGCAACAATGTTTACAAAGAAAAGAAAACAAATCCAGGTTGTTGTTGGTGCATAATTTTACTTGTTTTAATCAGTTTGTATATGTATCTTTCTTAGTTTTGAATCTCATGAATAGTTCTTTTCCCCTTTGAGTCGTTAGAACACCTTTTATAAAATCTCTCTGAAATAATTTTTTTGTGTTTGAAATCGCATCTAGTAAGTAGATATGGATTGATATGTTTTCTCCCCGTAGTTTGATGGTCATCGTTTAAAAATGTTAATATTAATTTTATCAATTTACTACTAAATTAATATATTTTGCAAGATATAATCCGACCATTGATCATATGGAAAATTATCAAGTGGCCAGGGCAGACGGATTCAAAAAGAGTGCTGCCATAGGGGAGGAAATGCCTTTTAGGAGAGATTTTAATTGTAGTAAAAACAATGTTTCAAAATTAATATTTTAGATGACTCATTATGAAAAGAAAATTTTTATGAATAAAATTCCACATTATACTTTTTTTCACGCGAAGCAGCTTTGGGCCGCTTATATTTGATGAGCGCCACTAACAAGTAATTAAGTTTTCTGCTTTTGCTGTTAAACTGGATATTTATCATTCTATGTGATCTATGATCGGGCTATATTGTTCTATGTATAATTAAAAATAGCTGCTTTATATTGGAAAATAATGTTTCATATAAAATTTTTAAGTGATAATTTATCCATTAAAATAAAGTTGTAGTTGGAATTGTAAAGTAAAACTTTTATTATAACCTATTAAAAATGATAAAATAATTGTTAAAATAGCATTAAATTAGCATTTTTTTAGTTTTCAATAAATTTCGTTTTAAGCTAAATAAAAAAGTTGAACAAGATGCTACATTACTTAATTTGCATTGTGACATTAAGCAAACTTGATCAAAGCAAAATAATTTGTTCCAATACAATTTCAATTAGTTGAGATTTTTAGTTGTTATATTGCTATTTTGAAAAGTATGCTTCATACCATATCTACTTAATAACTTATTTATAAATGGCAGTGTTAATTATCTTATTTTTATGAGATTCCTTTTTATTTGAATAACATTATTTTCTGATACTCATTACAAACTTGAGATTTTTTTTTTTTTTTTTTTTTGCATGTATTTGGTTTGTTTTGTGATATATATATATTTTTTTCTTTATAAATTACAACTTGGCAGCTGAAAATTCTTAATTTTTACATTTGCAAGTATAATTAATATATGTTATAAAATTTAAACTGCATTTGTTTAATTTCTGTAAGTATTAGTTAATTTCAAATAATTCTCTTTCAATAGTATAGATTTTATATCAGGTTAATTTTTTTTATTAATTCTTTTTATCTTGCTGTATATTAAGTACTCTTTGTATTCACCTGTGTATAGAATGTACAGATTAGTAAACTCTGTATTTAGTGATATTTTACTGATACAAAAGAGTTTTCTGAAATGCATTTTTAATTTATATTAATGCTTGAAATGCAGCCTATAAAGTTATATTTTGTTACCAAAAAAAAATGCATTGCAATCACTTACAAAGTGTTTTGGAAAAATGGATCCCAATTTGCATTTTTTCTATTTTTAAACCTGGCTGCCCTTTCGGAGCATTCTCGCACAAATTGAAATGCTGGTGCATGTTGAATACATTATTTATTACATGTGGTTGGAATAAGGTTATTGGTAAATTTATATAGATGACCTGCTCAAATTTAGGTTTTGGTTGTTTAGAGGAAAGGAAACAAAAAGTGTGTTTTACGTTTAAGGTTGTGATTTAGATATTTTTCTGTCATAGTTTGAATATTTTTGCTCACTTTCTTTTGTATGTTATGTTATGTTATGCGAGTTTTTGTTTTAAAAGTGATTTGCATGACTTACAAATAAGTATAACTCATGTTGTTGTGTTTATAGAATATTTGTACTTAACCTATTTTTAAAAATTTCTAAGGCAGATTCCAATCGAGTCAGACTTTAACTTTTGTAAATAGTTTTTGTATTAATTGTTATGAGTTTTTGTGAAAATGCACTTTTGAGAAAGACACATTACATTATATACTTAAGAAAAGATTAGAATTCATAAGTTGTGAAATAAATTTTATTTTAATATTAAAAAAAAAAAAATCATGTATGTATAATTTCATGCAAATATTAAATAAAAAAACAATGTTTCGAAAGAAACACTAATGCTGTTATATTCATAGGATGCATAAAATGAATTAGGTAGGATTTAGTGCTATGTATTTAAAGTATTGTGTTTCATGCAAATCACAACAGAATAATGTTTGTGTCTTTCACCTTTCATACGCCCATTTATATTATTGAATGGGAGTGAAAAGATGAGTTGTTCCTCTTCATGAAATATTTAAAAAAATATTACTTTTCTCATCTGTCTGTTCTTAAAATAGCTGTAAAATACAGAAATGCATTGTGTTTATAAATGAACTGTTGGTAGTATTATATTGCTTGTTTACATTGCACATTTTGTAAAAATGGGATAAAAAACCAGGAAAAAAAATGCCAATTTGTGAATTTTTTTGTTTGATCTTGTACTAAGCGTCCATACTATTTTGAGCTGTGGTTTTAAAATGATTCGTTTTTTTTTTTTCCTTCAAATTTTTATTTTTCCTGTGTCTTCGTTTTTATATTTTGTTGACACTATTTTGTTTTACTATGTGTATGAAACCACTGTGCTCAAGTATTCATTAAAACACAACTGTTATTTGGATGTTCTGTCTTTATTTCATGCTAACAAGACTTTTTACATTTATCATTCTTGTTTATCAAAATGAAAAGGTTTGATTTGTGTCTTACCAAATTTATTTGAAAATGAGCTCAGCCTATATATTTCATAAACATAAAGAAATGATGAAAGTAACCCAAAATATTTTTAGGTTTCTTCTTTTTTTCTTAAGAATATGTGTAAGTTCATGAAGTTATGGTTATTAGATTTAGTTTAATTCCCTGTAATGGGGGCAAATGATGGAGTTGAGTTTGGGATAGCCCCTTGAAACAGTATAATGATTAATCTACTTTATTTACAGTAAATATCATAGTAGCAGCTTTTTTTGGCAGTTAAGATTTAATTTTTAACTTGGAGCATCCCCTCCAAGGTCCTAAGTCTATGCAATTAATGCATTTAGGATTTTGTATTTTTTTTTTTTTTTTTCCTGCATAGAGCAATTTTTAATGTAATGATTATCACATTTTAGATTGCTTATAATTGCAGTTTTGACTCTAGTAGTGATAATAGTTACTTGAGAAATACCAAATCACTCCTTATTTTCAGTGCAAACTGCCAAGTATAGAGTAATTTAATTAAATTAAATATTTTTTTTTCTCATTATACTAGGATAATCTACCAAACTGGGATTAGCTTGTTTACTTTATCAATAAAAATTTGATAGAAAATAAGTTCTTCAGAGATTTCCTCATGATAATGAGAAGGCCTTTAATTATGGCTTTAATGAGCTGCTAATTAAAATGTTACACTGACAACTAGCTTCAAGCAACAAATACTCATTTTCCTCCAAAAAATGGGTGGCCTGATGACCAATTAGCTAGTAGTCTGGCTTTTGGTACCACAGGTTCAAATCCTGGCAATGCCAGTGATGTTTGTTAGTGGTTTGAAATCCACGTTAAACTGTGGATCTGGCCTAATGTGTGCAAAAAATGACGTAGTGTGACAAACCAAACCTCCAAGAAATGCTTTGCCGCTTTTAAACTTAAAAGTGTATGAAGGTATATATTATGAAATTTCAAAATGTGTAACGAACAATAATAAAATATTTAAATATAAATTATTAAACTATAATTAAATATTTAATTAAGAGATCACCCCCCCCACCCTGTATATATATACTATATTTCTCAAGAAACTTAAAGGAAAATTATGGATGCTTTAAACACAGAAAGAAATACTGAACTCTTGAATTGGTCCAAAGGCAGTTGGTCAGTTTTTCAAAAAAGATGTTAACAGTTGTAAATGATTTCGCAGAATGTGGAGGGGCACTGATTGAAGAGTACAACTAACTTTATATACAAAAAAGAAACAAAAGCAATACTTGTTGCTAAAGCAATTTATATGCTAATATCCAGGCTATTTTAATGTCTAAAGGAAGTAAAAACAAATTGCAATTACATTTTAGCTTTATATGTTTAATATGTAATAAATTGAAAGTTTTTTAAACTATAATTAAGTATTTAATAAAGAAAGTTAATGAAGCTATCTAATTTTTTCTGAAATTTAAGAACTTTCCAGTAGGATAGTGACTTTTAAACATGCATAATTAGGCAATTTTATAACAAATAGTCTGTCCTGACTGTACCCAAATTAGTTATCGCATTTGCTTAGTCCAAGAAATCCATTAATTTCAAGGTACAAAACATAGCAATTTTCTTATGAATTATAAAAAAAATTCTTCAATCGCATAACTTATTCGTGCACTTTTCACAACTGTTTTATTAATACAAAATTTTAACAACAAATCATATTTAAAGAATTGTTAATCAATGTTTCATTCCTATATTAAAAATTAATTTTAACCAATTTTGCTTTAATTTATTTTAATTATAAAAGTTGATAATTCCTTTCATAAATTACATTTAAGATGAGTGCTACATTTTCTTTAATTACCAATCTTGGAGAAAGTTTTTTTATATTAGTAAAGTAAAATTATTACATTCGCAATTTAGTATTTGCAACAATATTTCATGAAACAGTCAGCTATTTTATTAATCTAAACATTATAATTTCTTTCTTTTTTTAATTATGAGAATTTTATTAAAAAATTTCAAGATAATGGGAAATAGTATTTTCCTTGGAAAATAATTCAAGACAATAATTTAATTCAAAGAATTTTTAAAAAATTAGGGTAAAAAAGTTCTGTTCAATAATGTATTATAAATTATTGCATTATAAATAGGTGTAATTTATATTTATTAGCTACTATATCGGGGATAATTTTAAAAATATATAGATGATGCATCATATTAATAAAAAAATATATCAACTTTTGGTAGAATAAGTATGTATTATAATAATAATATTTTCCAGTTTATCAGTTGATATCTTTTCATTGGTAATGAATAGGAATTATTACACGGCATAATTTTTTTCATGTCATTAATTTGACTAACATTGCTTGCAAATTATTAAAATAGAATTCATAATTGAAAAAGGATATCAATGATTACATGAGTCGAATTCAGCATTTATTTTTAATTTTGATTAGCATTCTACTTTTTTTGTAAATGAAACTTTTAATTTTTAACTATGGTTACAATATTAATAGTAAAGAAAACTTATACACATTTTGATTATTTATGATGCTCATTAAAATTCAAAACTATTTATGCATGATTATGAGAATGTAGTAGAAATAGTAAAATAAGTATGAATGTGCATTATCAATAAATGAGCAATTGTATTTTATTTAGGTAAAAAAAAAAAAGTAAGATTTTAACAATTGTAACTTCTTAAGTTTCCTATATTTCTACTTTTTTCCTTCTTGACCAGAATAATCATTTGCAAAATATATGTTAAGGAGTGGTGTTCAGATATTTTTATAATAATTTTGACTCTCTCCATGAACTAAATTTATATAAAAAACTTGAGTGGCATTGTTAATTATCTGTATCATTAAAATTATTCTTTCTTTTAATATGCTACATAAAAATGAACTATATCGAAGGATATATTTTTGCCCTTTATGAAGAGAAATACTTGTATTCGATTATTAAAAAAAGTTCTGAAAAGCAAGATTTTAATATTTCTATGTAAAAAATAAGAGACATAATTAATAAATAAGTAAAGAAAAGTTTTCATTTGACTATAAATCGTTAAAAAAATGCATATCCAACAAAAGTTATAACCTACGTCTTATTGTATCTAAAGTTAAAAGACAATCCTATCCCAAAGAACTATCATGATAATCAAAACTAAAAAGAAGGTGACATTCACCTAATAGCTGGCATATTTCTAGGCCTAAGACTGCAATTATAAAGCACAAATTATTTGGCAGGTGAAAAATGGAAGTATATAGTTCCAACTGATGGGGCTTGGATACACTTATCTAATTGCAATAGAAAAAAAAAAAAAAAAAACCCTAAAATATTGATTCAAAGAAAACAAGAAAAGTTTTGCTTAAGATTCTATAATTAGGATCCTCTTATAATGGAAAACTTACATATGTATATTAAATAGAAAAAAAAAATCAAACTTAATCCATATTATTATCAAAAAAAATAAATCTTCACTGTGTTAAGTTTCATCAAGATATTATAGCTATTTAGTGAAATGAAACCAGAATTAAGGTTTTTAACTTAAATGAATCTCGCCCCAGTCCCTCAATGTTTCCTGTTGATTCTTGTACTTTAAAAACAATTTCTTTATATATTAGATGAATTCTGAATTCCATTCTTCTAGGAATGGAACAAAATCAACTTTGATAGAGAGCAAAAGAAACAAATGCTGTTATGGAAAGTGACATTGCAAGCTGTCAATGTCAAAATTGCACCTTCAGAGTACGTGTCCAATGGTAATAACCCACAGTACAATAAGAAACAGAAAAACATCTATTTAACAGCATAATCTGTAAGGTACAAAATAATTGCACTACCACAAAAAGGATAAAGAGAGTGGAGAAACGAGTAGAAAAAAAAAAAAATTCTAACTCCTGAATCAATTTTTTTAAAGCAACACATAACACTGGATTTTCTTATAATGAAACAAAATAAAACTAGAAATTACTCAAAAAAATAAGGTACCTTGGCGGTTTTTAAGTGTCGCGATTCAAAACCGGTTGGCGCGTGTGCTGTTTATTGGCGCAACTGTCGCCAACGTATCGTTAATACGTAAGTACCAAAAATAAAATCTTATTTTACTAACCCAATTTCAATAACTAAAAAAAATGACACCAATGAAGTAGCTTGTCTGATGAATTCCAATCAGATAAAATATTTAGTTAAAAATACCAACTCTTGCACTATGGAAAAAGAGATAAAATGGCACAAGAAGTTTATAATATCAAACATGAATTTAACCAGTTTGATGATTTGATTAAATATGTTACAATTGCAGAAGATTTAGCAATTATTGCTTTTGCTGGATAAACGATTGATGAGTGCTACTTTAGTTTGGGATGGCATCAGTCACTTAGTTTGCCCTGGGTTTTATGATAAAGGAACTTACATGGGCCAGCCGCTTTGCTATTGCTTACTTTTTGTTAACATCACATTCAAGTATGAGTTATAGATGTACATGTTCATTGTACTAAATGTATTTTTGATTTTAATTTTGTAACACGTTTAACGATTTTTTTTTTTTTGCATTCATTAACTTTACAATTGAATACAACTCAAAACCTATTTTTCAATTTTCCAAATTAAAGAATATAGATTTCGTTAATGCCTGCTGACCACAAGAATTAAAAAATATAGCTCATATAATAATAAATAAGGTTGCCTTATTCTTTAGAAATGCTTATAAACATTGTATCATTATCGTCCATTTGGAGAAATTGGGCTTCAGAAACCAAAAATGCCATTATGTCTAGTTCCATGCAGAGGAAGGGTGTCTGTCTAGTATTTTTGAAGGATTCCCAACTTGGTTTAATAATCACTCTTAATTAAAAAAAAAAAAATTCCAAAATTCAAGAAATTCATTTTAAAATAAAATGTTAAGGGGACTATTCATTAACACAACTACTAACAAAGACAACAACTGTTTTAACAGCAGGCCCAATAAGTATTGGGAGATGTTTTTCAGCACTAATGCTTATAAAAAATTACCTTGGTTTGCAATGAAAGATCTTTTAGAAGCTATTCTTTTATTAAAAACACATAAGATTTAATATATTACAAATATAGCAATTTTATCATTAGAATATTTTCTTTTAGATGACTTTAACTATTATAACTATAATACTTTGGTAATTGTTCACTAGGTACTGTTTACTTATTTTTATAATACATTTTTAAAACAAATTAAGAGAACAACAGGGTATATTTTAAGTTATTGCAAATACTACACTTTAAAGTTATCAAAAAATAATTTGTTATGCAAAATCTGCTTTTACAGATGTACAAATTCAATAAAAGTCACATATTCTTCTAAATAAATTAGTATAATAAATAAAATTACGGAAAAGTCAAGAATTGGTATTAAAAAATCTGACTCTGTAGTCGAAATTTTTTTTTTCCAGCACCTCATTCCTTTGTCCTTATTAATATCTGATGCAAAACACATACATTGATATTTTGATTTGAAATAATAACCATGTGTTGTAACTTTGTTTTAAATACTAATATATAAATAAAAAAATCAATCAGAAAAAGCAAATAACAGATATAATACACTCTTTACTAAATATAACAGAATTTTAATAATAAATACAATTCTAGGCTAGCAGACAGTAGTAAAAAAAGAATGCTAGACCAACAAAAACTTGTCTCTAATAATATTTCTTTTGAATACAACAAACATGAACACAAATATTCCGCATACATAACTTACAGATTAATATTTTACAATTGGAATATAGCTTCAATATAGGTAATTTTAAAGTAACAGTTTTCAATATTTAAATTTCTAATCCAATGACTTTTTATTAAGAGAAAAGTATATGAAATCCTCTTTTGAAATATTAAGTCTTCTTCTGACTTTTGTTTTTCTAATTTGCAAACCAATCAGTTTAAGTAATTTTTTTTTAATGCAACTGAATGATGAACTTTGTGAAGCCTTTATTTGCTAGATGAGTGCTAAATATGTAATTTTCATCAACAAGATACATTTCTTCACTTAGTTGAACAGAAAAATTAATTAGAATTACTCCAAAGAATTGTATACCAAGAGTTGTTTCAGTACTTTTGTTTGACTTGTTTCTCGTATTTCACCAGCAAGAAACATTTCATCCACCACACTGTACACTTTGTAGAAATTGAACACCAGATCCAATTCACAGACATTGTGGAAGTATTCGTTTAATACTTCGACAAAATTGTGTATTGCTTCTAAGTATGCCAAATTATTGTCGCCAACATCTACACATATGCAGAAGTACAATCCTGCGTATCGCCTGTAGACAATTTTAAAATTACGGAATTCAACAAAATTAGTATGTTTTGCATCTCTAACTGTCACAACAGCGTGAACTTCTTCGATTAATTTTTGCTTCTCGTCATCATCGAAATTCATATACCATTTTGCAAGGCGGGTCTTTCCGGCTCTATTTTGAATAAGGATAAAGCGGATCATTATTATAAATTATTTATTTTCCTGAAGAGAAAATTTAAACGAGCAAAAACGAAAAAACAAATTTTCTCAATACCGCCCCTTTATCAGTGTCAACAGTACGAAGCAGAAAAAGAAGCAGAACAGCTTAATAGACATTGCCAAATATTAATACTGAAACTGCAAATAAAGAAAAAAACTTTTAAATATAGAAAAAAAAATGTTTTAAATTTTCATTTTTAAAAAAGGATCAAATTTTAATGGCTTTGAATTCATGTTTTAATTTTTTAAAAAAGAAATACCGTTGAATCTTGAGTCATTTAAGTCTGATATCGCAAAGGGGAGCAATCAATCAATCATCACATTAACTAAGAAGCGTTTGTGATTCCTTTTGTAATGTCATCATATGTTAATAATTTTATTTCGTATCAAAGTTACAAATCAAATCAAATCACATCGTTAATAATTAAAGAGGTGCATTAATTTTTATACAAAAAATTAATTTATCAAGGTACATTTCACTCTTGTGTTGTTTTTAAACAATGATGTTATCTACTTAAAAAATCAATTAGAAAAATATTATTATCCAATTTGATTTCATTTATAAATTATATCGACGATTTCATTCGAAATGTCGGATCTTAATTGGATGCCTTTAGAATCAAATCCTGATATTATGAACACCTTTCTAGAAAAGATAGGTGTTCCTAAGAACTGGAGAATATCGGACATAGTATCACTTGATGAAGAATTGCTTGGACTTGTACCAACTCCTGTATATGCTGTATTACTTCTTTTCCCTTTTTCTGAAGCTGATAATCAATACTGTCGGAGGCAAGAAGAACTTGCCAAATCAAGTGAGCAAAAATTGGATCCAAACGTCTATTTCATGAAACAGACTATAGCTAACGGATGCGGTGTTGTGGCTTTAATTCATGCTATTGCAAATAACATTGAAAAACTGGGTATAGAACCAGATACTATGATCAAAAAATTTATTGAAGAAACAAAAGCATTGTCTCCAGAAGATAAGTCAAAAAATTTGGAGTCTAAGAGTGATATCTGTAATGCTGTGAAGGGTTGTTATGAGGGTGGTCGAAGCATGTGTTGCAATTGTGACTTTCATTTCATTGCATTAATTCATGCAAATTCGAATTTGTATGAATTAGATGGCAGAAAAATGCTTCCTGTAAGTCATGGTTCTACTACTCAGGAAACTTTCATGAGTGATGCTGCACGCGTTTGCAGGGAATATATGGAAAGAGATTCAAAAAATATTAATTTCACAGCTTTAGCATTTGGTTCTGTATAAATTTTTGCAGCATTAAAGAAAGAAATCACATTTCATTTGAGGATACTTTTGCAAATTTTTATTTATACTGCCGTATTGTAGATGCTGTCACTTTGTAGATACTGCATTTTGTAGATGTTGTGAAATGAACCTTAAATAGAAATTGCAGATTCATTGTAAAACTATATGATGTGCTTTTCAGTATAGATATAGTTTGAAATATTTTGTGTTTAGCAATATCATTTTCTATTCAAGATAAAACCTACATAATTGACATAATTTTAATGATAATCATTTTTAATTATTGATTATAAAATAATATATTGCATTATCTAATTGTGTCGAACATTTTTAAATATATTATGAATTATTTTTATTGTTATAGATATTTTGATTAAAAAATATATTGAAATAAATGCATGATTGTAGTATCTCAAAATTCTTACAAGTATCATGATGATTTTATGTTTTCATCATAAAAAATCATCAGTTAAAAAACAGTAAAATTTCCTTATGAAATCTCTAGTTTATCAGTAAGGGCATACCTTCGTGGAAGTCAGGCTTTAAGCAGAATTTAAGTCAGATTTTCAATAAAAAAAAAGTGTAAATTATATATACTTTCTCTGTAATTTAGAATTAGCACTGAAGAATTCAACAAGTGGAGAAATACCTGTGTTGAGTTACCTTGTACTTATCCCACAGCTTGATGTTTTTTGCCGAGTTGTGTATATGTCTCTCCTCACCCCCTCATTAACTGGGGGACTCAATTTGAGTATATCCCCTTACAAGTGATATTGCAATTTAATAAAAATTTAGCAAAATGTAGAGTTTGGCTGAACTAGTTTATGGTCAGGTTGAGATTATTGTACTTCTTGTGGATATAATATTGATGGTTTTGAAATTGCACTCTTTTAAAGTGTACATAAATTTAGAATTGTAATCAAACAAAATCTTTTCTGCAAGTTTTCTACTGCATGATTTATATGTATGTAATTTAATGAGTGTGGAACTGTTATTAAAAATTTGACTAATATATATGTATGTATATTTGAATTCAAGGCTATGCTTTATTCGATAGTAATAAATTAATGATGTTTGTAGAAAGATCAACTGGAATTTTTCTGTAAATCCCCCAAGTCTTATAAAATTAGTTCTCAACATCAAAGGTTTAAAATGAAGTAAACTATCCATATTGTATTCCTTGTAAAATATTTTTGAAACAGTATTGATGTCAAAAATTACAAAAATTAACTTTTTATGTTAGGAAAAAGAGTCAATTTATTATGTTTCTAGTTTTTTTTATTTTATTTTTAGGCGATATGAATTTTAATATTTCTTGAATTAGAATTCTGCATAAGATTTTTTTTTTTTTTTTTTTTTAAGTTGTATGACTATCTAATTGATAAATGCTAATTTTTAAGGATTATTTTCTCAACCAAGAATATGTAAAAAAAAAAAAAAAAAAATTCAAATATCTGTATAAAGAAACTTGTTTCTATGAAAGATTTGAAGAAAAATGTAATCAATATTCTTAATTACTAATATTTTTTAGTTTCTTACGTTAATTTAACAAGAAAATCTAATGGATATCATAAAGTTCTTCAGTATTTGTTTTAATTTAATATAAAATTTACAATAAAAAAAACCTGAATTCGGAACTTATATGTGTGTATATATATATATATTTATTTATTTATTTGTATAATCATAATAACTTGGCTTTTTAAAAATATTCTTAATTATAGCTACAATTATTAGTTTTTAAAAAAATGTTTTAAGTAATTATACTGATTCTGTATTGAACAAATTCCTCCTTTTTGTTATCAAACTTTCCTTATTTAATTGTTATATAATGATTTCGGACAGTTTTGAAATAAAATCAATTCAAAGGAATAACTGTTTTTCAATTTTTTATTATCAAAACGTTGCATTTTTATTTATATCGAATTTATTGATATTTTTTAAATAAACAAGATAACTAAATACATACATAATACAGGAATATAAACTAATATATTACAAATGTTTTAGTCTCGATGTGCAATAATTTCAGATGTAATGCAACTCCTTAATTTTTGAAAGTTACATGACTAAGTTTATTTCTTTTTCTGTTTATTTATTAATAACTGTGAAATAATAAGAAATACAGTTTCCTTTATTTTTTGATAATTTTGCAGTTTTGTGGACTGTTATTTATTTCTTCAATTATATTATATAAAATGAATTATTTTATTTAAGATTTTTTTAAACTCAATTTAAAAACTTTCTTTAAAAATATTTTGCACTTTAATTTATTAACTGAACTTTTTGACTGAATAAAGATCCTTTATTAATATCAAACATTAATAATCATTTCAAATACTTTAACTTATCTAATTTGTATTTAAACTCAAACAGTATTTTTTAATTGTGAACTAATCAAATGATGCATGGTAGCATAACAGTACACTCACTGCTTGGCCCTTAAATGTGCATAATTGTTAGGGAACGAGAAATAAAGTATGGCAGAATAAGCAAATGTATAATGACTCAATGGTTATTCAAAATTTGAATAATGCATTTGTTGCATCATATGTTACATAAACATGATGAGGATGGGCAATTTCTTCATTCGAGAGTTATGACCAATTTTGTTGCTACAAAAATTAATTTCTTATAAATTTCAGCAAATCTTTTCTGTTCTGACAAATCCTTTATTCTGCACCTCCCATTTAATTTTACTGTCCTTTTTTTGATCTACCAATGAAAATATAAATTATAACTTTATAATTGCCATACATATATTTGTAAATTTATAAATCTTTTCTGTTCGGAGAAATTCTTTATTCTGCACCTTCCATTTAATTTTCCTGCCGTTTTCTTGATATGACAATGAAAACTTATTTTTAATGATTAATTACTCAAATAAAATAGTCAGTTATTCAATAATTAAACTTGATTTTTAAATTAGGTGTTCTTTTTCAATGGACAATTTATTTTGTAAAAATAAACTAGGCCATTAACCTTTGTTTTGAATACTTGGAATCATTGCTAGTCAGAGTCTATCTTTAAATCTTTTGTTGGAAAAAGCTTTGACAAAAGCACTCAATAGCCGAACTTAAGGTCCAGTGTTAATGCTAGTAGAAACTATTCAGGCTTTAATTCACTGGACAATGAGTTGATGCAGTCACTGCTTTTGTAAAGGCTTAAATGATGGTTATTACAACTGCCTGCTGGAATTTTCGAATTTTTTAAAAGTGCAAATGGCTTGTCGAAGCTTGGCTTGTGCTCTATTATATAAATATTTGGATGTGTGATCGCGGAAAAATTGGCAATGTTTTCGCGCTCTATTCGTTCAGCTGTGAGTGATTTAATATGCGGAGGAATAAAATTAATATTATTATTTTTGACAGGTATAGATGTTTGGTTTGTTGCTCTACGGTCATTTTGTACATATTTTTGGCTAATTAGACTGAGACCTACAGTTTAACGTGAATTCCGAACCACCAACAAACATCCATGACACCGCCAGGATTCGAGAATCTGAAGTCTGTGTGACCAACGGCCAGAGCGCTAGCCAATTGGCATTATGATTTTATTCTGTTTATTTTGGCATCTATTGCAAGTGTGGAGTCTAGACCAAGGTTATCAGGGAGAGAATTAGTAAAAATATTATGAAATTTAGTCCAGTTAGTAGATACATTGCGGATTAATTTGAGACGCAGATAAGTGATAGAAAAATTTAAAATGGCTGAGTTATGATCTGAGAATAGTTCTGAGAGGGATTCAATGGTTAAAGAAGCATGAAAATTATTGAGAAGTGTTAGATCGATAGTGGAGGAGGAAGCTTTAGTGATCCAAGTGGGAGTGGGTGGAGCAAAAATATCTAAGTCCAATTAGATGGTAAATTTGAAAAGGACGTTGCCGTGCTGTCATCATGTTTACATCGCCAGGAAGTGTGATGCGCATTAAAATCACCATAGAGGATCACCACTCTTTAATTAAACTTTTTTTTAATTATTATTTCCAATGGCAAATTATGAACAGTTACAGCAAAAAAAAACCCAGATAATACGACAAAACATGCTGAAACAGAGTTCATTAATGTAACAATAATCAATAATGCCAAATCGTAGATCTTTTAGCCACTAAAAAGTGTTACCAGGTGCACCACGGGGAGGTAGATCTTCTGCGCACCCAATTACCCGCACCCGATTATAGTGCTTGCAAATAAAAACTAAAGTTTTACAGTGAATCTAAAAGTGGAAGCCGTTATAGATCAAATATGGGCCGAAACGTTACAGAGTTTACGATTAGGAGAGAGATGGTTTTTTCAATTAAGATTAAATCAGGATGATGGGTGTTAATAAAATTAATTAAATCTTGCAGTTTAGACAAGGTACCATTTGATTTCCAATAACAGATTTTTAGTCCAGTAACTAGCAGAACCATTAATTAGTATTAGCATTATTAATATCAAGACATCTTAAAACGAGTTGAAGTTTATCTAGCGGGTTGTTGCAATTAATTAATTTATTATAGATATTTTCAATTATTTTTAGGGAATTGAATATGCTAATGAATTCATTAAGGATATATAAAACTATACTGAAGGTATTCATGGAATTTGTGTTTAAATTTAAAAGATTATTGCCATTGTTGTGCTGTTTTTCCAGAGTTGGACCCGGCGTTTGAGCGTTTTTTGGAGAGACTCCTTGCACCATATTAGCGAAGGAGATGTCTCTAGCAACTTTTTAGCTTGTGAAGGCTTTCGCATGCGTGGTCAAGTTCTTATTGGCTGGTTTCCTTGGTCTGGGGGATTTAGGAAATCCCTTCCAAGAGGTGAGCTGTCCGTGCTGCTTGCAATTAATGCTTTCCTGGATGAGGGAGTCTTTTAAGTAATGATTTTCTTCGCATTTCAAGTAACGTTATTTAAAATTACAATTTTGGCTGGAATGATGGAAATAATTGCAGGAGAAACACTGAGCAGTTCCTGGCTTTCTGTTAAACTTCTTTACCTTTACAAAAAAGTATAGAAGCTTGTTAACTTCAAGAATTTTATCATTTTTTGCTCATCTAGGATACGTTAATTGTCAAACAGGTGTTGGCTTCTTGGCATTTAAATTAGTTAACTGAATAATTTTTGAAATATTAAATCAAAAAAGTATCTTTGCTCTTTTGCTCTTTGCTTTGTATCTTTTATCAAGCTCTTTGAATCCCTCTGTGATTTCATCTAATCGATGGGGAGACCTTTTAAAATTGTCTTCAATGGGCATGGATTTCTCGGAGTACTCCATTTTTTTCGTTCAGAAAGGCGGTAATCGATATCCAGCAGGAAGATTTTCAGATGTTCTCCTGTAAGTTTTATGTGAATATTTTTTATTAAATTCATCATTAATGTCATCTAATTTTTGTGCAGTTTTCGCACTGCCTAACCTCTTTTGGCGGGAATTCGGGTTCGGCGTTGTTATCTAACGCGGCTCCAATGGAGGCTTCATCAACTTTTAAATTTGAAATTTTATATTAGTCCAAAATGATTTTCAACTCATTGTCCTCATCATTGTTGAATAAAGATGTCGAGTGCCTGAACGCGAAGCGTTCATCTTCTCAATGGTATGTGAAGGCAGTAGGAAAGAAAAGTAATGATAAATAGATAATAGTAATCGTATGATTTGAGAGAAAAAAAAGAAGAAAGTAAGAAAAATGTAAATCATCGGTGATGGAAACGTAACAAGAAATTTATGATCAGTAAATATGCGTTGAAGTAAAAATCTAAAAAGCGATAAGTGAGCAGGAAATTATGGCGGTTTGAGGCTTCGATTCCATTTAGAAGTAGAGAAAGGATACTTGTATTTTCCATTCAATTGCGTAAATATAGTTTGTGCCTTGAACTCATTGTCCTTTAGTATTTTAGAACTGAGCCACAGTGTATGATTTTTTTACACATATTATAAATACAGATCACGTGATATTTTTGAAAAACCACCCATGTCATTTTCAGAAAAAAAAGAAAAAAAAATCTGAGAAAAACGGGAATTACAATATAGTTATTTTTTATTCTGTTCTAATTATTGGGTAGAGTAACTTTTTTTTCCCATTTGAGAAACATCTCATTAAATATAATTCTAACTGCACGGCTTGCCTTTTTTTTGACATAGCTACCGCGACCGTGCATATCATATAACATTCGAAAAAATACATTAACGTTATAGTAGTTTATTAAATGGTTGTTGGTAGTTATTTTCGTTTAGTGTTATAAGTGTGTCAGCAGTTTTTTTTTATTTATTTATATATTAACTATTACTGTTTGAGCAATTTAAAGGTCTTTATCGCATTATTTGATTCAAAATAAATTGTAGATAAGATACGCTCAATTTGCTGAGTCAATTTTGATTTGAAGTTTCTTTTTTTCCTTATTTCCATCATCAATATGTCTTCCATTAAATGGTTGCCCATGGAATCCAATCCAGAAGTGATGAATAATTTCTTGGAAACCTTAGGGGTACCTACAGTATTTGGAATATCGGATATCATATCTCTGGATGATGAACTTCTTCAATTAGTTCCTAGTCCTGTATTTGCTGTGTTGCTATTGTTTCCTATATCAGAGAAATATGAAGAATATTGCAAAAAACAAGAAGAACTTGCAAAAGGTAAAGAATGGGACAAAGATGTATATTTCATGTTCCAAACCATTAGAAATGCTTGTGGAACCATGGCTTTAATTCACTCTATCGCCAATAATGCTGATAAGTTAGATTTAAAACCAGATTCTGTGATAAAAAAATTTATTGATCAATCTAAAAGTTTGTCTCCAAAGGAAAAGGCTTCACTTTTAGAGCAAAGCAATGAAATAAGTACAGCTCATGAAATCAGTGCTGAGCAAGGCCAAACTGAAACTCCAGGTTTGGATGAGAAATGCAATCTTCATTTTATAACCTTTGTTAATGTAAACTCTCAGTTATATGAATTAGATGGTCGTAAACTTTATCCAATTCTCTATGGACCAACATCATCAGAAACGTTTTTGAACGATGCTGCTAAAATCTGTAAAGAATATATGCAACGAGATCCTGAAAATCTCAATTTCACCGCTTTGTCATTTGGTGCTGTGTAAATATTATTTGCCTTCCATATATGTGCTGTCTTTTACTTTTTGAGTAAAGCAATACATTTTTCTTTGTTTTATTAATTAATAACCAAATATTTCTCTTTTATACCATGTTTGCGAGTAGGATGTACCTGATTAAATCATTGTTTAAAAATTTGATTATTTTCTATTTTTTATTGTAAAGTTTAATATTTTTTTTCACATTCTATCATTTTATTTAAAGCTTTTAATTTAATGGAAATATAGTTTATTGCATATTAAGATTCTCATTTAAACAAATGATTAAATTTTACAATTTACATTATTTTATTTTCTGTTATTGTTTTATGAAACAAACTTGTATCTCTCAAAGTGTAATGTATTTTTTGTACTTAAATTACTTCAATTGTATTGTTTATTGAAATTGCTTCAATTTATTTAGTTTATTGTGCAGCTATTGCTGTAATTTAATGTTTGATTTTTTTTTTTTTTTTTTTTTTCTTTACATGGAATATATTAACTTATATATTTTATTGTGAATCTAATTCTAATTCATGAAATTAATTTTACAGATTGATTTTAATATTAAGATAATTAATTTAAAATCACTATTTAAAATTCTTCAATTTTGGTAAATATTGACATTACTTTAAATATATGGAAATAGTAAGAAACTTTTGTAAATTGAATATTATAACATTAAACATATAATATCAGAGAGCATTGTAATATAAAAAAGAGATTTGTTACTCATAAGAAAAAATTGCATTTCATAATAAGTGAATTTAACATATTCATCTTAAAGAACTTTCTAAATTTATTTTTTATTTAAATATTTTAAAATTCTTTTTTGATGATCTTGCAAATTATCTATTTTCCTGCATTATTTCAAAGTTTTATGAAGATTCTGTAATAAACAAAATCAATTCTGTTAAAACAAAATAAAAAAAAATGTGTTATCTTTCATTAAGAAGTGTCACATTGCACCAAATGTAATATCATAATGTAACAAATGAAATACTTGATGGTAGTGTGCTTTTTTTATCTCACTAACAGAAAAGTACTACAGTTTCTGTTAAAAGAAGTTGTATGATTATATTATAATCAATTTTAAGTGTTCCTCATGTTTATGGAACCGTTAATATTAATTTTTTTTCATTATAATATATAAGAGTAAAAGTGATTCATAAAGTTAAAGAAATAATATGTTGAAATCTTTGATTAAGCTATTGGTAATAATTTTGTTCATAAATTGATTTATATATTTAGCACTTTTATTATTCATCTTTTTAAATTTGTGTTTTCCTAAAATTTTCTAATATAATTTTTAAAACATTTCTTAATTAATAAATTTTATGAGTATATAAATTATAAAAAAAGAATTCCTTGTTGAAGTAGGCTTTAAAAATTTGGAAAATCAAATGCTGTTAAAGTTTTCTTATTGTAGTCAGAATTCAATTATAATTAGTTGATAGTAATATTTTTTTATATGTGATGAATATTTTTTTTCCATACGCTTTTTGTATTTGCAGTGATTTGAGTTAATAAATATATTTAAAAAAATTTAATTTGCTTTTTCTTTTCTGAAATAAAAACGTAAAAAAGTTATTTTTTAAAAAAATAAGAAGTTATTTTAAAAAATTTCTATCTATAAAGTTACTGATCAAAGCAAAGGTCTTATTACTATGAGTAGATTTTTTTTTTTTTTTTTACAATCCAATTTGATTTTTAAAAGTTTTGGTAATTGTGTATGAACCACATGCCAGTGCTGCCATTGTCATTGGGAAATATCGACTGAGTTTTAATTTGGGGCTGAAAATGGAGAAAATTTTCAAAATGTAAAATTGTTATTTGAGTTGAAAAGAATAACTGTTCATGTTAAAATGATTAGCATGTGCAGCACACAGTTCTTAAAATGGAATCCATTCATTGAAACAGAGAAGCATAAAACAATTTCTCAGCCTGGTAATTATTTTCTCAGCAGAGTCCTCTCTGAGAAGCAAGCATCATGAGCATTGAAGCACTTCATTGTAGTTGCTAAATAGGTTAAAGTACCGTTTAATTAAACATCAGTCCAAAAAGTAATATTGTTTAACTGCTCTTAATACAGCAAAGTTAATTGAAAAACGTTTTGATCAAAACTTGTTTACAAAATTTTGGTACTTAACCACATCCGGGTTAAGGTATGTAATAACCTTGGTGAGTATCAATATCAGCGATCATTCGGTGAACAATTTTTAACCAGCATTAACCTCATTTGTGCCATAGTACAATGTGCATGGGGGGAAAATTCACAAAATTTATTGGGTTTTAAACTCAAGGTGCTGTCATGATCTCCCTCAAATGGTTTTTAAAAGCAATGCCTGCAACAAACTTTGCCAACAGAATTAAATTTCATGCCATTTGTTATTAAAATATATAATTTGAAATAGATTCAGCACTATTGAAAACTGTGCATTTTGTAGGATACCCACAAGATAGAAATACCTTTTTGGGGATCTTTTATTAGTATCTAGCTGTGTGTACAAGAAAAACATTCACATGAACCAAATCTAACAAATTGAATTTTGTGTTTGCCATTAAAAATATTTCACTAAAGGATTGTTTTATCTTCTAATAATAATAATGATGAGTAACAACTGTTTCTAAGCAACATTAATTTAATTTAATATATTGGTTTGTTTTTGTTCTCTTTTTAATTAGCTATTTAGAAATGTGATAGGAATGAGATTTTCATAATTAAATGACTAACGTTTGCATCTGGATTTGTCATGACATAATGTTAAATTATCATCGTATTTTGTTTTGATAGAGTATGCCCAAGATGAGTAGTATTTATGAAAGTACATTTAACAATTCATATTGATCTTTAAATATTTTAATACCATTTAACTTGCAGTATAGAAGATCTGTTACAGACCATTCATTCTTGCAAAATATTTAAATGAAAGATAGTTGGCAAGTATAAAACATGCAGTGTATTTATTTGCTTGTCTAATATAAAATTTCTGCACATATTAATAACTGCATTTGCATGTGTGAAGATATAGTTGTATAATTTAGTGTCCAGAAAACAAGAATTTTGTGTTCTAAGCTGTACTATTAGATGCAGTGTTTTATCTGTTGCCATTGTACAAATATTGACAATTTTCATGATATATCAAGAAGATTTAAATATAATAATAATATAGGTATAGCATACAAAATTATTAGTAGAATTTTTTTGACATAAGAAGATTTATATTATACATATTTATAAGCATAACACAATATTAGTAAAGTATGGTTAATTATTATTTTTGTCCTAAAAAATTTTCATTCGTTTTAGCCATGATTAATTTAAACCTTATATGATGCAAATAAATAACACAGTTTAGTAGTATGTTTTTTGGATTATTATTTCAAAAGAATATAAGACCAATTTTTTTTTTTTTTTTTTTTTGTCCATACCATGTAATGCATGATTGTGAACTGAGCAATAATACATGACTGTTTCATATATGACTATAAGTTTATTCGCTGCTATTTTATGTGAAACATTTAAGGGAGGTTTTGCTAATAGTAATATACATTTTTTTTTTTTTTTTTTTTTTTTTTATGTTTTTCTCTTTGTATTATATATAACTATATCCATTTGTATACAGTATTGAGTAAAATTTGAATACTTTTTTTTAATTCTGTCAAAACAATATTCTAGAAAAATATTATATTGTAAATACACTTTAATGTTAAAATCTAGACAGCTTTAGTTTTTTCAAATAAAGCCTTACTGTTTACAGTGATTTTCCTGGTTTTTAACTAGTATGTAAAATTTGTGTAGAATTATAATTTATTTTAATTAATTGTATCGTTTAAAGAAAAATTTAAAAAAAAAAATTTTTAATTAGTAAAAGGACAAGGTTTACATCAAAAGGTAAAAATGAACTGAAAAGAGTGATGCAATAAGAAATGGAATAAAGTTGTTACAGAAATTGTAAAAAAAAAAAATTTAATGAATTGCTGTTAAAACCACTAAAAGATATCCTAACTTACAAAAATAGTGTGTTGTTTTCTGATTTTTGTGAGATTACTATTCAGTTTCTTTTGAACTGTTCATTTTTTTAAGTATGTTTTTTTATTTAAATAAAAACTTGTGCAATTTGAAATTATTAACCCCAAAGTTCTTTGCTTTTTGTATAAAATTTCAAAATGTCTATTCACTCGTGTAATCACAAAGCTGAAAATTCAATATGCTTAGCAGTTTCAAGAAAGTGGCCAAAATCGACTAATTAGTTTTGACTCATGCAGGTAAGTTTTTAAGGGTGAATTAAATAAAAGGAAAATTGTTATTCAAATTCTCACACTCTTTAAACACAATCATAAAAATATAAGCATGAACAAACATACTCTATGCATGAAATTTTCATCATTCACTTTCATTGCATTTTTTTTTCTGTAGACAAATAATTCAAGAAGCTCCAATAAGAGAACAAGAAAATCAAATTAGTATTTAATTTTCATTATAAACTGCAGTCAATAGGCTGGTTGCACATTTTGTATATATTTTAATGTAGTTTATCGAATAATTGTTTATTCATATATTTAAACTATTATTATTATTATTATGATTTGTTAATCATGACTTAAAAAAGTCTTTTTGAAGTGGAACTGAAAAATCAACAGTTGAAAAGTGTCTAACTCTTGTTTTTTAAAATCATTTATTCATCAAAGCTTAATTATGTATTAATTATTCTTATAGTTGAAAGGGGGGGGAAGGGCGGTAGAGCATGGATGCTTAAACGTCTGTACAAATCTAGCAGAAAAGAAATAGAAAACTACACAAGATGCAGATTTCTTTGTACAATCATCATCATCAGTGGCGCAACAGCCCCATGGTGGGCCAAGGCCGTTTGCCTACTGGCAGATTTCTAGACAGATGTTTTCTGTTTACGGGGTAGGGTTGACAGCACTACACCCTACAGCTATATTAGACCGGGACCTACGGTTTAAAGTGGATTCCGAACCACTATAAACATCCATGGAAACGCCGGGATTCGAACCCGAAACTTGTGGCACCGAGCGCTAGTCACTCGGCCATCAGACTCCTTTGTACAATACACATATATTATACTGTGAATTGTATGCATTATGCATTTAAATAATGATATTGAATAGTTGTGATGTAAAATATAAATATGTAATAAGTAAACGAAATATTAGATGCTTAATATCTCACTCGTTTAACAGGGACTTTCGAAGGAAGTGAAAAACGCCTGTCGATAGATGGCGCTGTTTGCAACTGGGTGTGAGATATACCATCGATTGTTTGGTTTTTGAAAACTGTCAAGTCCGAACGATTCAAAGAAAATAAATTATAAAGATAATAGGGGAGATAGACTATTTCGGAGGGGTTTTAATGGCAGTACACATCATTTTAATTTTTGATAACTAAAATTTAAATAACATAATATGAAAAGAAAAATTAGATGAAAAAAAAAAAATTCCACCCTAACTACTAAACTTTGAAAACTTTTCTGTGCCTCAACAAGTAGTCGATTCTTCCGTTTTGGAAATGGATGTTTACTTTCCACACAGCTACCTCCTAGTGGTGTATCCTGGGTGTAGCTAAGTGGTCTACAGTTTTTGGCATGAGCTCTCGCTGCCAATCTAGCCGTCGTCCGGCCAGCCTGCATGTATTGCGATGGAATGCTGGAGGCTTGTCTCAATGGAAAAGAACTGATCTAATGGGCATTTACATCGCATTGCAATTTTTAACGAATCAAACTGCAGTCTTTGTAATTTGGTAGAACTACTGGGTCTAGCTCATTTCCATCGTTGCTTGACACTTCATGGCGAATCTGAGACGGTGAGATACCAGCAAGCTAGAAAACTCTTAAGGTAATGACTTCGGTCAACTTTGTTGAATTCTTTTGTGTGCATTTTCTTCTTTATTTTGTACTTTTCGTATTGCCTTGCTGTTCTCGTCAAAAGCACTGACACATGTTCTCTTATTTAGCGGACTGTATCACATTCACACTAACACAATAAAAACCAAAGGTTTAAAACGTAACAATCACTTTATTTACACGACAGTCACAGCCACTCGCAGCCGTGCTGTTCACTCTTGCCTCTCTGGCATTACACTGCTCAGACTCGCACTTATGCGCTCGCAGGCGCATGTGTATACACACTTTTTTCTCCGCTAGGGGTATCCTTGAGCGTTGGCGCGAACACTTGCCATTAAAAAAAAAAAAATTCCACACAATCGGTGATCTAACTATATTTATTAGTGTGATAACCCTATACTTCAATGTCATGACTACGGAATGAAATCTTTCTCCGTAGAACGCATGCGTCACAATAGTCCCCTTTGTTGTTCGCTATACGCTTCGTAAAGAATGCCAGTGGCTTCGAGAGCCAAAAGCGTGGCATCCAGGTCAGTGAGTTATTCGGATAAAGTTTCATAATTTTACATGATATATTACATTTAAAAATTATATATTAATAAAAATGTTAATATAATATTAACATTTAATAACAATGAAAATATCAAATATATATATAATTTAATTTTAATATTTAGGAAATTTAGTATTATGTGTAAAATAATGTTTTAATATTAATCTTTATGTATATAATTCTTCTGTATGTAGTATGTGTTTGTCACTGAACTCCTCCTAAACGGCTGGACCGATTTTGACGAATTTTTTTGTGTGGGTCCCTGGATGGTTTAGATCAGGGGTGGGCAAACCTTTTTCTGTCGCGGGCCGAAAATTTTAAAAATCGAAAATTCGAAAATTTTCAAAAATCGAAAAAAAAAAAAAGTTTGGCGGGCCAAGATAAATTTTTCTAAAATTTAAAAAAAAATATACAAGTATTACAATCTAAATATGTTAATGTGATGAATGAAATCGCGATTTAATTTTTAAAAGTTGATGTACCGGTTCTAAGGACCGAGGCTAAATGCTCATCTGTCAGTCTACTTCTGAAATAATTCTTTCTAAGGTTCACAATAGAAAACACTTGTGTCACATATATAAGATGAAGCAGACATAGCACTGATTTTCTGGGCGGGAGATATTAAATTTGGGAAACCTACTTTCGATAACGATTTGTAAAACTCTACCAATCTACAACTATAACTAACAAAGAAGTTCCGCTTTTAACTCTTTACCGATTGAAAGCTGTCTGTGCTTGCTATTTCCGTCGATTTATGTTTTGTAGAACAAAAATTGACAAAGTAAAAAGATCGTCAGTCCTTTGAAAAAAAAGAAGAAGAAAAAAAAAAAAAAAATAATAATAATAATAATAATATTTAATCAAAGTAGAAAAAGAGATGAATATATAACATATGAATATATTTCTTTTAATCGGACCGGCAAATTAAAATTCTATCCGCGGCCGGATAGAACCTTCCTGAGGGCCGGAGTTGGTTTTCGGTCCGTAGTTTGCCCAACCCTGGTTTAGATTCACAATTGAACGCAGTAGGTGGCGTTGCAATCGGGTTCTTCTGTACGTGTGTTTGTCATTGAACTCCTAAACGGCTGGACCGATTTTGAGGAAATTTTTTGTGTGTGTTTGACAAAACACGGAGAATGTTTTTAGGCTATCACCTTTGTTGTAAGTCACCACCAGAGGGTGTTGAAGTCTATCAACTTCTAAAACTGTTCAACCACACAATTATGTATTGGTAATAATATGTATTTGGATAAGGAAAATAGGTTCGCGCTATCCACTTTATTGTTACTTGTCACCAGAGGGTGCTGCAGCATTTCATCTTATACATCGTCCAAACGATATCCATGAAACTTAGTGTACACATATATTGGAGCATGGAGAATATATTCGCGATATGTAATTTTCTGCAATGCATTTTTTTTTTTTTTTTTGGCAGGACAATATATGCTGGGTTCTGAATTCTGAAAAAATTCAACATATCTTAGTTTGCCACACATTTATAATTTTGTACTATTTTAATATTTACTTTTTATTCGATTAAAGCAGGTATTTGAATTTTTCGTCAAAATATGGAAGTGTTAAAAAAAATTTGTCATGCGACTTTTTAAATTGAAAAGGAAGTGACCCGTCCGCTCTTGGGTTCATCCGCACATTTTTAATCCTTTTTATTTTTATTAATAAACTGCCGAACTTCACCTTGCTTTTTCACTTGCTGCATCTTTGCCATGCGTGGTGTGGGGGATTCTGGATTTTCTTTATGTAACCCACTTGCCATACTTTTTAACACTCCACGTTCCAAGCAGTTAGGAGCCCCGAAGGGTAACGGTACGGGAATTTATGAACACGACAGTAATAAAAAATAAAAAGAAATTCAATGACAAATCAGAAAAAAAAAAAAATTAATTCAAAATCTTGAGAGGTCACAATGAGGACAATTACAGTAGAACATCTGTAAGTCGAACTACAAGGGAGACACCAAAATAATTCGAGTTATAGAGTTTCCGACTTACGCGGATTTTTTAAGGAAATATTCGACTTGTAGAGGTCTAGATTCTTTCTGACTTATTTTGAGTTAGAGAGGTAAGATAAATAAAAATTCAAGTTACAGAGGTAATAAACATGTTTATTTGAAACTTAAAAGTTATATTATGTACTACAATAAAAAATCAAAATAACTCCGAAACAACCTAAACAACCTTCCGAAACATTATAATAAGAATATTTCATAGAATTGGTTATTCTATTTACTATATACTCATACACTGTTTTCTAAGAAACAATGACGTGTACTGTCGGTAAATTGTTTTTCTTCGAGCTATAGAGGTAATTCGTTTCAAATGATCGAGTTGTAAAGGTTGTAAAATCAAACATTGCTAATGTTCGAGATACAGAGGTCCATTTTTTTTTTTCGAGTTACGGAGGGAAAATATGTACCACAATGGCTTGTGGGGATTGATTCATTAGACCTATAGAGGGTTGAAATTTCGTGTAATAGAGGTTTTGGAGCTTGAAGGGAAGGGAACAAAATTTTTTTTCGAGTTGTGGAGGTTTCCGACGTACGGAGGTTCTACTGTATATCAACTAGCATTAAATATATTCCACTAATTAAAATAATATTGCGAAACATCGGTCATCGGAATGTTAGTTCTTTTTCCAGCACTTTGAAGTCAGTTCATATAAGTTTCTTTCTAATTTTCTGTACTGTATCAATACAAAATTGATTAGCGTGCTGTTCAATGATGCCAAGATAAAAAAAAAAAATTCTTACTTCTTGTCATTATTTTGTTTTTCCTAAATTTCAAATTTTAGCAGAACTTTAATTCTGAAAATAGCTTATCGATTTACAAAATTGGAGAGTTCATTTCTTCGTAATGAGAGAGATTCATGATCTAAAAATGCGTTACAAAAGAAATTAAAACAAAAAATATATATATATAAATAATCTAATACCGACAATCAATACAATTAAAATTCATAAAGCAGTCGAAACCTTTTAAGCTAATGAATTGCTTTTCTGATATTCAATAGTTAAAGAAGACACATTGGCACTTAAGAATATCAATACGGATGTAACAAGAATCAATGTGATTTAGGACAATCTATCAATATTGGCACTTAAAAATATTAATATTGCCCCATAATGAAAATGAATAAAAATTCTTGCAACAAATCTTTGAAATCCTTTTTATAACGCCATTCGTTATCCGGTAAAGCCAAAATCATAGTGTGCTCGTGTTTTCACAGCTACTTTACGAAAATGCATGCGATAAGAACTGTCCCTGCCATAAAAATCCCAAGAGGAGCCATGAGGCCTGTAATGTTTCTTTTTTTATTGAGTGGATTGATTTCTAGCAAATCAAACCAAAAATGCCGTGTCATTCTCTTAATCACATTCCACGCGATATTCCTCGAAATCTTGGTTTTAAGAGTATATTGTTTGTGCACGGATTTTACATTGGGAAGACTTCTAAGCACGCTGGAGAAACTTCTTTCCCTCCTTATGTGGTGGTGCGTTCGACTGAATATAGAAAATATAACCAACCTGGTTGAGCAACTCGAAGCATTTGTAGGACATGCCGGCTTTCAGAAGTCCCAAAAATTATTCAAAATCTCCAAAAGAGTTGTGAATGGTATGGTGTTTATAATGTTCTTCATACCAGCCTTGAGGATATTCCACCATCTGATGTCACCAACTGATTTGCATTCGTGCATTCTGCGAATGATGCCAAGATCCAGATGCATGACAATCATCACTTATTTTCTTTACGAATTATCCAACAGTTATATCAATACTGCACCCCTGTATGCTGTTTGCGTTTTTTACAGTATGTTTTGCTTCGTCTTTGCTGCTTCTTTTCTTGACAAAGAATCTCCGGAGCGTCAAATTAAGCTAAAAAGCATCGAAATATTCAAAGCACTCGAGGACACCTTTTCATTCATAATATTCGCAGTATTTACCATTTTCCTGTTCAGTTTTTTCAAGTTGATATTCTTATTTTCTTACATGCTGAAAAGCAGTGGCACTGTGGTCACTTACACCTATGCACTGAACTTCGCGTCTCATCTAGTTCTGGTGGTTGTCGTTGTGCTCTCGGCAGACAACGTCCAGCAGAAAATGAACCATCTCTACTATAAGTTTTCAAATGATTCTGACTTGGATACTGCTTTGAATCCACACTATCTGAATGCGCTTGAAGATCATGAGTCTTGGACGCTGACCGGCTGGAGAATGTTCGCTGTTCGTAAACCACTGCTTTTATCGCTGAGCGCTTGGCTGTTCACGTACGCAGTCATAATCATACAGTTCTTTTACTCACCACAGAATTAACAAGTAATATAAAAAAAATGGGTACTTACGTATTAACGCTACCTTGGCTACAGATTTGGCGGTTTTTAAGTGTCGCCAATCTAACAGCTACAGATTTGGCGGTTTTTAAGTGTCGCCAATCTAACACCTACAGATTTGGCTGTTTTTAAGTGGTGCCAATCTAACAGCTACAGATTTGCTGATTTTTGACGCCATTTTTTAGTGCTACGAAAATGCCTGTCGACCTGTTTTCCACTGAAATCTATTTGACTACTTTGTGTTTAAATAAAGTGTTTTGAATTTTGAAAGCGTTTTGATTTTAAATGAAGTGTTTTATATATTTTCTTATTTGGAACAAGTGTAGATTGGCGCCACTTAAAAACCGCCAAATCTGTAGCTGCGGTTGGCGTTCAAAAGATAACTGCGTGCGCGTGCAAACAACAAGATTGCTCTTTATTAGCGTAACTGTAGCCAAGGTAGCGTTAATACGTAAGTACCAAAAAATGCTTAAAGTCTTCACTCTATTGTAAAAAGTCCTTTATAAATAATTTTCATTCATTTTTTTAAGTTTATCTGGGGCCATCTATCGGTAGATACATGCAATTTAAATAAAAAAACAACCTAAAATTAATGAATTAAATTTAATGAATGAATGAATATTCGAAAAAATTGTATTCACATCCAGTGCCATCCACTACAAGTTCAAAAAAAAAAAATGTATTTGAACGTGAAGGGATGAATAAAAAGTATTTTCTGAACGATTGAAAATAGGGAGAGTGTGAGCTAATAGAAGGAATTGAAAACAGGCACTCATTTTTAATGAGTTGTAACTCTTTGAGTTTCTGCGATATATAATCATCATTAATATGATTAGAAACCCTCCCTATTGCAAGTTTTCGAATGATTCTGACTTGGATACTGCTTTGAATCCACACTATCTGAATGCGCTTGAAGATCATGAGTCTTGGACGCTGACCGGTTGGAGAATGTTTGCTGTTCGTAAACCACTGCTTTTATCGCTGAGCGCTTGGCTGTTCACGTACGCAGTCATAATCATACAGTTCTTTTACTCACCACAGAATTAACAACTAATATAATTTTACTACTTATTAATGTGAAGAGTTTTGTATCACTGTAACTGAACTAACACCTCTAGCAAGGGCATTTGGGGTTTGCATACTTCTCCTCTAGGAAGAATTTGCCGGCCTACGAATTTATTGTACCCATGACCTGAATAGAAATAGAAGCTTTCGGTTCTGGTTTCGAATTGAGTCCCCTAATTCGGAAAGTCAGTGCAGTCTCTGGCCCTCGCTATTTAATATTCAAAAATTTATGTGATATTTTTTTCGTTTTGTAACATTTTTTTCGCAAGTACTTTAATGCATTTTTACCCTACACGTTGGCACTTTCCATAACAAATTGTTCGACGTGAATTATTTTTCTTGCAGCAGAGAAAATTGTTTAAATAACAATATTCACAAGTAATTATATTCATAATAATAATTCTCACAACATTTATAATTACTTATTTATATTGTTTTCTTTTCCCATTATTTGGCGTTTCATCCAGCAATTTCTTTCTCCAGTTTCCGCATTCAGTTTGCATAACATTGTTGAAAGGAACTATTTTATTAATTAAGAAATAAAGAATAAACTATTGTGTTTATGTTTTTAAAAATGAATCACATCATTTCAGAGTTATTAAATTTGATTCAAAATTTAGGATATGAAGTTTTACATAATTGATTTAGTGAAAATGCCTTATAATAAACATACAAAAAAAATTTTTAAGTCAATTCCTACTTTTTTTTCACTCTATTGCAAAAAGTCCTTTATAAATAATTTTCATTCATTTTTTCAATTTTATCTGGCGCCATCTATGGGTAGATACATGCAACTTAAATGTAAAAAAAAAAAACTAAAATTAATGAATTAAATTTCATTACTGAATTAATATTTGAAAAAACTGTATTAGCATCCAGTGTCATCCACTACAAGTTCAAAAAAATGTATCTGAACTGGAGTAGATGAATACAAAGTATTTTATGAACTATTGCAAATGTGAACAAGATATATATATATTGGGAGAGTGTGAGCTAATAGAAGGAATTGAAAAAAAATGCACTATTTGAACAAACTGAAAACATGTAGTTTTTGAGATACGTTTTCAGCATTCATTTCCATAGAAATAAGACCTACTAAAATGTATTCTTCGTAATGTTCAGGCTGTTGCATCAAATTTGTCCAACTCAAGATCTAACGCTGGTGTTTGGCTTTCAAAACATTGTGGTGTTCTTGAACTTTTTTTGCTAGTATATTATGAAATTATTGCGTGAAAATATGTTAAAAAATGATTAGGTATTTTATTATATTCATATACCTATATACGCTAATTGAGTACAATGTCTGAGTCAATTTTAATTTTCGTTCTACAGTAAGTATTAATTGTTATTCACACACAAATATTCATAATTAAAATTAGTTTCTTGTGATGTGCGTGGTTGTAAGTTGATTGTGAAATCTACATATGATGATGAATGAAGTGGTATATGGGGATGTGAAGCAACAAGGACTATAATCCCCTAATCACTATATATATGAACAGTTAGTTTTCCTTATTTTTAATATGTCCCTCTCCACAACGCTCTACGATCGTGTTGGACCGGGACCTACGGTTTAAAGTGGATTCCGAACCACTCACAAACATCCATGGCACCGCCGGAACTCGAACCCTGTGGTACCGAGCGCCAGAGCGCTAGCCACTCGGCCATTCAGGCCCTGAAATCTACATATTTCATTTGCACTACTCATTTAGCTATATATACATATAAACAAATAATTCCCAAACTGTTCATTTTCAACTGAATTGTATTTCAAGAATATAATAATAATATTATTTTTTAAAACTTTTCCTTTTCGGATCTCATTACTCAGAAACTCTGTATTATTTTCAATTATTAATTTTTTAAAACTAATTTTGTCCTTTGACAATGTGTACAATGTACAACTGCGTTCATAAATATTTATTCGCAGTTTAACTTGTTTTTTACTGATGAATTATTATTACTTAATGAAACAAATGAGAACGAAATTTGAATCTTTGTTATTGAAAATTAAGTTCAGGAAAAAGAGAAAAAATCTTACTCTGAAATTGCAAAAATTGTCTCGAACAGTCGGTCTGTTGTCCAAACCATGATAAGGTAGTACGAAACAACGGGACGCATTTTTGACAAATCGCGTAGTGGCCTTCCGAGGGTGCAGAGGACCTACCCTAAATCCTCAACAAACGGAAATATGGCTGCGGCGACAACTAGCGAGAGTGTTCATGCGGAGAATATTCCGATCTCAGCAGTTTGATGGCCCAGTACAACGAAGAAACTCGCTCCTGTTTAGAGCAACTTTTTTTTCCTCTAATGCAGCTGGCTATCACTTAGTCTTGGATGCCTTAAGGCAAGCGCTGCACAGACGTTACTCACTTTGCATTACCCAGGGGGTGCATGTAACTTGTAGATAAGTCACGGACGCGGAGTAACAATGCCCCCGCAACGCTCTACGATCCTATTAGACCGGGACCTTCGGTTTAAAGTGGATTCCGAACCACTACCAACATCCATGGCACCACCGGGACTCGAACCCGAAACCTGTGGTACCGAGCACCCGAGCGCTAGCGACTCGGCCATTCAGGCCCTAAATAGACCGTGATCTTCACCATAAGGGCTGCACCGATGTTACTCACTTTGCATTACCTAGGGGGCGCATGTAACTTGATGATAAGCTACGGACGCGGAGTAGCAATGCCCCCGCAGCGCTCTACGATCCTATTAGGACCGGGACCTACGGCTTAAAGTGGATTCCGAACCACTACAAACATTCATGGGCAAAGCCGGGATTTGAACCCGATACCTGTGGTACCGAACGCCAGAGCGCTAGCCACTCGGCCAGCAATTTAAAAGGAGAAAAAACATAACCTTTGCTGATGAATATACATAGTCCAGTCACATTAATGTGACCCCCACCTACTTTCGACGTCAACTTGAAATCACAAAGAGCAAGGTGGCAGCACATTGCAGTGGAGTGTCCATACAGAACTCCACTTAAATACCACTTAATACCACACTCCATTTTGAGCCAGAAGGGGCCTGAATGGCCGAGTGGCTGGCGCTCTGGCGCTCGGTACCACAGGTATCGGTTCGAATCCCGGTGGTGCCATGGATGTTTGTAGTGGTTCGGAATCCACTTTAAACAACAGGGCCCGGTCCTAATAGGATTGTAGAGCGTTGCGGGGGCATTGTGACTCCGCGTCCGTATCTTCAAGTTACATGCACCCCCTGGATAATGCAAAGGGAGTAACGTCTGTGCAGCGCTTGCCTTAAGGCATCCAAGACCAAGCTGTCTAAGTATTTGCCAGCTGCATTGGAACAAAACAAAAAAAAAACTTTTAGCCAGAATATACAAGTGCGTATATTCTGGCTTTTGGCAGGTGGTCCCATTAATGTGACTGGATTGTGTATTATGATGTTGACTTCTTTGGAGATTAAAGTGATTAGGGGGATTTCGGAGGTAATGGACCGAGATGGAGGTTTAGTTTGGTTCGGTTTGTCGCTCTACGGAGTACCGGAACCTAAAGCTTAACGTGTATTCCGAACCACTGACAAACATCCATGCCACCGCCAGGATTCGAATCTGAACCCTGAGTACCAAAGGCCAGAGCGCTAGTAAATTGGCCATCAGGTCGCCGAGAGGTGGAGGAGAACTCCCGGTTGTCGGTTGTTTGTGTTGGGAAGTTAATCTTCACTGAAGGAACAATGCATCTTTTCAAATACTGAAGATGTTGCAAGACATTGTTGAACATCGCCGGACTATGGTTTACATCGATTTTTGTCCAGCTTACCAGTGAGTGATAAGAGATTTGGTCTGGTTTGTCGCGCTACGGTCATCTTGTGCACAGTTTAGGCTAAACAGACCGGGACCTACAGTTTTACGTGTATTCCGAACCACCAAGAAACATCCATGGCATTGCTAGGATTCGAACCTGAAGCCTTCGGACAGAACGCTAGCCAGTTGGCCATCAGGCCGCCGAGTGATAAGAGAAGATCATTATCTTCCGGGTGGGTCTTTAAGGTTAACTGACTGTCATTTGTAAGTTCTTTGGGAGAAAACCGGGAAATTAGCACCTGGCAGCTTGAATATCGATAAGAGAAGCTTTACACGCGTTTCCACCATTGTCAATGAGACTCCTCTTGTTTGAAGCAGCGACTGCAACGTATCGTACGTCGCCAGTGGATTCTAACCTGAGTCCTCCTTCACGCTAGTTAGGCCCATCATGATTCCGATACCATTCCGGGCCATTTGTATATAAGAAAATTCCTTTCTGGGCTAAAACTCATGTAAAATACAATTTATAATATATGTAATAAAGATTCTCTTCTATACCAAATTTTGTATGTCGATAGAATTTCTTTTGAATTTTCAATTTGTGTCTTGTTATGGTTATGGTTTTGAATTTTCCACATAGGCATTCCGTTATGGTTGTCATAGGAGACAAAATGTTTCTTCTTTGTAACACAAGTGGCAATCCTCCATAGAAAGATTCGATTTCAAATTTTGCAGCTTTGAATGCTAATGATTGTGAAGGTTCATTTCTCACCCTATTCAATAAATAAGCCAGCATTCAACGCCAGTGGTTGAATCCAATAAATGAGATCGATTTTATTTCGTTTCTCTGGAATTCATTATTTTTCGAATACTTTGTTATTTATTTGTAATCACTTTAAGTAGAGATGGAAGCTTTTAATATTCGAATCGTGTTCCAGAGGAGGGAAAGGACAGCAGTTAAAAATAGATTTTTTAAAGGTTTGCTTCAAGATTCTAATGTGCAGACAGGGCCGGACTTTCCTTTAGGCCAGGGATGGGCAAACTACGGCCCGCAGGCCAACTCCGGCCCGCCGGAAGGTTCTATCCGGCCCGCGGATAGAATTTTAAGTTGCCGGTCCGAGGCAAATTAAAAGAAATATATATTTATATATTATATATCCATCTCCTTTTCTACTTTGATTAAAAAAATTTTGTTCAAAGGACTGATGATATTTTTACTATTTTTGTTCTACAAAACGTAAATCGATGGAAATAGCAAGCACAGACAGCTTTCAATCGGTAAAATGTTATAAGTGGAAGTTCTTTGTTAGTTATAGCTGTAGATGGGCGCCAACGAGTTAGATTTTTACCAATCATTATCGAAAGTATGTTTCCCAAATTTAATATCTCACGTCCAAAACATCGGTGCTGTGTTTGATTCATCTTACACATGTGACACAAGTGTTTTCAACTATGAACCTCAGAAAGAATCGTTTCAGAAGTAGACTGACAGATGAGCATTGAGCCTCGTTCCTTAGAATCTCACTTCGAACCTCACTATAAGGAACTTTTAAAAATGAAATCGCAATTTCATCCCTCTCATTAACAGATTTAAATTGTAATACTTGTATAGAGTTCTTAAAATTTTAGAAAAATGTATCTTGGCCCGCCAAATTTTTTTTTTTTTTTTTTTTTTTTTTTTTTACTATTTTTGGCCCGCAACTGAGAAGTTTGCCCATACCTGCTTTAGGCTAACTAGGCTTCAGCCTAGGGCCTCAAGATCAAGAGGAGCCTACATTCAAATTGTTAGCAAAATTAGAATTACACTATTTTGAAAACAGTAAACCTTGAATCAATGATAAGGGGACATTATTCTAAGTTACTATTTCGTTTTAAATGTATACTTAGATTGAATCAATTCTTAAATAAAATAACTATTAACATAAAATTTAATATGATATACTAGTTTGATATTTTCTTTTTTGTGATCTGGATTTTTTTAAAAATAAAGTTCCATTTTTGGTTTAGTTTAAAACTTAAAATTCATAATTATTCATACTTAAACTTTAAATGCGAATTATTATGAAATAAATTTATCTGAATTGAATTTGCTTTCATCTCCAATGTATTGAATATATTTAATTTAATTTGATAGAAAATATAAAAAAATTTTATTGCATATTTTATTTTCGTGGGCAAAGATTTTTATTATTTGAATTTTGTTTCTTTGTAAGTGTCGTGTGTAATGTTTGGTGAGTTATTGCTACAAGTACTCTATAGGGTGCTGAGAATAAGTATTCTCGACTTTTTTTTATTTATTATTATTCGTGGCACATTTTTTATAAAGATGAGTACCCATCACAACATGTTTCATTTAACATATTGATATATATCACAGTAATGATGCATTTTATTATCTCTCATGTAATTTACACACTTAAAAATGGGAGGGCCTCATGAGAGGAATAGCCTAGCGCCTCTTTTCATCTAAATTCGGCCCTGTGTGCAGCGCTTCTCTGGGGGGATGGGGGTGTCCGAGCAAAGGGTGTTTGGCTCAAGACTCGACAAGAACAAAAAGCTTCCTTGTTTATGCAGGGCACGATCATTCTGTAGGATGTTGGGCTGGGAGATGAGGATGTGAAGTCCCCGAGGGCGTTAGTTCACGGTGACAAAAATGTAGGTGCAAGGTGTGCTGACTGGTGGCCCAATGGCAAATGCGCAGTTAACATGCTGGAGGGCGAGGGCCTGAATGACCGAGTAGCTAGCGCCCTGGCGCTCGGTACCACAGGTTTCGGATTCGAGTCCCGGCGGTGCCATGGTTGTTTGTAGGGGTTCGGAATCCACTTTAAACCGTAGGTCCCGGTCCAATAGGATCGTAGAGCGTTGCGGGGTGTCAGTATATAATTACAGTGTCATCCACTACAAGTTCAAAAAATGTATTTGAACTTGAGCGGATGAATAAAAAGTATTTTATGAACGATTGAAAATGTGAACAAGATATATATAGGGAGAGTGTGAACTAATAGAAGGAATTGAAATAAGGATGGGTAAAAATATTTTTGAAATAAAATGTTATAAATATTCTTTCTAAGTAATTATGACACGTATTAAGATTGCCATGAAATCACAATTCATACATCGTCTGTTTATAGGATTTATGTACATTTTAAAAACAATCCCCAGAATTGAATATAAAAAAAAATTTTAAAATCGATTCCTCCTTTTAAAGTTGAAATTTTCCTCTTACATGTGGCGCCATCTGTTGGTAGATACATGTAACTTAAATCTAAAAAAAGCACTAAAATTAATGAATTAAATTGAATTAATGAATTAATATCAAGTGTAATCCACTACAAATTAAAAAAATGTATTTGAATTCGAGTGGATGAATAAAAAGTATTTTATGAACGATTGAAAATGTGAACAGGATATATATATAGGGAGAGTGTGAACTAATAGTAGGAATTTAAAAAAGAAAGACGTCACTTAAAATGACACAAATGCTTTAAAAATAAATATGAAAAGGGTCCCTCGTGATTTAGAATACTTAGATATTTATAACTCTTTTTTTTTTTTTTACAAATAAATGTCTTTCAAAATTACTGACAACATTCGAAAATACAATTTCGTTCCTTACCTACTGATAAAATCCTATTAGAGTGAACAATAGAGAGAGCAACAATAGCGTGATTTTATAGGAAAATGATTCATCTTTATTAAATTACATTCAGAGTAAACGATTTTACCATGGCAACATCGATTGGATCTATTTTTTTTTTTTTTTTAACGGAACTGAAAAACTCTGAGACATTTTTCTCGTTTTGGTTTGGTTTGTCACTCTACGGTCATCTTGTGCACACGTTAGGCTAAACAGACCAGGACCTACAGTTTAAAGTGGATTCCGAAACACTACAAACACCCATGCCATCAGCAGGATCCGAACCTGAAGCCTGTGGTACCAAAGGCCAGAAACGCCAGCCAACTGACGGGACATTTTTCTCGGACTTTAAATCTTATCATGCATTTCGATCACAAAGAAATTTTTGTCCCTGCGAAAATGAAAGATATTCTGAATCCTGCACTTTTGTTTTTATCAATGTGTTGCTTGGATCACAGCAGAACTCACAAGACGCACAAGAAAATAATTTTGATGCTCACTTTCCATGTCCTATTCGCAGCGATTTTTCTCCTCAAGGTCTACTGCATTCAACGGATGTTCGCTTTAAGCAGAGTTTTCAGCTTGGTGGAAAAGATCATTTCTTTGGTACTGTGGTGGACAGTTCGAATGAAAATGGACAAGATACGCCACCTGATCGAACAGCTGGAAAATTTTAGAGAACATATCGACTTCTTGGAACTGAAAAGGTTGTCAACGTTGTTCAAAAGAATTGTCGTCTGTGTCATCTTTCTCATATATCTAATACCTTTGATAAGGATTTTTCATTATTTAACTTTTCCATTAGATTCAAAAACGTGCATTATGGGGTTGCTGTCTTTCGTATACATGCAAAAGATTCTTTACATTCTTTACCAACTGTTCGATGCCTACATCTATTCGACGCCTTTCTACGCAGTTTCCCTTTTATACGTCATGTTTTGTTGCACGTTTGCTGCCAGCCTTCGTCCGAAGCAGTTTTCAACATGTCAAGCAACACAACTGCGATTCAAGCTGTTTCAAGATCTCGAAGACGCGTTTTCGCTGATCGTGTTCCTCCTGTTCTCTTTCATTCTCAGCAACCTCTTCAAGAAAATATTTGTGCTGGCGTACATGCTGAGGAACGGAGAATCGCCCATCGCGTACAGTTACACTGTAGATTTTCTGTCCATCTTTGCTCTGACCATCGCCATCGTGTTTTCGGCAGACAGCGTTCAGCAAAGAATGAATCAAATTCGTCGAACGAATTCAATTCGCCGAAACTCTGACGCGTTTGCGATTCTAGAATCGCTCAGCTTAAAAGCTGCCGAAGAGCACGGAAATTTGGCTCTGACCGGCTTTGGCATGTTTACTCTGCGCAGATCTCTAGTTCTGTCTTTAATTGCTTGGCTCTTTACTTTCGGAGCGATCATAATCCAGTATTTTTACACCCCTTCCGTAGAGAAGAAACAAAGTTTTTTCTTGAATTGCACGATGTCGGACACTTTACGCCAACCGAATAGATTTCATTGCCAATCAATTGAATAATATGAAATTGAAAAGTGATTTAAAAAGTCGCGCAACACTCAAAAATTGTGAAAAATAAACACGAGTGGCAATGAAGGGCATCCCTTAACTCTTGCAATGAATGCAATTGCTAGAAATTTCGGTTGCTGTGTTAGCTTTCAAAATCCTTTGTTGGGTGCAACAACGAGATGAGTTTTCTCCAAAAAGAAACTTCGAATTTTTACAAATAAGCATTTCATCGCAAGGCATTTTAACGGAAAAGTAGTTGGAGCGATTCAAGAGACCTTTGGCGAGTCAGGAAAAAGAACGGGTTTTTTTTTTTGTTTGGCTAAGAAACTGGAGCCCTTCGCGATAAGAAACAAAGGAGCTGTGGTGCTTCGTTAATCATAGTGCTTAGTTAATGCTTCAGCCAGATAAAATGGCCGAAGTCAGGAATACGATGGTGCAGTCGCCAGGGAAAATATAACCAAGGAGGCGCAAAACTATGGCCTGTCTTAATGCATGAAAATATCTCTATGGACAGAAATGAGGAAGGCTTTAGACATTCATTGAAACATTACATGCAGTGACCTTCTCAAAATCGACGTCCAAAGGGTTCTTGCCCACTTATCAACATCGCTTATATGCATTGGCTGAAGGTCCTCATTCTTGCTAGATTCGACTACCACTCCGCGTCCTATACTCACGCTATCTATAAGGATGAGACTTTTTGTATTCGTTCCTCCACCTTCTGCAATGCTCTTCTTCGAATGTTACCTCCACCTTCGTTGTACAGAAGCCGGACATTACAACATTTCACCAAAAATTACAACATTTCACCAATGTGGCTTTCTATATTACAATGAGTCATCGAGATGATCATTTCCTTAATACGTGTGGATCTCGAGATAAAACTGCTGGAACACAGCGTGCGGCGCCGGATTCTAGGTCGACTCTCTCCTGCTATTCACTACATAACTCACTGCCCCCTCCAACTAGAAACTTTCAAGCTCAGATTTTCCAAATTATGTATATTTTTGAAATTATTAGCATTTCAAACCTGAACCGGCTACCCATACGAACCAATTTTATAGATGCTTTCACATAAAAAAATGAACGTGTAAAAAGCTTGTATCATCAATTCGTCAAAGCTTGTATCATCAATTCGTCAAAACTTGTATCATCAATTCGTCAAAGCTTGTATATTTAAGTATGTTATACAGGATAGCACAAAAAAAAAAAAAAAAACGTTGAAGAGGATTTATTGAGTCGGATGAAATTTATAGGATTTTCGAAATAGAAAAGTTAAAAAAAAAATTGATTCTCTTTTTTTTATGGAGGAAGCTTGGTTTCATTTGAGCGGATATGTCAACAGCAAAAACACCCGAATATGGACACAAGTCACAGTAGATGCACACCAAAAAGAAATACACATAAAGGCCACAGAATGCTCATAAAAGTATCAGAAAATCCACACAAGAGTCTTCAGCATTCATTAAAAATTCCATTTATGTCCAATTCCATCAGCATTCCTCACATTTCATCCACATCCACGTGTTCCTTATATTTCATCTTTGTCCATATGCCATTCACATACTATTGTACCCACATTCTGCTCTGTGTCTACATGTCATCTACATTTTGCTCTGCGACTACATGTTATCCGCATTCTGTTCTGTGCCCACAGCAATCGATCTGTGTCCAAATCCCTTCCACATTTTGCTTCTATCCCCACATTTCATCTTTGTCCACATTCTACTCATATACCGTTGTACCTACATTTTGCTCTGTGTCTACATGCCATCCAAATCCCTTCCACATTTTGCTTCGTTTCTCACATTTCATATTTGTCCACATTCTATCCATATGCCGTTGTGTCCAAATTCAATCCGCATTCTGCCTCGTCCTCCCATTCTACTTTTTGTCCCCTTTCCATTAATGAACTCAGAGCAAATGTTGGAAATGAGATTTTGATTTTTCTAAAAAAGTAAGCATTCGTGCATTGAGAAAAATAGCCTCACATTGCGGAAAATGTATTCACGCATTTATCCGAGAAAACAAATGTCATATTTTGAGCCTATAAAGTGTTTTCCTTCTTATCTCTCATCCTAATCCCTTTTACAATTGAATTCAAGTTTGATGTATTTTAGTACTCTTGTAATAAATTGTTTTTGCTCTGGTTGCCTGACTTTTTGTTCATTTTGTAGTCTTCCTCTATTCAAAGAAACTAACTAATGCACTCTAACAAAGAACTAATGGGACCATACAAAATATTGAAATTCATAAAATCATCTACTCCAACATCGTTTTATCTGCTACTTTTTAAGGAATTTTTTAAAAAATGAGGAAAAGTGAGTCAAAATTGTATCTGAATTTAATAAAATAAATATTTGGAATTTAAATGAAGGGGCTATTAGATGTATCAACTTCTAATATTGGAAGAATGTCAATAATTTGTTTCAAACTAGACAAAAAATATATATATATAAGAAAGGTTCATTGAGGTAGAACTTTAGAAAGAGGTTTTTTATTAGTGCTGAACCAAAAGAAAATATTTTATTGAAGAATGAAATCAATAATTGCCGAAACCATTCTCCATACGTAAATGATAAATTATAATTTAAAAATAATACTAATATATTTGCTCCTGTTTTGAAAAGTCAGAATTTTAAAAAATCTTACTAAATATTTAACTGACAACTTACTGTAGATTCAATCCAGCAAAAAAAAACAATTAACAATGCAACAACAACAACAAGCCAACAATGTAACAATTTCTTTAAGAAAAGGTAATTTCCATGGTAACCAAGGATACTTCCTATTATTATGAATAAAAAATAAAATAGAAGTAATTAATTGGATTTAGTTGGTAAAAGACTATAAAATCATTTTTTCAATTCCTTCTATTAGCTCACACTCTCCCTATATATATTTTGTTCAAATTATCAATCGTTCATTTAAAATACTTTTTATTCATCCACTCCAGTTCAAATACATTTTTTTTGAGCTTGTACTGGAGGACACTTGATGATAATACAGTTTTTTTTTCAAATATTAATTCAGCAATTAAATTTAATTGATTAATTTTAGTTTTTTTTTTAGATTTAAGTTGCATATATCTACCCATAGATGGCGCCAGATAGACTTAAAAAAATGTATGAAAATTATTTATAAAGGACTTTCTGCAATAGAGTGAAAAAAAAGTAGGAATTGACTTAAAAAATTTCTTTTTATATTACTTGTTTTTATTTACGACAATTATTTTACAAAATAATTGAAGCTGAATTGAATTCAGAATAATTAAATCAATTGAGCTGGCATAACAATTAAAATCTTTTGTACGAAGTTTTGCAACAAACATTTCTTTCGAAAACCAGTTAAAGAAAATATAAACCGCCCAATAGTTTTAATATGATATATGAAACAGAACGCCTTATTATCAACATATTAGTAATTGATTATCAATAGGTCCTGTTGATGAACGTATCGTATCGATTCATACTCAACACTATCGATTTACTATCGATTTCCAGTAGTATTCAATTTTGAAATGCTTTTAATATTTTCTTTCTAACCCAACATTAAAGAATAATACAAAATAAAAGTTAAGTATTTTATTGATTAATAATATTATAAGCAATTCATAATTAGTAATAACTCTGATATTAGTGCAGAGGTATTGTATTAATATAACATTGTTTCTACGTATAAGTAATTCTTAAATTATCTTAGATGATTCAAGAAATGTACGGGAAGATTACAATTAAAGTCCCACTTTCAAAATGCTGTAAAAAAAGAACCACCTGTCTCAATGAATTCAAATTTGAACTACTTGAAGAAGGGAGAAACGGTACGTCACCAAAAAGAAGGTTCCAAAGCTTATTAACAGATGGCACTGTAAGCGACACAAAGAAAGTGAATTCTGCTACTAGTGATACTTTGAATCGAAATGACAAAGTATTCGGCATGAGTTGTAGTGATAGTTGTAGTTGTCCTATTGATGGAAAATGAAGTAAGAATTGAACTACTTCTACTTTCACTGTTAAAAAAGGGAATTTTCCCGCTGGAATGAAAACAAGAACGTAGTTGGCGTTCGAAGTAAAAAAAGATGCTGTAATTGTGAAAATTGATTATCGTCTTTTATTTTGCCGTCTGGATTTTAATAACACTACGCAATCTTTACAAAGCCGCCACAAAACCAACTGTAGTGTTCAATGTGCTTGATTGTTTCGGTGTTTTGACGGAAAAAATGACTTCCAAGTCATTCAATGGTTGTGACACTGTGAGTGGAAAGCCCATCCACCACGGCAAGGCCATACCAAATTGGATGGGAAACATCGGTAGAACTTCATTTGGTGTTCAAATTTGAACTCATTGTGACGAGTAGTTCTTTTTTTCAGCATTTAGAAAGTGGGATTTTAAGTATAATCCCCTGTATATTTCTATTGTAATTTCTCACACCCCTAAAGTCTAAGTTAATTACCGTTTCTGAAAATTTTTCAATTTTTTGTATTCAATGCGAAGTAAGGAAATTTTGGTTGTAATCTGAAATACTGTACCGCTGAGGAAGTCGCCAATCTTGCAACCCGGAATATTTCGCCAATCTCTTTAGGGTTACAATATTCTAGAGGAATTCTTAACTTCTTCTTTTCTCGAACAATATAACGACTATTTATTTCTACTATGATAGTTATTTACAGAATTTGTTAGTTATAGTAAATAAAGAACATAAATGTACATTGTTTTAAATATTTATTCCGATAAATTATTGATTATTCTGAGATGGTTCTTATAACGTATGTTACGTACACAGAAAATAAACAATTTTTATGATGCTGCCACTCATGAAAATACGAAACAAACAAGAAAAACGAGTTTTTAATTTATTGATTATCAAATAATTATTTTCTTTTTAATGCTGTTGAAATAATTAAGGTTTTATTTGAATTTGCGAGAAAATTTTTTATTTTTTATTGTTATTAGTTTTAAAATTAGTTCACGGCGAAAACGTCGTACGAATGTTTTTTTTTTTTTTTTTTAATGCTGTTGACATAGTTAGGGTTTTGTGGCAACCGAGTGGCAACTGGCAACTGGCGTACCGATTACGGAGTACCAACAGGGGGAAATACCCCTTAAACCTCCTCATCTTAATTCATGAATATGCTTTAAATTTTAATTGGCTGCTTAATTAAGGTTAGTAGGAATACAAGATAAAGTTTCTAAAAATTCAAGTTAAATGGTACTCAAAAGATAAAAATACTAATAATAATAAAAGTAAGATACAACAACCGAAATATGTAACTTATTCATTTTAGAACGTTAGTTTACAGAGGAAAATGGCAGTTGAAAGCTTTTTAACTTTAGCTTTTAGAATTAAACTTTTGTGAAGTTTTCTGATGTTGTTCTTTTTGTTTTCTTCATTTATTTGATAAGAATAGGGACGGTATCTTCAAACTAGGGATATATCAGAATAAAATGTAAGTTTTTTTTTTTTCCTTTTGTTTCATCATTCGAATTCAGCTTCGTAAAGAACATGAAATAGTTTTTGACATAATAATAATAATAAAAAAAATTGAAGTATTAGCGAATAAATTTTCGTAATTTTATCATAGTAGCGATTATTATCTTTGTTTAAATGATACATGTATGTGAGTTAACAAAACATAATTCCACATAATAAAAAACATAATTCCGCAATTTAGGAATAAATTTTTGTCAAAATAATAATATATTTTGGCGTTAAAGCGGCAATATGTGACGTAAAAAGAAAACATTAAAATTTTGCCATAATAGTGGTAAAACTTCGGCGATAAAGCGATGTAAATTGGCGTAAAGGCAACTTAGAAATTTTGTTCAGCATAATAGTGCCAAATTTCGGCGTAAAAGTGATAACATTTGGCTCAAATGTAGTGATAAAAATTTGGCGATAAAGCATTAACTAATGGCGTAAAAGTACTTCAAAAAACAAAATTCGCTTAGCGAAAGTTTGATGATAAACGTAAAAATATTGGCGATAGAGCATTTCAAGGATTAAAATTTTGGTAGGATAATAATAATATTTGGCGTTTAAGCGATAAATTTTGGCTTAAAAGCACTTTCAGGAATAAATTTTGACGTTTGGCTACTAATGTTGGCGTAATAATACTGTTTGGCTATGAATTTTGGCGAAATAACGTTTTACTATGACACCGAACATCGGCAGTTGTTTGTTTACTTGGCAATTTGGCATCACAGTGAAGGATTTTGGTGTAATATCATTTTTTACCACGAAAACTACCTGGCCCATTCATTACTATGCTTACTTAGTGACTTGGCAACCAGGCGATGTATTTGGCACAAAGGGTACAGGATTCTAGATTTTTACCGAAATTTTACCTTAAATGTGTTATCCATAACTATTTTGATAAAAGGCATTTTTTAATTACATAAACTCGCAGTTCTAAGTGAAATAAGAAAATCAATAGTGGATCAATTTCACTAAAATCTGTTACTTGTCGATAAATGTGAAATAAGCGAATAAAAAAACAATAATTTCAGTCAGATTTATTTCTGTGTATGTTACAGATGCTAATATTTTTTTAACGATCGAATACAGAATAAAGGAGGGCAACAGATAATTTAATTTAAAAAAATTATACAATCAACTAGTCATCAAAAAATAAATAAATATCAATCATTTCCGATATTATTTATTTACTGATTATTTTTTTATTTTTTTATTTTATAATTGCGATTTCACATTTGCAACTAAATTACAATAAATTTTTAATGTTAACCAACCACATTTTACTACTTTAAATTTTGCAAAAAATAATGATCGTGCAAGTTTTAAATATCTTATCTTTTGAATGACTTTCTTGAAATATCTTCTTCCATTAAAAAATTGCAATGAAATGTTGTTGTTTTTTTTAATTATAAGAGTGCTTCCTTTAGAATGCTCCTCCGCGTATCTTGCCGCAATTGAGCGCAATTATTGTTTTCGAACCTGCAAGCAAACATTCCCAAAAAATTCACGAAATGCAGATATAAAATCGTTATTTCGATTCGATTAAAAAAATTTTGCTTCTCACAGATAAAGGAGAGAAAAGTTTGAAACGTCAAACTATGTATGAATGTTTGATATTTTTTTAGAAAAAAAATTCTACAAAAGAAATTCTCTGTCTGAAGCGTTGTGAAGGGTGAAAAAGAACAAAAACAATACGATGAAAATTTAAAAAAAAAAGACAATTCAATTTCAGTTAACAGTTAAGGCTCGTTCCCACCGAGGCGAGAGACGTGAAGATTCAAGAGGCAAGCAACAAAATGCTTTCGACCCCCTCACAGCGAAACGTCAGAAATAGCATTACGCCTAGGGAAAAACCGCTTCGAGTTGAAAGTTGGGCAACTCCAAGCGGCGGACTGCAAACCGGTTTCAGGCGACCGCGGTGAGGCTAGTGATTGGTCAAATTTTTTCGCTTGCATCTTCTCGCCTTGGTGAGACGAGCCTTTATGAATAAGAACTTTTTTTTTTTATTACAATTTGTTTTCATGTTTTGTAGAAATACAACAACTGATAAAAAAAAAAAAAAAAAAAAAAAATCTGAATAGGATGATGGTTCTCTCCTTGATGATTGGTCAGATGCGCAGCTGGAAGGCTGAAGTTGAAATCCTGTGGTGGCGTCCATTGCATTCCCTGCCCAGTTAGGAAACAGCCGTTTGTTTTCTTTTATATGAAACGTAATAGTCGGGCTGACATGTTCGTAGGCTGACACATAGATGGCGCTACTAGTATTAAATCCATATGATTTTTAGTTAGCCCTAACCTTCAAAAAACACGTGTATAAATTTGATAGCTGTTGCACTATTAGTATGTGAGTTATAGCATTTTTAGTGAAGCAACTTTTGTTAGTTTGAAAAAAATGGATAAAAAGGAATTTCGTGTGTTAATTAAAGCATTGCTTTTTGGCGAAAAAAAAAATACTATTGAAGCCAAGGCGTGGCTTGATAAACATTATTCGCTCTTTGCACCAGGAAAATCAACCGTAGAGAAGGGGTTTGCTAAATTTAAACGAGGCGAAATGAGCACCGAGGACGAGTCATGCAGTGGACGCCCCAAAAAGGAAAACATAAAAAAAGTCCACAAAATAATTTCTGATAACCGTAAAGTGAAGTGGATTGAGATAGCTGAGACCCTAAAGATATGCGAAAGCTCTGTTCAAAGTGGGTGCCGCGCAGAGCTCACAATCGACAGTCAGCCGAGTGGACTGCACGTGATGAACACTAAAAATGCTATAACTCACATACTAATAGTGCAACAGCTGTCAAATTTATACACGTGTCTTTTGAAGGTTAGGGCTAACTAAAAATCATATGTATTTAATACTAGTAGCGCCATCTATGTGTCAGCCTATGGACTTTTCAGTTCATCTGTTAAATGCAAGATACTTACGCAATAAAGCCCACCAACTATCGTTGGTAAAGTATAAGAAAAAAAAATTGAAAGCAGATTTACGGTTTTAATGAAAGTTTAGTTTGTGGTTCTACGGCCATTTTTTTTTTTTTTTTTTTTTTTTTTTTTTTTTTGCACTGGTTAGGCTAATTAGATAGAGTTTAACGTGGATTCTGAACCACTCACAAACATCCATGCCACCGCCAGGGACCCTAATGGAAAGACGCAAAAGCCCTACGTTTCTTTTATTTCAAAGGTGCGTTAATTAAAACAAATAAAATGTGTGTTTAAATAGGATATAAAAAAATGAATATAATATTATTTTCTCAAAAGAATATTCGCATGGATAATATTTCAAAATCTTTTTTTTTTGTGGGGTGAAATCATGAATATTTTTTAAATTTTATAATTATTCAAACAATTTAAAATATTACTTAGAAAAAGTTAAGCAGTTATTATTATAAAACATTAAATAAATTAAAAAAAAGGTAAAAATTAAAAAGAATTGTTAGTTCAGGGTGGTTCATTTTAATATCGGAACATCGAACTTTTTAAACATGTTCTAGAAATTTTTAAGAATTCTGTCGAATATATGAATCCATTTTTAATTAAAAAAGATGTCAAAATGATCGAATTGAAAAAGCACTCGATATTCTAAGAGGAAAATTCTAAATCTTCCACAAATTAAAACAGTTGAACTATTCTTCCACTAAAATGCCATTTAAGAGAATTTGTAAGATAATTTCAAAACACTTTATGTACAAATAGAGTAATAATCAAAATAACGAGTGTTTTGAAGAATCTCGTTGATAGCTGCCGGTCACTAACAGCAAGAGAAGAGAAAATGTTGGCAATCTTTGAAAGAAAAGTGCTGCGAACTATTTTTGGTGGTATCAATGACAATGGAAATGGGCGGAGAAGATACAATTTTGAACTTTACAAACTTTTTAGAGATATTCTGAAATGTGTTAAACTGAACAGAATGAGATGGGCCGGTCATCTCCTGAGAATGGAAAGTGATAGAGCTACTTCGAGGGTTTTCAATATAGCCCCTTTTGGACAGCGACCCAGGGGAAGACCGAAAAAGAGATGGGTCGACTGTTTAAACTCTGATTTTAATGTTATTAAGATCAAAAACTGGAGGTCCACGGCCAAGAGGAGATCAGCTTGGCTGGATCTTTTAAAGAAGGCCAAGGCCCACAACGAGCTGTCGAGCCAGTTATGATGATTTTTTTCGAGAACTCAAACCATTTAAAATCATATTATTCGCATCCCTTCAAAAAAGTGAAATGAATGAATTCTTGTTTCTGATTCAAATTTGTATTGCAATGTATTGATTGTAAATTTTTGTGCACGTATTGATGGTTAGATTTTTGGACATAAATTCTTAGAAAATGAACAATATGTATAATTTACAAAATAAAAAAAAAATTACATAGCGAGTCCAATTTCATGAGGAGAAATGTTCTTAAATTCTCGATATCATTCAGGCTTGGGACATTCCTACACCAACTTCTATCAACACATGGATGAATTCGTCATTTCCATTGGAAATGGACTAAAATCAATAGACAAGCAATTTCGACAGAAAACAAACGACGAAGAAACACAGCACGGAATGGTGGACCGCTGACGTTCCGGACACCAGCGGGAGAGGACGAAGTTGATTGTAGTTGTGAAAATAATCTTCGGCCATCTTGCTTTCGGGCCTGGCGCATCTCACCAGGGGCGGCTGGAAACTGGTCGGCCTCTTTTTGTCTTCTGTCGTCTCGCCGAGGTACAGGAACATCAAATCTGCACCGGACCTCTCGAATCGAACCAGGTCTTGTTCCATGGATGGCACGGCGATGCCCAACTCTCTGCACCCACCGTGTCGCGTCAGGTTGCCTCTCTCGCCAACCTTCCAGTTCGATCCGCACGAGTACAGACCGTTGAGATTGCTGACGAACTGGAGGTCTTGGGGGGTGAGAAACACTTCCTGGACGTGGAAGTCGTACTCTATGGCGTCCGGCACCACTGTCGAAGGCATCCCCCGGAAGTAGAGTCCAGTTGCGCTGAGCACGAACATGGGATGTTTGCAGTGCGGATCTCTGTAGTAAGAGTGCTGGGCCTGCCATGCGTCGCCAAAGGTGAAGGTGCGCCGGAGGAACAGGCCGTAGGGCCTGACCTCGCATCTCAGGCTGATCCATTGGCCATTGAGGTCTGCGGCATCGGTGTTGTAAGGGCCCGAGGACAGAATGGGTGGTGAAGTCAAGCTGGCCTTTGCTACAGCAAGGCACGTCGGGCACTGGACCGCCTGAAACAGATCATAATAATCATAATTTCGAAATGTTTTAGGTAAAAAAGGTCTTTCGCCTTCGTTTTCAAGGAAGAATGTTCAGAAATGTCACAAATTCTATTACCTTAGACCCGGGACCTTATTTCTTAACCCACTTCTCCCTTATTTAAAAACATTATAGTAAGTTTTTACCAAAAAAAAACTTCTTTGCATGTCCAGTATAATAGACTTGGGTAATATAATGTCCAGTACAATACACTTCAATTTTTGAAAATGACATTCTCATCATTGGGTTGCGAGTCAATAACATTGTTACTTCTTGTTGTTGAAAACAAAAATTTCTTGGTGTGTCATCTTCAGAGTATAATTAACGGATAAAGTTGCATCATCCAGTGTAGTTTTGTTTGCCGCTCTACGGTCATTTTGTGCACACGTTGGGCTCATTAGATCGGGACCTACAGTTTAACGTGGATTCAGAACCACTAACGAATATCAACGCCACAGCCAGGATTCGAACCGGAAGCACCAACGACCAGAGCTCTAGCGAATTGGCGTCCAGTGTAGAGAATATTAAAAAGTAAACAACTTTTCTTTTTTTTTAAATAAATACCAGCACTGTGTAAAAATTAAAAAAAAAAAAACTAAATAAAAAGTGTTAACTGTTGTTATCCGCCATATTCAAATGCTTTCAGAACAAGGACCCCGCAAAAAATAAAAAATTTCCAATACAAAACGACCTTAAGGCCTCGAACTGTCTTTTCTTTTTCACATGCAAAATAAAACTGACCAGTAGTGTTAAAGAGTATGTAATGAAGTGTTTCTGTACAGACAAATATTGGTTACAAAATTATTTATTTTTCTTAATTTTTAGCAATGGGTGTTGCCTCATGGATATAAATAGCTCCACGAACGTAATTTATTATAAAAAAAAAAAAAGTGGAAATGTAAACCTATTCCAGAGGAATTATAACTTCCTTGTCTGCGTGGGCGTGAGCTTGTTTTAACGAGCAAGAAATGTAAATATCGAGAGAATGCGTTTGACTGTTTTGTTATGATTTATTCGTTTTAAATTAGAGAAAACAAATGCACCAAAAAAAACCATGACGTCCATATTTGTGGTCGTTGAGCGTTCATAGTAATTCATAAGTGAAATTATTTTATACATTCTGGGCATTCATTGTTAAAACAAAATAAATTTAATTTGTCTGGTGTTATTTTTTTACAATTATTAACGATTTGTTTAAATAACAGTGACATTCGAAATACTATTTTAAGCTATTTTCATATTTTCAACCTTAAATATTGAACCATAAGATTTTTATTTTTCTCGTTGAGAGATTCTGTGGTGAATAATTTAGTATCAAATTTCTGTTCATTTTAAGGATGATAATAATTATAATTACAAAAAATGAATGTCCTCACATGTGGCCAAGGATATCAAGAGATTAGTTAAAATTAAAAATTAAAAAAATAATTAATTTGCTATCTGGTTTATTGCTATTCTATGAAACGACTACGTTCAGAGCCAAATATTTTAAATAAGGTTTAATGGAAATCTTTCCGAAATTCTTTTATAAATATTGGGTTGTTCAATTAGGTTATAAGATATACATAACATACCTGACGTATGTATTGAGGCGAATATATATATAGCGTGCATATTGTAGGACAATAATTTATATTGCTTGTTGCAGATGATAAATGGATAAACTAAACTGTAAGTAGTTCTATGTTAGGATCTTTCCATAATTTATCATTCTGTCCAAATGAAAAATACAACACGGAATAATTAGCAATCCAATTGTCACTTGATACTTAGTACGTAATGAAAAATGATTCATTTTAGTTATCGCTGTATTAGTGTTGGGTTTTCTTTTTCTTCAGTTTTGAGACACGTGTGATGGATATCATGTTGAACGGATGATGTTCCAGGGGGATAAATAGTGTTTCAATATTGACTCATTCGAAACTTACACATTTCGACATTCGAGCAGACGAGGTTCAAGATTAAATATCAGCATCACGAGGGGGCAATTCAAATTAAATCGGAGCACTGTTTCGGAAAAGAGACACCTGCCGTCCTCAGAAGGTTTGGCTGTCCAATGGGAAATTGATCTCCTGTACACTTTGTACCTTTTTTTTTTTACACTTCCTGTACCTTTGGAAGGACACTTCACTGCGACCGGTAATCCCCTTCCGTGTGGACACAAAACTAACTAGAGCATTAAAAGTTGGGATCTCTTTGCGAGGAGGGAATTTCGGGAAGGGGGCACCTCTGGACACAGGGGAGAGGAAAAAATAATTCTTCCGCCGGTTTCTTTTTTGAAAACATCTTCTGTTTCTGTTCGTTATCCATTTTTTGATGAGGTGGCTAGTCATGAATTTAGTTATGGTGTATTAAAGTTACCGACGCACAGAATAATAAAAATATTATATATTGTACATTTAAGAAAAAGCTGAAATCTGCTCGGCAAGTTTCAACTTATCGTGAGTGAACATTCGAGAACGGATGAATAAACTCAGGAATAGGACAATGTTTAATAATGCAAGAGATATATGAAGCCATGGATTGTAATACTACAAGAATGGCCAAATTCAAATAGTCACATGAATATAGCAATGTTGAATAGATCAAGAACTTCATGAAGAATAAATTGTTCAAGAATCTCTAAAAGAATATACAAAAGTAAGATAAATGTCGTCGCAAATGAAGAATGAAGTATTCCAAATTTTACAAGAAACGTTATCGCTTTCAATACCCAAAAGAATATATTAAAATTTGGAGTAAATGAAGAATGAAGTATTCCCAATTCTACAAGAAACATTATAACATTCAATAATCAAAAGAATATATTGAAAATTCTATGCATAAATGAATAAGGAAGTATTCCAAATACAATAAGAAGCACTATATAGTTCCATAAGCACGGGAAAATGCCAAAAGTGATAAATGTGAAACTTCAAGAAGAAGGAATGAATCAACGCACTACGAGTACTTATAGCTATTGGATATACAAATGTTTAAAATCCCAAGCCAAGACGCGAAAAGTGCTTCAAAACCATATTACAAAACACTTCAAACAAAGGTTAAATTCTGCAGAAAATTCCTTAAGACTAACGTTATTCATAAAGCATTTCAAGAGTTAATAGGCCCAAAATACCATTTTCCGCCAAAATTCGAATTGGAGTTTTATTTGCTTGGCCCTCATTTTCGCATAACGTCACGGACCCCTAAGCAGGACAACATCATGTTCACACATGATAATAAAATTCAGCACGCATTGGGGGCTGTCTATAGGGACAAACATAATTATCACGTGATCATACACCTATCACTTTTACCGTGAATTTTAACACATTTGATTTGGTGATTTTCAATTGGCTATTACTATTCTTACGCTCGGCCGTTACTACTCTTTGCTGTTGGCGCGTAGGCTGAAAAATGTCTACTATCATACAATGACTTTTATCTTTCGATAAAAGTGCATTTAATTTTTCTAAATATTTGTCCTTTATATTCCATTCATAAATTTTCTTGTGTCTTATTTTCTCTCCACAATGATTCAAAAATATTCTTTAATATGAACTTTTTGTAATGTTTGATTCTGTTCTAATGCAGCGGGTAATATAGAGACAGTTAATCTTTACGCCATAAGCAAGGGCAGTTGTTTCTACCCAGGGGGCACGTGCAGTTTGAAGGTATTCTACGGACGCGAGTAACACTACCCCCACAATGCTCTGCGATCCTATCAGACTGGGACCTATGGTTTACAGTGCATTCCGAACCGCTACAAGCATCCATGGACTCGGACCCTGTGGCATCGAGCGCCAGAGCGCTAGCCACGGTCATCAGGACCCTAATTCTAAATGTTTGATTCTATTTTATTATGATCAGAGTTATAAAACAAATAACATTTCTTGCATCTGTTTATCTTGAGTAAGTACATAGTTCGATGAATAAAATCTAATCGGCTAGACCGATGTACAGTTTATCCATAAAATAATTCTTGTCACAGTCCAGCGAAAAGAGCCTGCCAAATAAAATTTGTAAGGGGATTTTTTTTTTTTTTTTTTTTAGCATTAAGTTAAATTTTAACATGAAATGATGTCTTTACTTAAAATTTATTGAAAAAAAACTAGGCCTAAAACATTTTTATAAATTTAAGAAATATTACAGCATCGCTCATTGAGGTCATAAATTCTTTTAAGTGCCACGATTCTTTTTTTTTAGACTCCATCTGTTGAATAAAAGGGGGAATGAGAAGGGTAAAATTTAATGGGAATGTAAAATTTAAAAATGTATCGCCATTGTAACGGTCTGGAAAAATTGAGATACATTCTGAGATCGTGGATTATTTTAAATCAAATGATCTCTCGTGTTTAATAAATAAATGTAATCGAGGTTAAATTAACGCCACATCGAAAGAGAAAATTAGTTATTATGTGTGTGCTGTCTGTCGGCCTTTTGAGTTTCCTTCTGAAGTATGAGTTATCGTCTTTTGTTTTTTCGAAGGGGTCCGCGCGAAGGATTCGATTCGACACCTGGTGGGAAATCGATTTGCACGCGCTGTGTTATGAAAGGCGGTCATTTTATTCACGAGCCAGCTGCTCCGTCCTCGGGATAATTTCGAGCTAATGAGATGGAAAGGGGAATCAATTAGGTGGGAGCCTCCGAACAAGGGACTCGAACCCAAACATGGGAAAGGCGGGAATGCTGATGGCGGAGGAAACCTGATACCCGGCGTCCTGTTATGAAGCGTCTCGGGGATGGATGACGCGCTGTCGCCAAGGAATATGCATGAGGAACGCTCATTGTCGGGTGGTCGCTCGCTTCAAGAATCGGAAAATCACTGATTTCAATTCAAATTTCATAAATTCAAGAGGCTTGGTCTGTCGTTCTGAGGTCAGTTTTTGCACACTAGGGCTAATTAGACTGGGACCTAAATAAATTGAAAAGAAATATACGTTGAAATCGTAACTAGATCATTCTTTATCGAACATAATTTGAAAAGAGATATTTATTGAAATCGTTAATAGATCCTTATTTAAAGATCACCAGAATTAATTTTTCATTACTTTAATTCTATCATACAGCATTATCATCTGATATCAATTCAAATTTCATAAATTGAAAGGGTCACTCTGAGGTCCTTTTTTGCACATTAGGACTAATTAGACCGGTACCTACATAAATTGAAAATAGATATATGTTGAAATCGTTAATAGATCCTTCTTTATCGATCCCCAAAATGATTTACTCTTTCGATTATTTTAATTCAATCATGAACTGAAGGGTGATAGATAAGTTGAACTCGTAAACTGACTTTATCGATCACCAGAATCATTTCTTCTTTCGATGATTTCAATTCAAGTTTTTTAATTTGAAAGGTTTGGTTCGTCGCTCTAATGCCATTTTTTGCACATTAAGGCTAATTAGACAGGGACCTACAGTTTAAACATAAATTGAATGGAGATATTTATTGAAATCGTTAATAGATCATTATTTAAAGATCCCAGAAATAATTTTTCATTATTTTAATTCTATTCTGCTTTATCCTGCAATTCTGTCCTTTCTCATCCCGCATTATTATCTGGCTTAATCCTTCTTTTTCAAGGTTTTTCATCAAATTCAAGAGATCACCGTTCTGATCGGTTGCAATTCAATCATGAACTGAAGGGAGATAGATCGTTTGAAAAGTCATGATTCGAAGTTTGCAATTCAATCATGAACTGAAGGGAGATAAGTTGAAATCGTAACTCGATCCTTCTTTATCGATCACCCAAATCACCAAATCTAATTAAGTTGTAGATCGTTTAAACATCAACTGAAAGGAGATGTGCATTGAAATCGTAACTCGATCCTTCTTTATCGATCACCCAAATCATTCGACGGTTGCAATTCAATCATGAACTGAAGGGAGATAGATAAGTTGAAATCGTAAATCGATCCTTCTTTATCGATCACCCAAATCATTCGACGGTTGCAATTCAATCATGAACTGAAGGGAGATAGATAAGTTGAAATCGTAACTCGATCCTTCTTTATCGATCACCCAAATCATTCGACGGTTGCAATTCAATCATGAACTGAAGGGAGATAGATAAGTTGAAATCGTAACTCGATCCTTCTTTATCGATCACCCAAATCATTCGACGGTTGCAATTCAATCATGAACTGAAGGGAGATAGATAAGTTGAAATCGTAACTCGATCCTTCTTTATCGATCACCCAAATCATTCGACGTTTTTGCAATTCAATCATGAACTGAAGGGAGATAGATAAGTTGAAATCGTAACTCGATCCTTCTTTATCGATCACCCAAATCATTCGACGGTTGCAATTCAATCATGAACTGAAGGGAGATAGATAAGTTGAAATCGTAACTCGATCCTTCTTTATCGATCACCCAAATCATTCGACGGTTGCAATTCAATCATGAACTGAAGGGGAGATAGATAAGTTGAAATCGTAACTCGATCCTTCTTTATCGATCACCCAAATCATTCGACGGTTGCAATTCAATCATGAACTGAAGGGAGATAGATAAGTTGAAATCATGAACTGAAGGGAGATAGATAACTCGATCCTTCTTTATCGATCACCCAAATCATTCGACGGTTGCAATTCAATCATGAACTGAAGGGAGATAGATAAGTTGAAATCGTAACTCGATCCTTCTTTATCGATCACCCAAATCATTCGACGGTTGCAATTCAATCATGAACTGAAGGGAGATAGATAAGTTGAAATCGTAACTCGATCCTTCTTTATCGATCACCCAAATCATTCGACGGTTGCAATTCAATCATGAACTGAAGGGAGATAGATAAGTTGAAATCGTAACTCGATCCTTCTTTATCGATCACCCAAATCATTCGACGGTTGCAATTCAATCATGAACTGAAGGGAGATAGATAAGTTGAAATCGTAACTCGATCCTTCTTTATCGATCACCCAAATCATTCGACGGTTGCAATTCAATCATGAACTGAAGGGAGATAGATAAGTTGAAATCGTAACTCGATCCTTCTTTATCGATCACCCAAATCATTCGACGGTTGCAATTCAATCATGAACTGAAGGGAGATAGATAAGTTGAAATCGTAACTCGATCCTTCTTTATCGATCACCCAAATCATTCGACGGTTGCAATTCAATCATGAACTGAAGGAGATAGATAAGTTGAAATCGTAACTCGATCCTTCTTTATCGATCACCCAAATCATTCGACGGTTGCAATTCAATCATGAACTGAAGGGAGATAGATAAGTTGAAATCGTAACTCGATCCTTCTTTATCGATCACCCAAATCATTCGACGGTTGCAATTCAATCATGAACTGAAGGGAGATAGATAAGTTGAAATCGTAACTCGATCCTTCTTTATCGATCACCCAAATCATTCGACGGTTGCAATTCAATCATGAACTGAAGGGAGATAGATAAGTTGAAATCGTAACTCGATCCTTCTTTATCGATCACCCAAATCATTCGACGGTTTGCAATTCAATCATGAACTGAAGGGAGATAGATAAGTTGAAATCGTAACTCGATCCTTCTTTATCGATCACCCAAATCATTCGACGGTTGCAATTCAATCATGAACTGAAGGGAGATAGATAAGTTGAAATCGTAACTCGATCCTTCTTTATCGATCACCCAAATCATTCGACGGTTGCAATTCAATCATGAACTGAAGGGAGATAGATAAGTTGAAATCGTAACTCGATCCTTCTTTATCGATCACCCAAATCATTCGACGGTTGCAATTCAATCATGAACTGAAGGGAGATAGATAAGTTGAAATCGTAACTCGATCCTTCTTTATCGATCACCCAAATCATTCGACGTTTGCAATTCAATCATGAACTGAAGGAGATAGATAAGTTGAAATCGTAACTCGATCCTTCTTTATCGATCACCCAAATCATTCGACGGTTGCAATTCAATCATGAACTGAAGGGAGATAGATAAGTTGAAATCGTAACTCGATCCTTCTTTATCGATCACCCAAATCATTCGACGGTTTGCAATTCAATCATGAACTGAAGGGGAGATAGATAAGTTGAAATCGTAACTCGATCCTTCTTTATCGATCACCCAAATCATTCGACGGTTTCAATTCAATCGAACTGAAGGGAGATAGATAAGTTGAAATCGTAAATCGATCCTTCTTTATCGATCACCCAAATCATTCGACGGTTGCAATTCAACTGAACTGAAGGGAGATAGATAAGTTGAAATCGTAACTCGATCCTTCTTTATCGATCACCCAAATCATTCGACGGTTGCAATTCAATCATGAACTGAAGGGAGATAGATAAGATAACTCGATCCTTCTTTTGAAATTCGTGAACTGAAGGGAGATAGATAAGTTGAAATCGTAACTCGATCCTTCTTTATCGATCACCCAAATCATTCGACGGTTGCAATTCAATCATGAACTGAAGGGAGATAGATAAGTTGAAATCGTAACTCGATCCTTCTTTATCGATCACCCAAATCATTCGACGGTTGCAATTCAATCATGAACTGAAGGGAGATAGATAAGTTGAAATCGTAACTCGATCCTTCTTTATCGATCACCCAAATCATTCGACGGTTGCAATTCAATCATGAACTGAAGGGAGATAGATAAGTTGAAATCGTAACTCGATCCTTCTTTATCGATCACCCAAATCATTCGACGGTTTGCAATTCAATCATTGCAATTCAATCATGAACTGAAGGGAGACTGAAGGGAGATAGATAAGTTGAAATCGTAACTCGATCCTTCTTTATCGATCACCCAAATCATTCGACGGTTGCAATTCAATCATGAACTGAGAAGGGAGATAGATAAGTTGAAATCGTAACTCGATCCTTCTTATCGATCACCCAGAATCATTCGACGGTTGCAATTCAATCATGAACCAAATCATTCGACGGTTTGCAATTCAATCATGAACTGAAGGAGATAGATAAGTTGAAATCGTAACTCGATCCTTCTTTATCGATCACCCAAATCATTTTTTGCAATTCAATCATGAACTGAAGGGAGATAGATAAGTTGACTCGATCCTTCTTTATCGATCACCCAAATCAGTTTGCAATTCAATCATGAACTGAAGGGAGATAGATAAGTTGAAATCGTAACTCGATCCTTCTTTATCGATCACCCAAATCATTCGACGGTTGCAATTCAATCATGAACTGAAGGGAGATAGATAAGTTGAAATCGTAACTCGATCCTTCTTTATCGATCACCCAAATCATTCGACGGTTGCAATTCAATCATGAACTGAAGTTGGAGATAGATAATCGTTGAAATCGTAACATAAGTTGAAATCGTAACTTCTTTATCGATCACCCAAATCATTCGACGGTTGCAATTCAATCATGAACTGAAGGGAGATAGATAAGTTGAAATCGTAAATCGATCACCAGAATCAATTCCTCTTTCGATGATTTCATTTGAAAGTTCATAAATTGATAGGATATATATTTTGAAATTGTTGATGGAGCATTATTTAAAGATCATCAGATTTTTTTTTTTTTTTTTCATTATTTTAATTCTGTCTTCCAGCAATATCACCTGCTTTCAATTCAAATTTCACAAATTGAAAGGAGATAGATAACTAGAAATTATAAATTAAAAATTCTTTATGGATCACTAGAATTTCCAGTTATTGTATATTCGTTTTTTTTATTGCATTTTGCTTTGATTATTCAGTTTCTTTGCTGGATTTTTTTAAAGAAAAGTGGATTTTCTGCAATGGCCGAGAGTTATTCGAGCCTCGATGTTCCACCTTCACCTTTCCAACGGGTACATAGTTCTGACGCACGAAGAAAAGAAGAAGAAGGGTCCTGATTCGAATCTACTGGGGACATCCACTGAAGTCACTACTTTCTGAAACGAGAAGTCTCGAGGACGATTGTGAAAATGTGTGTTCCATGCACATACAATTGCGATGCAGTTACCCATAAAAGGAACGAAAGTTCTTCCCTGCATGATGACAGGTGGGCTGTCGCGTCCTACACGAATGGTACACGAAGCCTATTGAGGTGGGACAAAAAAAAAAAAAAAAAAACACTTCAGTTACTGATGTAATGTTAATGTAAAAGGTAACTTTACCTGCGACGGTACAAGAGGTGTTTGGTAGTAGGTCGGGCGACTTCCGGTTGGAAACCCTTCAGCTCCAAGGAACAGATAAGTGTGATATCGGCGATCTTCCGGAGGGTGGGAGCTCCTCAGAGACAAGAAATTCAGCGGGATTCTGTGTTCGAGTCTCATGAGCTGCAACTCGTGGAAGCGGATGCCCAGGGCTTCCGTGCACACGCTGATGTCCGGACGAACTTTTCCCTTCCTGCAGATTCGATGGAGATTTTATAAAGAAGTATAAAAAATAACGACAAAGAAACATCCAAAATTTCAATAACAATGTCATAAATGGATCAACAATCGACGAGTAGCAGGATTCAGATTTTCTACGCATACTTTCAATAAATTTTTGTAAATCAGAATACTTTTTTTAAGCTCACATCCGAAGAAGCATGCAATCCCAAACCGTGGCCACTATTTTTTCCCACAATTATCCTTCCAAATGGAACTCCCTCCTTCCACCTGGAAATGGTTGGAAATGTCTCTTTCGCATGCTTATCCCTGAGAGCTCGGATTTCAATACGATAATACTTAAAATGCGTTACGTACAAAAATGAACAGAGGGAAACAGTAGGCCACGAAGTATTGGAAAGCTGTCGCCATTCCGATACTCAAAATAGAAATAGAGAAGAAAGGAATGCAGGAAGGAACTCCCAGTTTCCAATGCAGCCTCGAGGGTCGGTCCAGTTCGGATTCTTCACTCTGCTCTATTAAATCAGGAAGACCCCACTCCGGAAAAAAAACCAATCCATCCCCCGAGCTCAACCTCTTGGTATTTTATTAATCTATTCTTTAAATGGTGATTAAAAAATGACACTATTCTTTAAATTGGGATAAAACATCTCTTTAAGATGTTTTCCAGTACTCGTTTCCATATCGCTGCTGTCAGCCGACGTCCTCTACAGCATATCTGATATTGCCTTGGCCCGGTAGTTATTCCACCGAGAACTTATTGGATGACAATTCAGCGTCAACCCCAACTGCCCCATACACTTGATGATTTGAACTACCAAGAGCAACAGACATGGAACTCAGTCCAGTATGCGTAGAACGCAATTCGAAATCATGTAGACTGCTGTGATTATGAATGCACCACCCTTTTCTGTTTGAAGTGATTCTTCTCGTGCATGCTTTAAATTGTGGCCTTGGAATTTCAATCAAATAAATATATAGAACAGATGCTTTGTAATAAATGTTTTGCACAAATTGAATTCCTCTAAACAAATTTTTTTCTTTGTGTTGGGATTCATTTTTCCTCAGTTTAGTTATTGCACTATTTAAGGACGCATTAGCTTTAGTTCTGCCTTTTATAGACGTCAAAATCATTTCCAAAGTGTCCATCTGAGTGTCCAAAGTGGCATCAAGGCCTGCTTTAACCTGTGTCCTTGAAACTTTAATCAAATAAATATCCTAACTAGATAAAGGTGTTGCCTAAATTTCATTCTTCTAAAGATTCTTCTTGGCGTTGGGATTTCATGGACGCATTTCAAAGCTGTATCAGACAAATGTTAGTGAAAGACGAAAAGACCCACCTTGCACCTTTTCTGTCGTAGCTCAGCAGCTTGTACTTCTTGGAGGGCTTCCACCCCGCGCCCGGACACGAGCCGTTCGCCCTCCGGGAAAGCCTCTCCGCGCTGTCCGGGGTGAAGGGGACGAGGGTCACCTTGCGCAGGACGTAGTCCAGCTCGATGCCGCCCGGCACCACCCAGGAGGCGGCGGCGGAGGTGGCCCTGTCCGGCGGCGGCACGAACCTCCCGGCGGCGGACACGGAGAAGCTGGCCGCCGTGCACCAGGGATCCAGGTAGTGGAACCGGAGCAGGGTGAAGTGGCCGCTGCGGTAGATGTGGTAGCGCCGCAGCACGAAGCGAGGTCCGGGCTGGATTTCGCATCTGGGGATAGAAGGGCGTCGGTTATAAATGGTGCAACGTGTGAATGTGCCAATCACTGTTCAGTTCGAACGTTAATGAACATTTTTGTCTCTTAGCAATCGCGACCCTTACACATTGCAAGGAGTTGAAGATATATATGAGTAATAAAATGAAGTGCGCATAGGGGTTGCCGCTGTTACCTTCAGCCTACCATCGTACGTTGACCCTATTCTAGGTGAAAATCATAAATTTATATTGCAGACAAACAAACAAACAAAAATATCTGAGATACACACCCACATACTTCGTGCTTCAGTTGTGCATACCCTGAACATCTCACACTTGGAGGAAGAACTTTCTGGTAGGACATCTGCATGCAGTGAAAGAGAAACCTCAGGAACTCCCAGCCGATAGCCAGACTTCTCATACGAGGCATATGAACGATGTCGAAATCGCCCTCGAATTCACTGGATCTCAGATCAATGATTATTTGTCGGGGGATTCAAACCCGAAATCTCTTGTTCAATTAGCTGGCCACACTATCACTGATTCACGAATTGAGCAGCTGCGTTATAGATAGAAGGACAGGAGGGCGTCGGTTATAAATGGTGCAACGGAAGTTTTGGGAATGTGCCAATCACTGTTCAGTTCGAACGTTAATGAACATTTTTGTCTCTTAGCAGTCGCACACTCTCCCTATATATATATCTTGTTCAAATTTTCAATCGTTCATAAAATACTTTTTATTCATCCACTCAAGTTCAAATACATTTTTTGTTTTTGAACTTGTAGTGGATGGCACTGGATGTAGATTTTCAAATATTAATTCGGTAATTAAATTTAATTAATTAATTTTAGTTTTTTTAGATTTAAGGTGCAATGAATAATTGAATTCTTGATTTCGAACCACGGATTTGAGGCTTTTTAATTTCTATTTATAGTTGATTTGCTGGAACGTCAGCGCCTGTTCTGCTTTTGTTCATCAGCTAATAATTGGAGATTCAATAGGACTCGGTATTGAATATCAATTGCGTGTTACTTTTCTTAAAAGAGCGCATAAAAAAATTAAACGAATCCCCAAATTAGGTTCCGAATATTCCTCCCGAATATTAATGAGGGAAACAAAATTACAGAGATGTAATCTTAAATGTGTATGGAAACATTTTGTAACTAGGGACCTGAATGGCCAAGTGGCTAGCGCTCTGGCGCTTGGTACCACAGGTTTCGGGTTCGAGTCCCGGCGGTACCATGGATGTGTGCAGTGGTTCGGAATCCACTTTAAACCCTAGGTCCCGGTCTAATAAGATCGTAGAGCGTTGCGGGGGCATTGTTACTCCGCGTCCGTGTCTTATCTTCAAGTGACACGCGCCCCCTGGGTAATGCAAAGTGAGTAACGTCTGTGCAGCGCTTGCCTTAAGGCATCCAAGACGTCCATGTCTGTTTGCCAGCTGCATTGAAAAAGAAAACATTTTGTAACTTTAATTAAATTTATATCCAATGAATCCTGACTTGAAACTTTTTGAGGCTAATTTATAAGGTCTGTTTTATGCCACATATCTTCCCTTATTTATTTTTTTTTCTCCGTGATTTTAATGCCTTTTTCCTTCCTGATGTGCTTTTTTCGTAATCGCGCACATAATTAAGAGCATACTATTTTATATTGATCCAAACACTCCAAAAAGTTTCATTCTGAAGAACAATTAAACGAAATGACATAATAAATCTTCACTTGCAACGCTTCAGACGAAGCTCATTATTTTAATAATAATAATAAAAAAAATTGCAATGCGGCATTATTAAATATTCACACCCAATAAGGGCGAATTCATAACTTGCAATTTCTCCAAGCAGTATGAACGAGCTATTCAATAACTTGAGCAACATTAAAGAAAATCCTCGCAACGAAATCTGCTGCCCGTAAGATAAAACACGTCTGTTTTGATAATCCCGCGATAACGTCCACAGACTCGCAACCTAATCCTTATCTATGGATCGGGAGAAAGTCGCGGTTTAACATAAAGTACGACACCAAACACCCTTGTGGACAAGGTGGTGGGGTTGGGATGACACGGGGTGCAGTGGTGCAAGTCACCAGGCGGCTTTGCCATTCGCCACCTACGGCTTCTTTTCTATTGCTTTTGGTTATGTTCACATCACTGGTTTTGAACCTCCATTCTGGATCGGAAGATTTAGTTTAGTTTAGTTTTGTCGCTCTACGGTCATTTTGTGCACACTTTGGGCTCATTAGACAGGGACCTACAGTTTAACGTGGATTCCGAACCACTCACAGACATCCATGCCATCTGCTGCGTGGATTCGGTTGTTCGTTGATTTGAAAGTCAAGTCGTGACACATCGCTGCTCCTACTTTTCCCCAGTGTTTATCGGTCCTTGTCAGTTTTCATTTCAGTGCAGTGTGGAATTCCTCCCTCTGCAAAAAACTCAGGCAGTTTTTTGAAGAAGATCTCCGAATCGTTTAAGCAACGCGATATCGAGTCGTTTTTTAAAAAATGAAATTGACCCAACACAAAACACGCTGAAGCATAACGGATGCTGACTTGCAACACCATTACCGTGTGCAAATATCCAAATTGAGATCGATTTGCAAAGCTAAGAGAAAGAGTGAAGAAACAACTATCGCACTAGTAAACTAAATATTTTTTAATGATTTCATTTTTTTTATTTCGTTTATATTTATACATTTTTTTATATTTCATTTGTTTTCTTTGCAATGTGGTTTTAGTATCATTACTATTATATTATCTATGCTGCTTACATGTAAGAATAATAGTAAACACAAAAATAATAACTCATTCTGTTTCAATTTTTCACTCCTAGAAATGTCTAGAGTGGGTCTAAATGTAATATGGGGATATATATAATTTTATAGGCTGCCCGCGGGATTAGGATGCAATTCCAAAGTGGCTCGCAAGATCATATGGGTTGGCCACCCGTGTTCTAGAAGGACGAGATAGTGTGTCGGATATTAATGTCCACACAGGTTCAGAATGTGCTCAATAGGTACCAAGTATCCAGATAAAATCGATCACATTTTATATGGAGTGATTCATCTGTGGTATCGCCGTCGAAACTCTCTGGACGCTCTTTCATCCGGCACGGCTACTCATTCGTGTCTACTTTTATCGTTCAACAACCACCGTATTCACACCTTGCGACTTCTGGCTAAGCTCAAAAGACCCCTCCGTGGACACCGTTTTGAGTCGACTGAAGAGATTCAACGTGAATCGCCGCGTGCTCTGAAGGCCATCCCTGCCGATGGCTTTTTAGCATGCACTGAGGATTGGAAGAAAAGTTGGCGTAAGTGCATTGTGTCCGGAGGGGATTCCTTTGAAGGCGATGAAAGAAATTTGAAAGAATAAATAAAGAGTTCTTGTAAAAAATAAATAATTGGTCTTACTCTTTAGGCGCAGGTAGTATGTTATCCATAAACTTGACTTAAACCACTGTAGCACGAACTGCACCGGGATCTTCGCCGCTTCAAAGAGGCATCGGGGAACACGACTGATTGGCTCTTTCATTTTTAATGAACGCTTCGGATTGGATGCGATTACTCTGGTGAATGCGTAACACGCACGCAACCGATAGGTGCCTCTCGGAATAATTAGAAAATGGTTATCCTTTCCTCAACAGTAGAAAAGAAAAAAAAAAAAAAAAAAGAAAAAGGGACAAGCGTAACCTTGTTTGGGGATCAAAAATAAGTTACTTGATCGCAGAAACGTCCCTCTCCCCTTACCTTAGAATCCGAATCTAATTAGATTTTTTCATTAGAACTGGTTTGGTAAAGGAAGATGAGTATGTATTTCATATAAATTTTTCCCATCCAAAGTATACCGTATTTGTATGTTAAAGAAGAAAATTTTTTTTTGCTGAGTAGACCGGATGTGGACGTCAAAAAGATCAGTTACTTAAAGATTATTTATCTTTCGAATGTTTGAAATGTTATCTTAAATGATATCAATTACCACAATTGTTTTATCTAAAAAAAAAAAAAAAAAAAAACCTTTTATGTTCACAGTCCAATTAATTTTTTTTTTTCTGGTACTCTTCTGAAATGATACTTTGCCCACTTTGGAATGAGATCACCTTTACGATAAAACGAACGTTGGCCCCAGCGGATTTTAGAACGCCGATGGAATATATTTGAGGAGCAGTGCATTAGCAACTGGCCTATCGATCACGGAGTACAAATGGGGATAGGCCTCTTAGCCCAGGGAAGGGCAAACTTTTTCGGTCGCGGGCCAAAAATCGAAAAAAAATAAATAAAAAAAAAATTTGGCGGGACAAGATAAATTTTTCTAAAATTTAAATACGTTAATGAGATGAATGAAGCTGCGATTTCATTTTTAAAGTTCCTTATAGTAAGGTTCGAAGTGAGATGTATTCATTCTAAGGAATGAGATTTGGTTTGTCGCTCTAGGGTCATCTTATGCACACTTTAGGCTAAACAGACCGGGAGCTACAGTTTAAAGTGGATTCCGAACCACTATAAATATCCATAGCACCGACGGGACTCGATCCCGAAACCTGTAGTACCGAGTGCCAGAGCGCTAGCCTCTCGGCCATTCAGGTCCCCCTAAGGAACGAGGCTAAAGGCTCATCTGTCAGACTATTTCTGAAACAATTCTTTCTAAGGTTCATAGTTGAAAACACTTATTCACATATATAAGATGAAGCAAACATAGCACTGTTTTTTTGGACCTGAAATATTAGATTTGGGAAACTTACTTTCGATAATGATTTTTAAAACTCTAACTTTGGCATCTTTAGAAACAACTGCTTGAGAGGATGGTTAGATTGCAACTGAGTTAATTCAATCTGCAAATCTGACCTCACTGATTCACAATTTACGTTGAAAGGCATGGTAAAAATATTCAATTCTGTTTGAATGGAACTGAAATTTTGAAATCTGCTTTTGAATCACCTATATTGGATTTTCATATGTCTGCTCCCCGAGAAAGAGATAACGCTTGTTGGTGCAATCTACAGCTATAACTACCAAAGAACTTCCTCTTTTAACACTTTGCCGATTGAAAACTGTCCGTGCTTGCTATTTCCGTCGAATTATGTTTTGTAGAACAAAAATAGAGAAAGTAAAAAAATCATGAGTCCTTTGGAAAAAAGGTAGAAAAAAAATATTTAATCAAAGTAGAAAAGAAGATGGATGTATAATATCCATCTTTTTTAAAATATAAATAATTTATAATTCGCCATGGAAGAGCAAATTAATATTCTATCCGCGGGCCGGATAGAATATTCCGATGGGCCGGAGTTGGCCCGCAGGCCGTAGTTTGCCTCAACCTCATTTTCATTCATATATAAATTTATAATTGATGGTTTAATTACTTGGCTGAATAAAGGTTAGCATTAGATACAAGATAAAGTTAAAAAAAAATAAATTAAATATTTGGTACCGTTGCATTCATTTCAGAAGTCTATAGCACTGATTGCATTGCGTGGTTTGGAAACTCTCTGGGAGCTTGGTACCACAGGTTTCGGGTTCGCATCCAGTAGTGCCATGGATGCTTGTAAGGGTTCGGAATCCACTTTAGGCCGTCGGTTCCTGTGTCATAGGACCGTAGAGTGTCACAGAGCCCAATCAGACTACTTCTCACCCACATCATTCCTAAACTGTAAAGTGGCCAATCAACTCTAGCCACAGTGTGGTTAGTGTAGTAGTGGTTTGGAAACCCTAACTTATTTACCCCATTTCCCTGCAGTTGAGTAAAATAACGTAACCAAAATATTTTTTTTTGTAAAAATATTTGTTGACCAGCAGATGCTCGACTACAGAAAATAATTCATATTTTATTAGGAAAAAAAAAAGTTACAATAGATTTTTCGAGTACTTGAATTTCAGAAGATTTATTTTTATACGAATGCTCATTTTCAATTTATTCCAATAGATGTTTTTTCAGGGCTACTTTTGAAAAATTTTCACAGTAATTCGTTTTTTAGATCTAACTAAAAAGGTATAAACATAGAAGTTTAGTTTATCGCTCTACGGTCATTTTTAGCACACATTAGGTTAATTAGACAGGGAACTGCAGTTTAATGTGGATTCCGAACCCCTTACAAACATCTCATTATTTATGAAGTGAATGCACGCAGTTTAATGTGGTTTCCGGTATATTCAAGTATTAACAGATTTCAAGTACAACTATTATTTTAATTAATTGATAAGTAATTAATTAATACCAATAATTAATTAATTAAAATTTTAACTTATTAATACTAATTAATTGATTAAAATTTTAATTAATAAATTACATTTTTTTGTTGTGATTTTTTAATCGTTTTGGATTTTTTAAATAATCAATCAATAAAATTTTTTTAAAAATTGTAAGAAAAATCATTGTTGTAAATTTTTAAGGTCACTATTTTTATGGCAACCTAGTTCATTTAAAAACGAATATAAGAAATAGACACACAATTATTACGCTACACATTTAAAAAAAATCTTAAAATGTAAAAATTTTAGTTCTATGTGATTGACAAATTTCTTTCCAAGTACGAAAATTGATAAAAGTCATTACGAATTCACCAGACTGGTGCATCAGGGCATTCACTTAAAAATTATAGGTTCGACACTTGTATTATTTCACTCTCAGCGTTAGTTCTCGTTAAAATGGACGTCATTATAATGTCGATTACATTTCAAACACGTGTAGTTAAGATGTTATCTCCGAACCTGTTACAATGTGTTTTACATGAGCTTCACACAGCGCTTTACGTGCATCGAATGAAACCACAGAAATGGATGAGTCATGTTCCTTCTTCCGATTCGACTGCTCTTACGAAATGTTTTTTTTTTTTTTTTTTTTTTTTTTTTTTTTTTTTTGTCAAAGAGAACATTAGGTGGCGAAACATAAATCATAATCGGAGGCTAAACTGATGTTGACAAGATCATCAAAAAGAAAAGACAAGTTCTTGACGTTTCAATGCATACAATATCTGGATATTAATAGCTTTCTCGTTTCTTTAACGAGGCGCCACGCCCGTGTGTTTATTTTTAACGGGTGAGGATTAAGATCTATAGAGATTTAACGACGAAAACAGAGATAAAACACTCTAGATAACAATTTAAACCATCGACACGTGTTACCTATTAAATGTGTTTGAACTCCATTCTGAGCGTGTGTTGTCGATTTAAATATCCCACAGAGTGTTTCGTCCTTCTAGCAACTGCGCAATTAAAATTCATACTTTGAACAATGCAGCCTCAAAGAGAAATAAATGAATAGCGTATAGCAGGAGTGGCCAACCCAAATGATCTTGCGGGCCACTTTGGAAATGCATCCTAACTCCGCGGGCCGCATGAAAAATTATATATCCCCCTATTAGATTGAGACCCACTATACATTTTGCTGGAGTGAAAAATTGAAACATAACTAGTTGTTATTGTTGTCTTTACTTTTATTCTTACATGTAAACATTGATAATGTAATAATAATGATACTATACGAACATTGTAAAGAATAGAACATTAATAAGGAAATATAAAAAATATGTAAATATAAATGAAATAAAAAAAATGAAATCATTAAAACATATTTATTTTACTAGTGGGATATTGGTTTCTCCACTCTTTCACTTAGCTTTTGCAAATCGGTCTCCATTTGGGTGTTTGCACATCGTAATGGGTGTTAATATGTTTTGTGTTGGTGTAAGTTGAACCAAAAGTTGGCCACAACAACTTCTTTGTGACAGATTTTTCAAATATCTAGGGTTGGCACTATGTTACTGAGATCTTACTTGAGGTCACTTAAAGTGAAACGTAAGATCTGTTATATTAGATGTTCCAAGATGCGCGCGCATCATGAGTTCGCAGACTATAATTGAATTATTCTGCAAACTCATAACTGTAAACTCATCAATAAAACAGGTACTATCTGTTCTATATTCGCAAGACTATTATTTTAAAATCAAAGTTCATTTTTTCTCATCATTTCGACAGTTCATTTTTGAATATAGGGATGCACACGTAATGTAGTTTTGTAATACGTTGGTTTTCACTACTTTGGCCATTATAAAATAAATATATATTTTGTAAAAGTGTGATCAATCTCACGGGTTGGAAAAATAATTGGAATTGTCAGTTATAATAAACACCGGGTGAAAATGAGAACAGCACTGTTTACAAACTCATCACTGGGTCAACAAACGCCCGAATCCACACAGGCAATTATTACAAAAAGGTGGGAAAAGTAGAGTTCTAATATTTCTGCATGTAAAATAAGGGACATAATTAATAATAAAAAAATAAATAGATGCCAAATTTCATATTTGATTGGGAAAAGGATAAAAAAATCTATACACAACAAAAGAAATTCCCCCCGGAAAACTATCACAAATATCTCTATAGGTGCTGTCAACAAAGTTATAAAATCTGATTTAATATTAATAATAATAAAAAAAAAAAAAAAAAACATGATGTTCACCTGCTATGCCCAAAACGTGTTTCTCTGTGTAAGGTTACGTGCCTATTGTTGTACAAAAAGTATTTGACAGGTGAAAAATGGAAACAGGTTGTTGCAATTGTTTGGATATATTTATCCGATTGAAATAGGAAAAGATCGATTGACTACCGAAAAATACCTGAAATGATGGTTCAGAGGAAACAAGGGAAGTATTTCTACTGGATTCTCTTATGGAGGAAAACTTAAAATAATTAAAGTAGGAAAAGAATGCGAAAATGAACTCGGATTACTGTCAGAAGTATGTTTCGACAGCTATAGATCGAATATTGATAATTAAAGAAGATAATTAATAAGATAATAATTAAGAATTTTTTAATAATTGAAGAAGGCATTCCATCATTTTTCCTAAACTATTTTCGTTGTGTTCAGTTTCATCAGGACAAGGCTGCTAGTAAAAGGTCTCTATTTGGAGGAATGAAATGAGAATGGGGGCTATTTAATTTAAATGTCTCTCACCCAAGTCCTGCCAACATCTCTGCTACGCATTTGTACTTTAAAAGTAAGCACTTTGTAAGATATTGGATGAATTCTGAAAAATAATCTTGGAGAAATAGAACGCTGGATGAACAAACGCTGTTATGGAATATAACATTGCAAGCTACAACGAAAATTGCAAAATTTGCAAATCAGAGTACAATGTCGAATCGAAACAATACAAAGTACAATAAAAACCAAGCAAGCATTTATTTAACAACATAATTACAAAATAGCCTGTAGGATATGAAATAATTGCACTACAAGAAAAAAGATAGAGTTGCTACAGGGGTGTTTGCTTTGTAGCTCTAGAGTCATTTTATGCACACTTTAGGCTAATCAGACCGGGACCTACAGTTTAACGTGGATTCCGAATCATCCAAAAACATCCATGCCACCGGTAGGATTCGAATTGAAACCTGTGGTACCAAAGGGCAGAACGCTAGCCGCTTACCATCAGGCCGCTTACCAGGGCTGAAGAATCGAGCAAAAAACATTTCCGATTTTTACTTCCGACTACTGAATCGAATTTTGTAAACCGACTAATAGCACTTTATCATAATTTTATGAACCAATGAATTTAGAAAAATGTGCGAAATAAACTGAATCACATTTATTGAATTCGTTTATTTGTTATCAAAGCATTTTTTTTTATAATTATAATGTTTGCTTTCTTAAAAGACATTTTTGTACTCTAAATTTCATTACAAGAAATGCATTTATTCTATAAAAATAGCGGTACTCAATGAACGTATACCAAAGTATTAATAGAATAGCTTAAGGCAAGTAAAAAAATGACACATTTTAAGCACAAAGAGGCTCTATTTGTAATAATGCATTGAATTAATCAGGAATTGAAGATTAATTCCTTTGAAGGCCTTTGAATGAATTGAAGGCTATTCTAAGAGAATTCAATTTTATTTGTTCTTAATAATAGAATAGCTTCCACAAGACCTTCTTTCATGACGGATTCAAGTCTCATTGGTGAGAAAAAGGTCTCTCGACATTAACTATGTCTGGTACTAAAGCAGTCGCTGTCTTTGCTGGTGGTTGTATCATTGCAGTTGAATTGTCTCCTTGCCAATTATATGGCCTCCTTAACAAATTTTATCATAGATTCTTGGAATTTTAGAAAAATAAAAAATATTTTTAAGAATCGATTTTTTTCAAAAATGCTCAAATCTCCACCTCTGGCGACAGAGAAAGGGGGGGGACAATCCATGCAAGACACTCTTAACCGAGTGCTTTCTTAAAAGCAACAAGTCGAAGCAAAAGATCCAACGATTTCCACTGACTCAACGTGGTTCGCCATTCTCTACTCAAGTTCTTGTTTCTGGCCACTCTGAGTGCATCGACACTTCAAGATGTGCGTATGTATTTAAGGTACACAGGTATGCACAGGTATAGGTATATAGGTAACCATGAATGTCTGTAGGGGTTCGGAATCCACTTTAAACAGTAGGTCCCAATCTAATAGGATCGCAGAGCGTTATGTGACTCGCGTCCGTAGCCTGTCTTCAAGCTACGCGTGTTTCCTAGGTAGTGCTCAATGAGTAACAGCGGTGCATCCCTTGCTTAGGGCATAAAGGATAACTATCTCTGTATTGCCAGCTGCATTAGAAAAAAATATATTATCTCAAGATTCTCTTTATTTTGTCTGAATTATAACCATTTATGTACTAAAAGCTGTCGACGATTCGTCATCATAAGGATCTACTATAAGTATTTTGAATCCTACCGACATGCTCTAAGCAATGCATGGGCAGATAGTTCTAATCCACCTCCATGAATGAAGGAAGACAAAAAAAAGATCTCCGTATGAAATCACCTGGCGCTTTCATTCCCAGGGTATCGATTCCCGCCGGTACGTGTCTTTCGTCCGAGATGCGGGGCGATAATTAATTCGGAAGGGGTGTTTTCCCCGGGAAGACCCACGCGTGATCTAATCCTCCCTATCTCCCCTGATCCCCGAGTCCATAAAGGGATCCTCTGCAGTGAGCAAACAGATGGCTTCGAGTGCCCCACTAGAACGGGGATTCGCACTTAGGGTCAAGAGATCTCTCTCTCTTTTTTTATTTCTTTCTCGCTGAACAAATCTGCGCCGCATTCCTGTCGACCTCTTCTCCGTGATTTGTGTTTGGCGACTGTTCTGTTTTCTTACAACTAACAAGAGATATATTACTGTGCCAAAAAAGTAAGACCAGTTATTATTTTTTCTTTACAATAAACTCTTTATTTATTCTTCCAAATTTTTTTATCGCCTTCAAAGTAATCCCATCCGGACACAATACACTTACGCCAACTTTTTTTTCTTCCAATCCTCAATGCATGCTAAAAAGTCATCGGCAGGGATGGCCTTCAAAGTGAGCTGCGATTCACGTTGAATCTCTTCAATCGACTCAAAGTGATGTCCCCGGAGTGGTCTTTTCAGTTTAGTTGACAGCCAGAACTCGCACTGTGTGAATACAGTGGTTGTGGAACGATGTGGGTTTCATTTTTGGCGAAAAAGTCACCAAAAAATCAATGCAGCGTGAGCTGGCGCATTCAGTGTTTTCGGTACCAATCAAGATTTGAGGCGTTTGAGGCCTAAAATGGAATGGACCGATCCTTTTGAAATTTCAACATCATCAGCAAGGTCAGAGGCAAATTGTAAATCGACGGTTTACAAGCACACAATCTTTAATTTTTTGGACGTGAGTTTCGTCGGTTGAGGTTGGTAGTCGACCAGAGGGCTCTTCGTCTTCAGCACCTTCTCTGTCTTCTTTGAACTGTTCAAACATTTTTTTCCGATAATGGAATGCTCACCGACAATGCTTGTGCAACATTCTATACGTTTCCTCAAACAAAATTGAATGCAAGTTCTTTGCTCAATGAATTCAGACATTTCAAAAATCGCCGGAATTGGTTTTAGCGTTCTCCCAAAGCCAAGCGTAACTCGAACACTAATGAATATTTTGACGTCAAATTTCACGCACATGTCAAGGACAGTGCCAGCAACCTAAAAAAGAAAAAAATTGAAATTCCATAAGCCAAAGGAATTTTAAATTGAAAATGGGTCTTACTTTCTGGACACAGTAGTATATTGCGTCAGAATCTTGATCTCGTCAGTGAAAGGTTGTTACAAATAAAACTGCACATTTCACCACATTTTTAAAAAAATCTAACGGTCCAATTATTTATTTTTTTCGATTCTAACATTCGTCTTTTTTTCTTAACCATCATTCTCTTTGAATCGCCCGAGTTGATCGCGATAAAAGAAATTGTGAAGGTAATCGGTCACGTTCAAATCACGATATTTGGGGATCGAAATTTTTTTTCTCGTTGTTTTATGTTAAAGATTAGGCATTTAGCTTTTGAGAAACAGTTTGTGCCCATAGAAGTGGAAAGACAGCCGTTTCATTGCAAGCTATTGGGATATTCCATTCCATTCCATGGAAAAAGGGTTCTTTTTTTGCTACAGTCCAAATTGTTATAGTCCTTTTCAGAATAGAATGAAATTTCAACTCTATGCTTTGAAAGATGTTATATGTATGCATAGGAATAAAGGGGTTTGAAGAGATTTCTTCAGACTTAATTTTTGGCATTTTGGTTAAATATGTGACTCTTGTACCTATGCTCTGTTCACTCAGTTATTTTTTAGCAATAAACTACTATTATGCAAACAACAAATGGTGGATATTTTCAGGTTGCAACTAATTGGGGCCTGATAGCAGAGTGGCTAGCGCTCTGTGCCACAGGTGTCGGTTTCAAGATCCAACGGTGCCATGGATATTTGTAGTGGTTTGGAATCCACTTTAAACCGTAGGTCTTGATCTGATAGGATCGTAGAGCCTTGTGGGGGTAGTGTTAGTCGCGTCCAGGGCACATCTTCGAGCTGTATTAGTCGGTGCAGCCCACAGCTGTGATTCGGACTACCTGAAAATGCCTACTGATTTTTTTTAACAATTCAATCGTTCGTTTCAATAAGGAAATAGAATACTAAACTATAATAAAATAACATACCAAAAACATTTCTATTTTTATATGAAAAGAAATTTTATGAACTATTTTGTTGAAATAAAAGCAAAATTAATATAGAATTATCCTTAATATAGAATTTTCAGTAGAGAAATTTAGAATATATGCAGAACAAATTGCGTGCTTATTAGAATGGAAAACATGAATTTATAAAGCATGCAAATACTTATATTAAAATAGTCAATGGTCTCAAATTTTTCTATACATTTTTCTGCGTTAAACAGGTCATAATGAAATATTCAATTTTTTTTTAATGTTTCACAATACTAATTAAGCAGTGATAAAAGACAGATAAACATTATCGAAATGATTGATAAACATTATCATAAAAAGTATAAAAAAAATGGTGATAACAGGGTTTACAAAACAGGCTAAAAAGAATTGTAAAAATAATGTGTTAATAGGTCGGTCTTTTTTTTTTTATCTGTAATTCATTTTCAATCAATAGTTTTGCTATTAGAAAGTAATATTATGCCGAAATATAATTTGGACGCATGTTTTATGAACATCATTTGAAAATTGGAAGTCATAAAATTTATAAAATACAAATATTTTGTAAAAAAAAATAAATTATCATGCAAAGTCTATTTTAATATTAATTATCCATACATTATAACATAAAAGATTTATAAGAAGAGCTTGTTAACTGTAAAATAATCTGCAACAATGAAAATTAAATAATATTAGTAAAAAATTACTAAATTAATTTAAATTTAATACTAAAGAATAAAAAATTATTTGAAATAAGCTAAAAACATTCGGTTGCATTTGTTTAATGACCAACGGTGTGTAGAATGGATATCCAACCATAAGCGGAAAAGGAAGAAGAGAATTTGACCTGTTCTATTTCATTACCATATTTAGACTCTTAATCCAGGGGTGGCCAACCCGCGGCTCGCCTTGAAAGTTTTTTCGGCCCGTCAGATGTATCACACTTTTACAAAATATATATATATATATATTTTTTTTTAATGACCAAAGTAGTGAAAACCCAATGTATTAAAAAAATACATTATGTGTGCATCCCTATATTCTGAAATTAATTGCCGAAATGATGAGAAAAAATGAACCTTAATTTTAAAATAATATTCTTGCGAATATAGGACGGGTATTGCCTGTTTTATTGATGAGTTTACAGTTATGAGTTCGCAGAATAATTCAATTCTATTATGCGAACTCCTGATGCGCGCGCATCGATTTGCAAAAGCTAAGTGAAAGAGTGGAGAAACAAATATAACACTAGTAAAATAAATATTTTTCAATGATTTCATTTTTAGTGTTATATATTCTTTTACAATGTGTGTAAAGGAATATATAACATGTATCTTTGTATAACATCTATTTATATATCTATCTATTCTAACATCTATGTTTACATGTAAGAATAATATTAAACACAATAATAATAAGTCGTTATTTTTCAATTTTTCTCTCTAAAGAAATGTCTATAGTGGGTCTAAATCTAATGTAGGGATATATAGTTTTATATGCGGCGGTGCGGAATTAGGCATTTCCAAAGTGGCCCATAAGGTCATTTGGCTTTGCCATCCCTGCTCTTAATAAAATATTGGAATAAACAATTTTGAATAGCAGCACTGAAATGTATCCAATATTACTACTTCAATTTTTATCAGGCATTACTGAATCTTTCCACTCTTCGGCTTTATAAACAAACTGACATGTCTTTCTGTCATTTTTTTATTTCTTCTTAATGATCCGGCAGTTGTGGTTGGAGGAATAAAGTAGAGCGTAAAAACGGTCTTTTCATAAACGGGCCTGATATCCAATTGGCTAGTGCTCTGCCCTTTGGTACCACAGGTTCGAATCCTGGCGGTGGTACCAAAGGACAGAGCGCTGTGAGTGTTGTTTTGTGAGTGGTTCGGAATCCACTTTAAACAGTTGGTCCCGGTCTGTTTAGCCCTCGTGTGCGCAAGATGACCGTAGAGCGACAAACCAAACCATAAGCGGCAAAGGTAAAAAGAAAATGTGACCTATTGAATTTCATTGCCATATTTATACTAATAAAATATTGGTATAAACAATTTTTAACAGCAGCACTGAAATGCATCAAATATTACTACTTCAGCTTTCATCAAACATTACTGAATCTTCCCACTGTTACACTTGATGAACAAACTGACATGTCTTTTCCTTCATTTTTTTATTTCTTCTAAATGACGCTCCAATTGTGGTCGGAGGAATAAAATAGAGCGTAAAAAGAACTTCCTGAAACTGATGTGACAGGTGAGTCTTGTTGCTGGATGTCTCTACCCGAGTTCGATACCTCATCTCTATTAGAGGGAGCTGACATGTCACATCCCCCTGCTTGATTGACGTGTTTATTATAGGGACGTCGCGCTGAAGGCATTCGGAAGGCTCTTGTGTGACCCCGGGAATTCTCTTCCCCCTCTTGGTTTTTTTATTCTCTGCAGAATGGCCACACACGGAGCGCTTTTCTTCTTCCGCTTCGGAATGACGCGTTTAACCTTTAATTCGAAAAATTCCCACATAGTTTCGTTTTGACAAGGAATCGTTCTTTTCTTAATCTCTGATAAGCAGAGAATTCCAAAATAATTTCCTTGTCTATTAATGTTATTAAATGAGTTTCTTTTTAAATGGGAAAATTTTCAGATAGGTTTACTATCAAATGCATACTACTTACTGTGTCCAGAAAGTAAGAACAATTTTCAATTTAAAATTCCCGGGGCTTTTCGGATTTCAATTTCATTTTTTTTCTCTTTTTTAGGTTGCTGGCACTGTCCTTAACATCTGTGGGAAAATTATTGTTTGAGTTATGCTTGGCTTTGTGAGACGCTGAAACTGATTCCGTCAATTTTTGAGATGTCTGAATTTATTGAGCAAGGAACTTGCATTCAATTTTGTTTGCGGAAACGTATATAATGTTGCGGAAGGTATTCGATGTGCAATCCTACATCGGAAAGAAATGTTTTCAAGTGGTATAAATAGTTCAAAGAAGAACGCTTTGAAGACGAAGACCCTCCACCTCAACCGACGAAGCTCACGTCCGAAGCTCTGGCGTTAACGGTAAAAAGCTAATTACGCGTCAGCGCGGATCTCGGTTTCAGTCGGAAATGTATGTCTGTTGGCTATTGGCTGGGAGTAAAGTTCAGAAGCTATGTTGCAAAGGTATGGGGTTTCGAATGGATAGTTTTATGAGTTACTTTAACAAATCTTGCAATAGAAGTTATAGAGACGATAGTTCTGAATACCTTGCAAGCTCCTCAAATAAAGCGGCCTGATGGCCAAGTGGCTAGCGCTCTGGTATCACAGTCTTCAGGTTCGTATCATGGCATGGATGTTTGTGAGTGGTTCGGAATTCACTTTAAACTGTAGGTCCCGGTCCGTCGCGTGCACAAGATGACCGTAGAGCGACAAACCAAACCAAATCTCAAATTAAAAAAAAAAATGCCATCTGATGTGTCTTAACAAAGGATAAAATTGTAGATGAGTTGGATGAGTGCTTGGACAACTGCCCGACTGATGTGAGCTATGATAGCAACGAAGAATTCATTCCTCCCGCCGTTTGCAGTCATAACATCAATGTAACAGACTTATGCAATAATTCATTTATGTTAAATATTTCTTGATGATAATGCATCCTACAGAGTAACCGTATTTTGTCATTTATTTTATCATCATTTTGTTTCATTTTTACTCATCACGCGTCGAAGCGTCATGGGGCATTTAATAAATAATTTCCCCTTTAATGCCTGTCGCGTATTAAAAATATTCAAGAAAGACCTTAATATCACTCGGTAATCAGTATGATACACATAATCATATTTCATGAGCAATTTTCGTCCTAAAAAGTAAGTCACCTTTTGCGAAAAACATGTTTCTATTGCTGGGCATTAACTATCAACACATCCTCACTTGACAGGTAGCGACAGTGTTAATACACTAATTTGTAGTACCCTGTAGACCTGGCGTGGCCAACCCAGAGGATCCTGCTGGTCACTTTGGAAATGCATCCTAACTCCGCGGGCCGCATATAAAATTATACATCCTCCTATTAGATTTAGAACCACTATAGACATTCTTTTGGAGTGAAAAACTGAAACATAATGAATTATTATTTTGTGTGTTTATTATTATTCTTACATGTAAACATAGATAATATAATGATAATGATGCTAAATGCTCATTCTAAAGAAATATAGAACACTCAAATGAAATATAGCATATATATACACTCATGTCCATAAATTAAGGATAATTCAGAATCACACAGAAATTGAACTCTAAAGTAAAAATTTCACCTGTAGAATTATCACACACATCTTGAAGAAGAATATGCAAATTAAACCACCAGATGGCGCGGATAGTACGTCACAATGACGAGAGTGTAAGAGTGTATATAAGGAATGGTGGCAAAGAAGTAAAATTGTTCACAAGCGCTTTAAAAGCCTTTCAGTGCAATAACCGCATAGTTATGGCACAAAGGAAGCATTTGGATGATTTTTTACGTGGTAGAATTATCGGACGACTGGAATGTGGACGTACCCAGCTGGAAATATCCGAGGAACTTGGAATCGCCCAGAGTGTCATCTCCAGGCTTTGGCAACGATTCCAAGATGATGGTAATGTGAGTAGATATTACAGCACAGGTCACCCCCGAGTTACAACGCCGAATGAGGACCGGTATTTAGCAGTTACTGCCAAAAGAAGCAGACGGAGCGCAACATCAGACCTGTCTCGTCAGCTCTCTTCAGCTACCGGTGCGACAGTTTCAAGGCAGACCGTGTACAGACGCTTAGGGCACATTGGTCTATATGCTCGTAGGCCTGTCAGATGTGTTCCACTTACCGCAACTCACTGTCACCTGCGATTAACCTGGTGTAGAGGGCATGCATTGTGGACACCGCAACAGTGGTCTGGTGTGATGTCTTCCGACGAGTCCAGGTTTAGTTTGCAGTCTGATTCTCGCCGGACTTTCATATGGAGAACGCCAGGTACCCGTTACCACCAAGAGAACACCATTGAACGTTACGGTGGTGCAGGATGGCTCGTTTGGGGAGGAATTATTCTTGGTCCCAGAACTGACCTGCATGTTCAGAGTGTAACGATGACAGGCCACATCTATCGGGATGTCATTCTGGAACAACATGTATGTTTGTTTCGGGGCACCATGGGTGCTGAATTTCTGTTTATGGATGACAACGCTTATGCTTGGGATATGCTTGTGTGCTTATGTATGGGATATGCTTGGCCGACGAATTGCAGCCCGTCAACCCCCTCCCACCTGTCAACCGGAACTTCGGAGGGCATTGCTTGATGAGTGGTGTAATATTCCCCAAGATCAGATTGATAATTTGATACTCAGCATGCCTAGGCGTTGTAAGGCCTGTATTGCATCATCCGGGAGACATACTCCATATTAACCATCATACTAACCATGTTATGCTGTTTTTTGTAAATAGGTTCTTTCTTGAAATTTGCTCCAGGGAGTAAAAATCGCAATTTTTATTAATTATGTCAAACATATAGCATCTTTTTTGCTCTTTACCTTTTGTTTAATAAATAGACTTTACAAATAAGTCAAATTTGTTTTGCTTCTGTCTCTTTCTTTGCCTGAACTTCATTATACTTAATTTATGGACATGAGTGTATATAGAAATATAAATGAAATTTAAAAAATATTTATTTTGCTAGTGCGATAGTTGTTTCTCCACTCTTTCACTTAGCTTGTGCAAATCGATCTCAATTTGGGTATTGACACATCATAATGGGTGTTGCAGGTGAACATCCGTTATGCTTGATCTTATTTTGTGTTGGGTCCATTTCCTTTTAGAAAAAAAGCATTCGCAGGTGTAAGTTGAACCAAAAGCCACTTCAACTAAGAGTCTGGTTTGCTCGGCTATCAGCAATCAACTGTGCGTATTTAGGGACGGTCACTGTGTCACTAAAGTGAAATGTTATATTATATGTTCCAAGATGCGCGTGCCTCATGAGTTCGCAGACTATAATTTAATTACTCTGCGAACTCATAACTGTAAACTCATCTAAAAAAAAAGGCACTATCTGTCCTATATTCGCAAGAATACTATTTTAATATCAAAGTTAATTTTTTCTCATCATTTCAACTGGTAATTTTTGAATATATTGAGTGCACACATAATGTATTTTTGTTAATACGTTGGTTTTCACTACTTTGGCATTTAATGAAATAAATATATTCTGTGAAAGTGTGATACATCTCACAGGCTGGAAAAATGTTCAATGCGGGCCGCGGGTTGGTTACTTTAAAAAGGAAAAAAAAAAAAAAGAAGGAAAAAAAAAAAGAAAATGAAGGAAAAAAATCTCAATGAAGGAAAAAAAGATTAAAAACAATGTCAATGACGCTAACCTGCAACACCCATTACGATGGGCCAATACTTAAATTGAGATAGATTTGAAAAACCTATGTGAAAGAGTGGAAAAACAACTATCGCACTAGTCAAATAAATATATTTTAATGATTTCATTTTCTTTTATTTCGCTTATATTTATATATTTTTTTTATATTTCATTTTTAGTATTATATACATCTTTACAATGTGCGTTTAGTATCATTATTATTATATTATCTATCTTTGCACGTAAGAATAATAGTAAACACAAAAATAATATCTCATTCTGTTTCCATTTTTCACTCCAACAAATATGTCTAGAGTGGGTGTAAATCTAATAGGGAGATGCATAATTTTATATGCGGCCCGCGGAGTTAGGATGCATTTCCAAAGTGCCCACAAGATCGTTTGGGTGGACCACCCTTGCTTTAGACGATGTCTCTCAAATGAAGGGGAAATAATATAAAATAAAAATTTTAAAGTCAATTCCTAATTTTTTTTTCACCGTATTGCAGAAAAGTCCTTTACAAATAAAATTGAAATTTTGCTTTTACATCTGGCGCCATCTATGGGTGCATACATGCAACTTAAATCTAAAAAAAAACAAACTAAAATTAATTAATTAAATTTAATTACTGAATTAATATTTGAAAAAACCGCATTCACATCCAGTGTCCTCCACTACAAGTTCAAAAAAGAAATGTATCTGAACTCGAGTGGATGAATGAAAAGTATTTTAATGAACGATTGAAAATGTGAACAAGATATAGATAGGGAGAGCGTGAGCTAACGGAAGGAACTGTCGAAATGATGTGAAAAAAGGAACTTTGATTTTAAAATAGTATTCCTGGGAATATAGGACAGATAGCGCCTGTTTTATCGGTGATGAGTTTTTTCGGTGATGAGTGAATAATTCAACTACAGTCTCCGAACTCATGATGCGCGCGCATCTTGGAACATCTAATATAACAGCTTCTGTATGTTTCCCTATAAATGACCTCAGTGACCTTTTCACTAGATACCCGCAGATGTGAGTTAAGTATCATTATCATTATTACTATATTTCTCGTGTAAGAATAATAGTAAACACACTAATAATAACTCATTATGTTTCAATTTTTCACTCCTAGAAATGTATGTAGGGGGTCTAAATCTAATATGGGGATCTATAATTTTATGTGCGGCCCGTAAGATCATTTGGGTTACTTTAGACGATGTATCTCAAATGAATGAGAGAAAAAAACAGGTTAAAAACAGTGTCGCCTGTCTATAATGAGCTGTCGATATCGGAAGAAACCTAATTAAAATTCCCGTAGGAGCAGGTAGCTGATGGCAGATAGCACATGATGGGAACGCATCTTGGAACATCTACTAAAACAGGTTCTGCGTTTTCACTTTAAATCACCTCAGTGACGCAGTGACCATATCTAGATACGTGCAATGTCCGTTTAGTATCATTATTATTATACTAAACATATTATATATTATTATATTATCATATGTATATTATACTATAATTATTATACACAGTCCAGTCACAATGTGACCACCATCCTACTTTCGACGTCAACATGAAATAACCCATCGCAAAAGGCAGGTGGCAGCACATTGCAGTGGAGTGTATATAAAGAATTCCACTTAAATACCACATTCCACTTAAAGCCACAATATACAAGAGTGTATATTCTGGCTTTTGACAGGGGGTCACATTAATGTGACTGGACTTTACTCGTAAGAATAATAATAAACACAAGGATAATAACTCATTCCGTTTCCATTTTTCACTCCAAAAAGTGTCTAAAGTGGGTCTAAATCCGATATGGGGATATAGAGTTTTATATGCGGAGCGATGATACATTTTCAAAGTGACCCGCAAGATCATTTGGGTTGGCCATCCCTGCTTTAGAAAAAAAAACTGGTTAAAAACGGTGTCGCCAGTCAGTAATGAGCTGTCGATACCGAATGAAACCTAATTGAAATGCCTGTCAAGGGCTGGATAGCAGATAGCACACCTGGAAGGGAATGTGAGAGAGACCTACTTGTCCGATACCCACAGGCCCTTGAAGCTGCGGGAGGCTTTCGCAACGGCCTCAGAGTGTACGATATCGGCCCGCCACATCTCGCATCGCGATGGATGGCCGCCGTCGCCCACTGACAGCAGTGCACTCACCACGGCCCACAGCACCACTGCAAGAAGAGAAAGAAAAAAAAAATTAGAAATAAATAAATAATAACAATAATAAAAAAAGGAACTCGGTGTTTTCTTTTGCGGAAAACGCATCCTCGGATTTGAGGAACGCGGACATTCATCACGATGTCCGTCTTTCATTTTATTTGTTTTTTTTTTCTTTTTGTGTCTTTGTGAGAGGAAAGTCGTCGCCATTTTGACAGAGTCGTGTGTTGATTCAGTTTCTGATTCCAGTCACTCTCGCTCATAAATAGGAATGAGAACATAAAAACGATCGCTTACTTATTCGGTTCACAAGAAGGAAGCCGAATCTCTCTCTTGCTAACGAGTAAATGCGTCCCGGGGTGGACATAAAAAGGATTCTTTGATCGAGGTGTAAATGAGTTTTCGTTAGGCAGCCGCGCACAGTTGGGCTATTTAAATAACGCGCACAGCGTTGTAGTGTCTTTGCATGCCTTAGTAAAACGTCGTCATTCCTTAAATACCTTTACAAACTCATTTATCATTACATGCTCTATACTTTTTTATCCCTAATTGTACCGAATGTAAACTTAAATTCTTTTAATTTTAATTATCTTACTTTTATTTATTTTTAGTATTTTTTAATTTTTAGTGTACCAAATATTTAATTTCTTGAAACTTTATCTTGTATCCAATACTAACATTCAATCAGCCAATTAAAATCGTACATGTATTATCTGTGTATTAAGACGAGGAGGTTAAGGGGTCATATGCCCCATCGGTACTCCGTAATCGGTGCGCCAGTAGGATTGGAAATTCATCTTCGATTTTCTTATAACGACTCCTGACACTTTCCCGTCATTTTATGTGCTGTGATCTTTACTAACACATCTAGAAGAAGGTGTGAAATAAATTGAATGGCTGTAATTGAACTCGTATATCAATAAAAGCCATTGTCGCAATTCTCTTTTCTTTTTTTTCAATCATAAAGAGTATTTACTCACTAAAGACATATCCCTGTACTCAACAAATTTAGAGTACATAAAATATACATATCTTATATAAATGGCAGCGCCAAATCAACCAATGTATCAATGTATTACAGAAAAACTGAAGATGTGCAAAAGAAAATGCTTCATTTTAAGCATAAAGATGCCTCATTTCAGAATTCCATTTCCTGCCAAATCTTGAGGTCCAGTAGGGTTTCCAAAAATTAACTCCTCGTCATAAGAATGAGGGATTGCCATGCTGAATTATTTATCCCCCTTTGACGACCGCCAAAATCAAGTAAATTTAGCTTCTTCAGTTAGAGAATCTCCCCAGCTTCGAGTAGGGGCCTGATGGCCGAGTGGCTAGTGCTCTGCCGCTCGGTACCACAGATTTCGGGTTTCAGTCCCGGCGGTGCCATGCATGTTTGTAGTAGTTCGGAATCCACTTTAAACTTTAGGTCCTGGTCTGTTTAGCCCTCGTGTGCACAAAATGACCGTAGAGAGACTAACTAAAGCACAATTTCGAAAACCAATGATTTTTTATGAAAGAATCGGATTTAATATTTGAATTGGACGCCGACTCCCGATTCATTCAAAAATGCTGGACTCCTGACTATGATTTCTCTACTCGTTTAAAAATGCTCGACTACCTCTTCTTTGCTTCCGATTCAATCAAAAATTCTCGATTCTCTTCTCGTTGCTCGGGCTGCTTGATTCCATTCGGGCCATTGGCTAGCGCTCTGGCCTTTGGTACCACAGGCTTCAGATTCGAATCCTGGCGGTGGCATGGATGTTTGTGAGTGGTTCGCAATCCACGTCTAATGAGCCCAAAGTGTGCACAGAATGACCTTAAAGTGACAAGTCAAATCAAACCCTGCTCTCGGTTCTAACACCGTATTCATTCAAAAATGACATTTTGATTCTAAAGATTCACTGCTTGCTATCTATTCAATCTTATTTTTGTTTTTAATATTAGAATAGTTCAATGAGACTTTTGTTTCATTGCGGATTGAAGATGGCTTTTTATAAGTGTATCAGTGCCGCGAAAAATCTCCCTCCGCCTATTCGGTTTGCTGCTGAAGAAGTTGCAAGTGGCTGTTTGATTGAAGGAATACAATTATATGACCTCCTTAACATTTGATTTTAACCCTAGAAATTTGAAATGATAAATAAACATTTCTATGAAAAAATCGGAAGTCGAATTGTTATACTGATTTCGACACCCTACCTCTGCTGAACACCGAGGAGTAATGAACTGAGGACTTTTAGAGGTTACAGTCCTGCATCGTGGTGTTTTTTCTTTTACTACCCCCCGTCGCAATTGAGTGAAATACCGTAACCAATTACTTTTTTAAAATATATTTATTTAAAGAAAATAATTCGTATTTTATTAATACTTGAGTACTTGAATTTCAGAAGATTTATTTTTATTCGAATGATCATTTTCAATTTTATTTCAATAGATGTTTTTTTTCGATCTCCCGACACTTTTGAAAAGTTTTCGCAGTAATTCGTTTCTAGGATGGATGTAACTAAAACGGTGTAAACATAGAGGTTTAATTTGGTTTGTCGCTCTACGATCATTTTGTGCACACTTTAGGCGAATTAGACCGAAACCTACAACTTAATGTGGATTCCGAACTACTCTCAAACATCCATGCCCCAATCAGGATTCGAACCTGAAGTCTGTGGTAGCAAAGGCCAGAGCGCTAGCCACTTGGCCATAAAGCCGCTAAGTCGTGGAGGAGAACTACTCTCTGCAGGCAACGCTTTCCACGCCTCGTTTCAGGCAACAGTGACTGCAATGAACTCCACCTGTGGAAGCGAACCCGAGCCCTTGCAACAGACGTACTACGCACCAGGCAACAACGAAAAGATCCTTTTATTATTGCTGTAGGTTTTAATGTAAGTATTAGTATTCTAACGAATAATTAGTATCCTTTTGGATGTCCACGTACCGGATTGCAATTTCAGTATTTCTCTAGTTGAATATGTTTATGTTAAGGATATGTTGTTTCAAAACACTTGTATCAAGTATTGTTCATAACACGTTGAGCAATATTGCATTTGGAAATATCTGAAAAACAGAAATCATTATCATTTCGATAATGGTAATAATTCAGAACAATAATATGGAAAAATCGGTTGCATTGTGTCTATGTTACGTATAGATGCTGTAATGATGTATAGGAATTTGACTGGATTTAGTTTAGTTTAATATGATTTGTCGCTCTACTGTCATTTTGTGCACACATTACGTTAATTAGACCGGGACCTACTGTTTAGCGTGGATTCCGAACGACTCGCAAACATCCGTGCCACCTGCCAGGATTCGAACTTGAAGCCTGTGGTACCAAAGGCCAGAGCGGGATTAAGTTAGGAGTTAGGATGTAACTATTTTTTAAAAGTTGTCCATTATGACGAGGAATCTTTTTCAGTTTTAAAAATTAAATTAATACTGATGGATAATTTTTTAATACAGAAATATATATATTAGATGCATATCATTTTATTTATTTATAATTTTGCAATGAGACACAATAAAAATATTCGGCAGATTTGGAATAATACATTATTTTATAGAATCATTCTGCATATTTTTCAAAATCAATTATCAGAATTATCATTCTATCTATTCTATCAAAACAAATTTTTTATCATTTGCGCGATATTATATTTGTGAGCATGTAAATGTAATTACAAATAAGAATTATTTTCTGCACAGCTACAGTGACAATTTTATTTCTGATCGTTTCCTTTCAATCATTCAAGCATTTGTAACGAATTGTATCCACTTTTCCATAATTGACAAATTGCTTTTTAAAAATTCAAAAAATTTACAGTCAATGCATAGCTACGGTTTAAGTGAATCAAGTTCAGCATGTTCAAAAATTATTACTATTTTTATAGAATTTTATAAAAATCATCTTGAAGAGATTTTCCAATTTTTCTATCATTTTCTCTTTTTTTCATAAACTTTTTAGATTTAGTCTTAATTTTTAACATTAAAGTACACAAATAAAAAGTATTAAGATGTCTCTATTAAAAATATTTTTTTATCTGAGCAAGCTATATCTACTATATATACACAATTTAATCTTAATATCGACAAATTTTAAATAAAGTTATGATATATATACATAAAAATTTCAAAGCATACTCAGTGTTAGCTTGGTTTTTTTTTTTATGAAATTCTATATCTCGGAGCATGATTAATGTGTATGCTTAAAAACAAGAAAACAATATTATTAAAAGATAAAGTAATAAACAGATAATACTAAAGATAATTACTATTGTACGAACAAAACCATACATAAAAATTGACACTTATACATGCAAATAGAACTGAACTGGCAACTAGCGTACCAGTTACGGAGTACCCATGGGGATATAACCCCTTAACCTCCTCATCTTAATTCATAGATAAAATTTACAATTTCAATTGGCTGCTTAATTGTTAGTAAATAAAAATTACAAGATAACATTTCTAAATTAAATAAATGTTATTCAAAATACTAAAAATAAATAAAAGTAAAATACAAAATAAAAAAAAAAAAATTAAAGAATTTAAGTTAAGTTTAAATTCGGTACAATAAATAGAACTGAAAACTCCAACAATATTGAAAAAATATTGTCAAAATGATTACCTTTAGGAAATCTTAAAACGTGCGAAAACATTTCAGCAAAAAATATTAGACTATTTAACTACAACGGACACAATTGAAAAATAAATACATTAGAAAATTTTAATTCTCTGATTCACTTGGGATAGTACTTTTATATGGAATACTTGAAAGAACTTCATCACTTGAGCTCTCATTCCGAAGGAAAACAAATGACGAATATTTTCCAAGGAAAGGAAAGGAAAAATAAGGAAATATAAATAAATAAATAAAAAGTAATAGAAGGTGTCGAATTTTTCTCATGAGCGGTCTTACCTTTTGTTTTGCAGCCGGGCGGTCTCATTTCCTAACTGCATTTGACATCGGCGTCTTTTGGAACTTGAGAGGTCCCGCAAGAAGGCCACGCCTCCTCCCCTTCCCAACTCTCGTTTGCTCTCCATCCGTTGGCTGGATCACTTCTTGATCGACGTCTGTCCGCGACAATCGGAAGAGAGCGCGGAAAACTATCGATTGCGCGAAAACAAATGCGAACCATCGGAATGAACGGGCAATGAGCAATGCCACGATATTCTTAAGAGTCGGATGGAAAACTGAAAGAGAAAAAGATTTTCGGGTGATCATTTTCCATCTTCGTTCGCCCCTTCACCCCGCCCCCCTCGCATCGAAAGTTCAAAAATAAAAGGGGAAAATGAGGACGAATCTGTGTACTACTGTGTCCAAAAAGTAAGACCCATTTTCTATTTAAATTTCCCGAGGCTTATGGAATTTCAATTTTTTTTTCTCTTTTAGGTTGCTGGCACTGTCCTTGAAATCTCCGTTGAAAACCTTGAAAACGTTGAAATATTCGTTAGTGTTTGAGTTACGCTTGGCTTTGTGAGACGCTAAAACGGATTTCGACGATTTCTGAAAAGTCTGAATTCATTGAGCAAAGAACTTGCATTTAATTTTGTTTGCGAAAACGTATAGAATGTTGCAGAAGGCATTCGGCGAGCATTCCTATATCGGAAAGAAATGTTTAGAAGGGGTATAAACAGTTTAAAGAAGGCAGAGAACGCGTTGAAGACGAAGAGCCCTCGGGTCGACCCTCCACCTCAACCGACGAAGCTCACGTCCAAAAAATTAAGGATTGGGTGCTTGCAAACCGTCAATTTACAATTAGTGACCTTGCTGATGATGTTGGAATTACTAAAGGATCGGTCCATTCCATTTTGGGCTTCTAACGCGTCAAATCTCGATAGGTACCGAAAACACTGAATGCGCCAGCCCACACTTGATTCTTCGTGACTTTTACGCCAAAAATGAAACCCATATCATTCCACAACCACTGTATTCCCTCCGTGTGGCTTGTGGCTATTCCCTAAACTCAAAAGACCACTCCGGGGACACCGTTTCGAGTTGAAAGAGTTTTTGAAAAAAAATAATAATAATTGGTCTTACTTTTTGGGCACAGTAGTAAATGAAAGGCAATGTCCGTTTCTCGCTGCCCTAAGAACTGAAAAAACTACAGGGTTAATTGCGCTAAAAATATATATATATATATATATATATTTTTTTTGTTCTAATGCAGCTAGCAAACACTTAGACAGCTTGGTCTTGGATGCCTTAAGGCAAGCGCTGCACAGACGTACTCACTTTGCTTTATCCAGGGGGCGCGTGTAACTTGAAGATAAGTCACGGACGCGGAGTAACAATGCCCCCGCAACGCTCTACGATCCTGTTAGACCGAGACCTACGGTTTACAGTGGATTCCGAACCACTACAAACATCCATGGCACCGCCGGGACTCGAACCCGAAACCTGTGATACCGAGCGCCAGAGCGCTAGTCCACTCGGCCATTCAACCCCCGCTAAAAATATTATCTTCTTCTTATGAGTGTCCAGTGTGTTTAGAGCACGGGTGGCCAATCCACGGCCCGCCTTAACTATTTTCCCGGCCCGTGAGATTTATCACACTTTTACAAAATATATTTGTTTTATAAAGGCCAAAGTAGTGAAAACCAATGCATTAAAAAATACATTATGTGTGCACTCAATATATTCAAAAATGAACTATCGAAATGATGTAAAAAAATTAATTATAAATAATAATATTCTTGCGATTATATGACAGATATTGCCTGTTGTATTAATGAGTTTACAGTTATGAGTTTGCAAAATAATTAAATTATGTTCTGCGAACTCATGATGCTCTCGCATCTAATATAACATGTTTTATGTTTCACTTTAAGTGACCTCAGTGACGCAGTGACCATTCCTAGATACGCACAGTTGATTGTTGATAGCAATGTAAACTAAAGTTCATTCTTAGTTCAAGTTGTTAGAGCTTTTGGTTCAACTTACGAATCGTTTTTTTCTAAAATGAAACTGACCCAACACGAAATAAGCGGAAACATAACGGACGCTCACCTGCAACAACCCATTACGTTGCGCAAATACCCAAAAGGAGAGCGATTTGCAAAAGCTAAGTGATAGAGGGGAGAAACATATATCGCACTAGTCAAATAAATATTTTGTAATTTTTTTTATTTCGTTTACATTTATATATTTTTTTATATTTCATTTTGAGTGTTATATATTTCTTTACAATGTGCGTCTAGTATCCTTATTTTTATATTATCTATGTATACACGTAAGAATAATAGTAAACACACTAATAATAACTCATTGTGTTTCAGTGTTTCACTCCAAAAGAAATGTCTATAGGGGCTCTAAATCTAATAGGGGGATATATCATTTTATATGGGTGTTAGGATTCATTTCCGAAGTGGCCTGCAAGATCGTTTGGGTTGGCCACCCCTGGTTTAGAAAGTGGTTTGAAATGTAATCCGATGGGCAGCACTACATTGAAGATTTCATTTCTTCAAGTTTGAACTGCTGTTTAAAAGACGGCCTTTTCTCCAGAGACATTGGATACAAAAAGCGAATGAACGAAATATATATATATATATCATGTATATGGGGCCTGAATGGTCGAGTGGCTGGCGCTCGGTATCACAGGTTTCGGATTCGAGTCCCGGCGGTGCCATGGATGTTTGTAGTGGTTCGGAATCCACTTTAAACCGTAGGTCCCGGTCCTGATAGGATCGTAGAGCGTTGCGGGGGCATTGTAACTCCGGGTCCGTGGCTTATCTTCAAGTGACACGCGCCCCCTGGGTAATGCAAAGTGAGTGCGTCTGTGCAGTACTTGCCTTAAGGCATACAAGACCAAGTGTTTGCCAGCTGCATTAGAAAAAATATATATATATCATGTATATATATATATATACGATACATATACATACATGAAAAACAATGCCCGTATGTATATATATATTACATACGGGCACTTACTACTGTCCCCTTTTCAAAATAAGTAATATAAAAAAAAATTTTAAAGTCAATTCCTACTTTTTTTGTACTCTGTTGCAGAAACGTCCTTTACAAATGAAGTTGAAATTTTCCTCTTACATCTATTGGTAGATACACACAACTTACATCTAAAAAAAAACTAAAATGAATGAATTAAATTTAATTATTGAATTAATATTCGAAAAAACTTGTATTCACATCCAGTGTCCTCCACCACAAGTTCAAAAAAAATGTATGTTGAACTCGAGTGGATGAATAGAAAGTATTTTATGAACGATTGAAAATTTGAACAAGATATAGAGAGGGAGAGTGTGAGCTAATAGAAGGAATTGAAAAACAAAGGCATAACACTATTTATCACATTTACTGGACGAATGAAATGATTCAAAATATTCCATCAAAAATAAATTTATTTAAATTAAAAAAATAATAGTTAAAAGGCTGACATTAGAAAATGAATGCTTTCAAGGGTTCATGTGATTAATGAATGACACATCGAAACCTTAAATCAATTTTTTCGCCAAATTTATCCGAAGAATTTAAATGTTAAAATTGTATTTGTCGGGGTACTGAAAATGATGTTGGTATTATAATTTTATGAACGATTGAAAATTTGTATTATGGAGAGTGCGATATTTTATATATAGGGAGAGTGCGATATTTTATATATAGGGAGAGTGCGATATTTTATATATAGGGAGAGTGCGATATTTTATATATAGGGAGAGTGTGAGCTAATAGAAGGAATTGAAAAAGTAACCTGGATCAGTGTTATTACCGGTTTTTATTTTTTAATTATTTTTCAAGTATTTCACTGTAACGGCTATATAGGCCCGTGTGTGTTTGTTAGCTAAAACAGCTCCACGCGGAATAAAATCAATTTATCACTGAAAACTTCGTGTGTTCGGAGTGCAATTGTCACTTTTTTTTCGTCCAGCACGTTCTGCCGGACTGGATGCTGGAACGTCAATGTAGTTTGGATACCAAAGATGTATTGATAAACCATTAAACGTGTACACATTTAATGCGTTTGATGCCCATTGTGTAAAATTATATTGATACGAGATTATCGCAACTACAAAATCAAAATCCGTCCATTGAATCGAATATTCTTGTATTTATTAGAAACATTTATTTATTTATTTTTTGTTCTAATGCAGCTGGCAAACACTTAGATCAGGGATGGGCAAACTACGGCCCGCCGGAAGGTTCTATCCGGCCCGCGGATAGGATTTTAATTTGCCGGTCCGAGGCAAATTAAAAGAAATATATATTTATACATTATACATCCATTTCCTTTTCTGGTTTGATTAAATATTATTTTTTTCTTCCTTTTTTTTCAAAGGACTGAGGATCTTTCTGCTTTCTCTATTTTTATTCTACAAAATTGAGAAAGGTTAAATTCAATACCCTCAGTAATGAAGAAAAACTCATCAATTATGAGGATTTCAAGATTTCAGTGCCATTCAAACAGAATTGGATATTTTCACCATGCCTTTCGGCGTGAAGCGGTGAGGCGAGATTTGCAGGTTGAATTCATTGAGTTGCAATCTGACAATCATCTCGAGCAGTTCTTTCTAAATACGCCAAAGTTACAAACCATTATCCAAAGTAAGTTTCCCAAATTGAATATCTCACGCCCAGAAAATCAGTGCTATGTTTGCTTCGTCTTATATAGGTGAATTGTTTCGACTATGAACCTTAGAAAGAATTGTTTCAGAAGTAGACCGACAGATGAGCCTTTAGCCTCGTTCTTTGGAGTCAGTACACCTCACTTCGAGCCTCACTATAAGGAACTTTTAAAAATGAAATCGCAACGTCATTCATCTCATTAACAGATTTAAATTGTAAAATATGCATATTGTTTTTAAAATTTTAGCAAAATTTATCTTGTCCCGCCAAACTTTTTTTTTCTTTCGGTGTTTGGCCCGCGACAGAAAAAGTTTGCCCATCCCTGACTTAGACAATTGTCTTCGATGTCTTGAGGCAAGCGCCGCTTCGATGTTACTCACTGAGCACTACCCAGAAAGTGCGTGTAGCTTGAAGGCAAGCTACGGACGCGAGTAACACTGGGGCAAAAATGCGAGCAGCGCTGTGTCGCTAATTTGCGGTTAGCACACACTACTATTACTACTACTACACCACACCACTGTGTCTAGATCTGAGTTGCCCTTTTACAGTTTGGGAATGACGTGGGTGAGAAGAAGTCTGATTGGGTTCTGTGACACTCTACAGTCATATGAGACCGGAACCTAAAGTTTAACGTGTATTCCGAACCCCTGAGAAACATCCATGCCACCGCCAGGATTCGAATCTGAACCCTGAGTACCAAAGGCCAGAGCGCTAGTAAATTGGCCATCAGGTCGCCGGGAGGAGAACTCACGGTTGTTTGTGTTGGGTCTTCATTGATGCATCTTTTCAAATACTGAAGATGTTGCAAGACATTGTTGAACATTGCCGGACTATGGTTTGCATCGATTTCTATCCAGCTCACCAGTGAGTGATAAGAGATTTGGTTTTGTTTGGTCTGGTTTGTCGCTCTACGGTCATCTTGTGCACAGTTTAGGCTAAACAGACCGGGACCTATAGTTTAACGTGGATTCCGAACCACCAACAAACATCCATGGCATTGCTAGGATTCGAACCTGAAGCCTTTGGCCAGAACGCTAGCCGAGTGATAAGAGAAGATCATTATCTTCCGGGTGGGTCTTTAAGGTTAACTGACTCTCATTTGTAAGTTCTTTGGGAGAAAACCGGGAAATTAGCCCGGACTCGAACCCGAAACTTGTGGTCCCGAGCTCCAGAGCATTAGACATTCGGCCATTCAGGCGCCAATTAACACACACACAGAGAGACAAAAAAGAACGGGTTCGAAGGGTACCAGATTATAGAAACCGTAGCGCTTACTGTACTGTGTAATCCCATGAGACAGCTATCGAACCTCTTACACGCTCATCGGTTAACCATCCTTTAAATTCGTCATCAGCATAGTTTCAAAGCTCCAGTTTTACGCATAAATAGCTGGAATTTTTTCCCCACATGAATTAAACTCAATTATTGTCCGTTTTGAGTGTGGGGGGGGGGTAAACTGCAGATTCCTTGGTGTATTCAGAAGTTCTCCATCAAACTGCGGATTCAGGTTCGAATGGAACTGTAGATCTCGGTCTAATTAGCCTAAAGTGTGCACCGTAGAGCGACAAACCAAATCAAATCACCAAACTGTAGTGGGGAATGCATCGGTAGCCATACCTTAGAAAGGATGGGACATCTAAGAACCCCGATCTGAAAGCTTTCGTGGCGGACAGTTCTTTGGGGAAGAGGATTACAAAGAAATAAAACTACTAGAGGCTAAGCCTGGGGATGTCCATTCCAATGTGTGGGAGGAGCAGACAGCGTGATGCACGCTGGGTAAGGTAGACTATCCAACATACGTGCCGTTGTAGCGGCTGGGGATCTTGTCTATTTGGGTTTAGTTTGGCTCTATTGTCCTTTTGTGCACACCTTAGGCTAATTAGACAGAAACTTACAGTTTAGCGGGGATTCCGAACCACTCACAAACATCCAGACCACCGCCAGGATTCGAACCTGAAACCTGGGATACCAACAGGCCAGAGCGCTAGCCACTTGGCCACTAAACCGCGATCTTAAGTTGTAGGTATGAACAGTAGGTTTGTTGCACTACGGTCATTTTGTGCACACTTTGGGCTAATTGAACTGGGACCAACAGTTTAAAGTAGATTCCGAACCACTCACAAACATTCTTGCCCTCGTTAGGATTCGAACCTGAAACATGGGATACCAACAGGCCAGAGCGCTAGCCACTTGGCCGTCAGGCCGCGATCTAAGTCCAAAACAGCTCGCAAGACGCATGCATGGCAATCACACTGCACTATGCGCTATTCCAGTTGGGGAGGGGGGGAAAAGACAAAATTGTTCAAGAATTTCTGATAATTGAAAAAGTTTTGGAGCTGTCAAACAGAAGTGAAGAACATTTGGTTCTGATATACTGAAAGACACAAATGATTCCGACAGTAAATCGATTTTAATTTTACAAAACGTTTTCGCTTCCAAACACGATAAAGCTTCGTGTCCAGAAATGTACAGAGACACAAGAGACATTGTTTCCAGTGCAGATAGCGATGAAGTATTATTATTATTTTTTTTTAATTTATGAATTTTTAAATTGTGCGTATTTCCTATTGATTTTATTGCGTATTTATTGACTTTTTTTTCTACTTCTATTAAATTGCATTAAATCTGCATATTTATTAAGCCTGCATATTACACCTGAATGAGTTTTCTTAAAAATGTATTTCCCACATTCAAATAAATTTAAATAAATAGTTCTTTATTGCAGAGATTGGCAAAATTGATTTTATTGACTGACTTGAAAATATGCATAGTTTAATTATCAAGTAGGATATAAAGTGGGCCACAAAATTGAGTCTACACCTTAGAAACTTAGAGACTTTTTGCAATTACAAATTAAATATTGCTTTAAGATGATTGAATTTTTTACCTTATATACTTTAGTCTATGCCAGGGGTCGGCAACCTGCGGCTCTTTGGATGTGAAACTGCGGCTCTTTAGCTCCATACGCAAATATTATTTATTTTATCAAAAAAACATTTTAAAATCGTTCTCAATCGATTAACGAGGAATCTGAACTGTTTCGTGACTTCAAAAACAAACCAGAAATCTTGAAAAAAATTAAAGATTTGCCACTATCCGCTAAAACAGTGCAAGATAGACTAGCTAAAATATCTTCAAATGTAATATATTTGCAGGTGGAAGATATTCAACTTTCTTCTGCCTTATCACTGGATATAGATCAGTCTTGCGACATAAAAGACGCGGCACAAGTGGCCCTTTTTGTCAGGTATATGTCTTCCCAAGGTTCAAAAGAACTTCTAGGATTGCTACCGCTCTCGGGACAAACTAGACGAGAAGATATAGCGAATGTCGTGCAAAAATGCATTAAAGACGATAAGATCGATTTAAATAAAATCGTTTCAATAGCAACTGATGGAGCCAGAAGTATGACGGGATAAAATAAAGGGGCAACAACGATTCTTCAGAGCAAAATAAACCACGAAATTCTTACGTTTCAATGCATAATACACCAAGAAGCGCTTTGTGCCCAAACATTTCCGGCCGAAATAGAGGTCATGCATTTGGTAATCAAGATTGTTAATAGCATCTTGTCAAAAGCACTCTACCATCGTCAGTTTAAAGAATTCTTAAACGAAATGGAGACTCAGTATTCCGACCTCCTTCTTCACAATAAAGTGCGATGGCTTTCCAAAGGTAAGGTGTTGAAATGTTTTGCTTTGTGCTTGAATGAAATAAATACATTCCTAAATAAAAAAGGCATTAATCACCCTGAGTTAGAGAACGGCAAATGGTTGCAAAAATTTTACTTTATGGTGGATATCACAGCGAAATTAAATGAGCTGAATCTAAAACTGCAAGGAAAGGGAAACCCAGACTATGTTTTGGTAGAAGAATTGGTTTGTTTTGAAGAAAAATTAATTCTTTTGGCAGAAGATATTCAGAGCGGTAAATTACTTCATTTTCAATTTCTAAAGCAATATCGTGATAAAACTAGTGCAACTGTTGACAGGAGGTACTTCAGGTCAGTTATAAAAAAAATTAAAGATGAATTTGCTGATGGATTTGAGCAATTCAAAACCAACAAAACCATTCTAGTATTCATAGTAAATCCTCTCAACACAAATAGTAACGAAATCCACATTGTGCCATTTGGAATTGATACTGGATCTCTAGAAATGCAATTGATCGATTTAAAAAGTAAACATTGTGGAGTGGAAAATTTACAGAGTTGAAAAGCAAGTTGGAAGAGTTGGAGGTCCAGAAATGTATGTACGTAACCCAACAAGAGTGGACAACTTTAAAAGAAATGCCGCGAGTTGAGGCACTTATATTCGACGTATGGAATAGTCTTCCAGATTGCTACAGTGAGGTGAAGAAGTTGGCATTTGGAGTGCTGACTATCTTCGGATCGACATATTCGTGCGAGCAAGCACTCTCTTGCATGAATATAATTAAAAGTAAAGTAAGAAGCCACTAACAAATGAAAATTTAGAGTCGTGTTTGAAACTTAATGCAACAAATTATGAGCCAAATTTATCCAAACTTTCTAGAACCTTGCAAAGCCAATGCTCCCATTGAATTGGTTTGCTCAAATGTATGTTATTGTTTTTTTATTTTAAGTACAAATTACATCGTTTAGTGAAGTTTAAATTTACTACTTGAATAACTATGCAATGTCATCGCTCCCATTGAATTTGTTTGTTCAATTGTTTGTTATTGAAGTACAAGTTAGTGTTGTAAGTAAATGTTAAATTGTTTTAATTTTTTACTTAAATAATAAGTAATTATCTAATAATGAATAAATAGAATGATATAATGAATAAATAGATATGTTTTCTTATGAATAAATAGATTAGTTTTTTTTAATCAAAAAACTTTATTTATGCGAGTACTAACAGGTGGGTTAGTATTATTAAATTGGCGCTACTAGTATTAAATCCATATCAGTTTTAGTTGGCCCTAACCTTCAAAAGACACGTGTATAAATTTGACAGCTGTTGTACTATTAGTATGCGAGTTATAGCATTTTTAGTGAAGCAACTTTTGTTAGTTTGAAAAAATGGATAAAAAGGAATTTCGTGTGTGCTAATAAAGCATTGCTTTTTGGCGAAAAAAAATACTATTGAAGCCAAGGCTTGGCTTGATAAACATTATTAGGACTTTGCACCAGGAAAATCAACCGTATAGAAGTGGTTTGCTAAATTTAAACGAGGCGAAATGAGCACCGAGGACGATGCTCGCAGTGGACGCCCCAAAGAGGCTGTTAACTGACGAAAACATCAAAAAAGTCCACAAAGCAATTTCTGATAACCGTAAAGTGAAGTTGATTGAGATAGCTGAGACCCTAAAGATATCAAAGAAACGTGTTGGACATATCGTGAATGAATATTTGGATATGCAAAAGCTTTGTTCAAAGTGGGTGCCTCGCGAGCTCACTATCGACCCAAAACAACAACCAATTGATGATTCTGAGCAGTGTTTGGAGCTGTTCAATCGTAATAAACCCGAATTTTGTGTGTCGATATGTGACAATGGACGAAACATGGCTCCATCATTTCACACCGGTGTCCAATCGACAGTCAGCCGAGTAGACAGCACATGATGAATACTAAAAATGCTATAACTTCATTAAAAATGCTATAACTCAAAATACTAATAGTGCAACAGCTGTCAAATTTATACACGTGTCTTTTGAAGGTTAGGGCTAACTAAAAATCATATGGATTTAATACTAGTAGCGCCATCTATGTGTCAGCCTACGAACTTTTCAGCCCACCTGTTATTTATTGATGTCAAGAAAAAAATTTGTGGCTCTTTAAAAACTTTGAAATTTGTAAATTGCCATTTTTGGCTCTTCCGACTGAAAAGGTTGCCGACCCCTGGTCTATGCTTTACCGTACTATACTTATAAAATTGTTACGTGTATTTATTTTTTACGAAAAAAAATAAAAGATCTGAGACGAGAGGAAAAACACCACCACAAAAATAAGTATACACCTTTATTAATTTCCTTTTAACGTACAAATTAATATTTTGTTGCATAACCTTTTGCTTGAATTACAGCTTGTAATCTTCTGAACATAGATTCTACTAGTATTTTAGTGGTTTCAACAGAAATTTTAGCCCATTCTTCTCTCAGAACCTTCTTGAGAACTTCCTTGCTTGTGATTTCGTGCTCATGTACAGCTTTCTCTAATTGCGACCACAAATTTTCGATGACGTTTAGGTCTGGAGACTGGGCTGGAGTGTGTAATTGCTTCTTGCAATGGTACAGCAAGTATAACTGCACAATCTTTGCTGTATGCTTGGGGTCGTTGTCCTGCTGGAATATGAAGCTTGACCCAAGCCCCAACTTACTGGCACTTTTTTTCAAGTTATCATTAAAAATCCCCAAATATACATGTTTGTCCATAATACCATCAATAAAAGCAAGCTCTCCAACTCCTCCAGCCGACATACAACCCCAAACGAGGACAGATCCACCTCCGAACTTGACTGTCTTAATGGTGTTTTTAGGTGCCAGTGCTTTCCCAGCTTCTCTCCATATTTTAAATCGTCCATCGCTTCCGTAAAGATTAAAGTTACTTTCATCAGAAAATATTACAGTGTTCTAGAAAGAAATGGGCTTTAAACGATGTTCTTTGACGAAAATCACTCTTTTGTCTATTCACATACTTGATGAGTGGCTTTCGTATTGGTGTACGGCCATGAAACCCATATTGGTGAATGGTACGTCGAATTGTTTCAACTGAGATCTTTTTCCCGATTGTAGAGGACATCGATAAAGCTAGTTTAGAGGCACTCACCCTCGGATCTTTCTTTACTGAGTGAATGATCTTCCTCTTCGCTGTAGTACTCAGTATTTCTTTACGTCCTCTTCCAGGAATATTGGCCCCAGATCCAGTTTTTATACTTCTGTAGTATTTTTTGGACACAACCATGAGTTACACCAATCAACGAAGCGATTTCTCGAAGAGATTTGCCCTCTTTCGACCATTTTACAACCAATAAACGCTCAGATTCAGTAGTTTCTCTACGAGAGCTCATTTTACGATTTTTAATGAGAAAAAATACTATTTAAAAGCGTTGAAGTGCAATAGCACGTGTTATAAGCAGCAGCTACTCCTGAAACTCTTTAAAGAAAATTTGAAACTAAAAAAAGTGATGGCATAATTTACAAATATAAGAAGTGTATACTCAATTTTGTGGCATGGTTTTCTATCTTTTCTTCGAATCGCTTAACTTTTTTCGTAATAAATAAGTTAACTATAGAATTGTGTTATTATAGGATGGTAAAGCAGAGGTTAAAGTATCTAGGATAAAAAAAATTTATCTATTTAAATCAATATTTAATTTGTAATTAGAAGAAGTCTAAAAGTTTTAGAGGTGTATACTCAATTTTGTGGCTCACTGTACAATTCCTGCATTTAAAAAATTTCAACGGAGTTAATGCGTTGAAAATAACACCCAACCCTTTGAAAATCGCACAGACTTTAACGAAGGAAACATGAATGCTATATTTGTAAATTATATCTCACCTGTGTCCTGAGTGTAAAATTCTTCTTTAAATCCTCTAAGAGTCTTTCTCTAAATCATAAAAGAAATGTCTATTTGTATGTGGAGCGCAATCGAAATCGTAGATAAACTTGGATTGCTCTTTTAGAAGTCTACACTTTCAAAGAGGGAATGAATGCATTGCATCCACAGCATTGTTTAACCATTCATTGTGAGATATTGAAAATGGTATTGGGGTGTGCATGTAATAAAATAAGTAGTAGTAATTGTTTACCTTTCTCTTAGAATTTTCCTAAATCCCAATTTTTATTGATGATCGACTTTCACTTCTCCAACAAAATGAATCCGATTAAACACACATTATAATCACTGGATTCATTGTGCTGTTAGGCGATCAGAATAATAAATCGATATTCTTTTATACTGGGCTACTCGAAGGAGGAGGTCTCGCGAAGAATTACAATTGCTTGTTTAAAAATGAATCGCACCTGACTTTCACGATAAGTTCTTCAATTTTCTGTGGACTTACAATTGCGTCTTGGGATAGTTTAAGGCTATGTCAACAGGAATTAATATGAACTAGATTTTTTTTATTACAATTAAGTGTCCTTTTTCAATTTCAAAGAGATGGATATCAATACCATAGCAGAAAATGGGAATTTTGATTTCGACTGATACACAAAGAAATGTAACGAAAATACATGCTATAGTACAAACTTTATTTTGCAGACTGCACCGTTGCTGAACACACACCAGAGAAGATTTTACGTTATTGACAAAGACGAGAATTCTGGTAAGTTGTTAAAACTATGCATTTGTGATCTATGTGTTTCAATCCTAATTTCACGGAATTCTCGTGCATCCAGAAATATTGCGCGAAGGTTACAGAAGTAGTAAGCAAATCAAAATTAAAAATTAAACGTCATAGTAATAATTTATAAATGCACTTAAGGCCACATAAACGGACTTTTTTTATTGGCGAGTTGACAAAAAAAAAAAATTGCTGATTATTTGACTTCTCAAAAATTCTAATGTGTTCAAGCCTTGAGTGTTTAGTCCTTGCAGTTAAGAAAGAGGAACATAATGTGTTCAACTACATTTCAGTAGATATTAATTTCACTCAGATAATGATACGAATTCTAAAACAGGTGAAAAAAAAATGAGTTGTTTACTTTACTTTATAATATTTAAATAATATGTAGTGATACATGAATTAAAAGAAGGGAAAATAATTTGTTTTCAAACTCTAGTTTTATAAGAAATGCAAATGTTTTTTTTATCAAAAAGTTTCTTTCATTAACATAAAATAAAGTTGAAAATCTGTCTTCTACGTACATGCTTCATAATATAAATTTAGAAGTAATTTATTAAGAAGTAAATCGTAAGAAATCTGTTATATTTATTACATTTTTATTTATTCTATAATTCAATTTTATTGCTAGTAATATGGGATAAAGTGGTTGCATATTAAGTAGTGTTAAAGTAACTCTAAAAGTGGATTGATTCATTATTGAATTATGAGTCGATATGTTCTACGATTCATACATCTTAATATTAGGAAAATTTCTTATTTTATTGATGAGAAAGAATTACAGCTCAAACAATTTATTAACAATGAAATTCTACCAAATGGCAATTTCGTACCAATTGGAAACACCTAGTCAAAAATTTCCCCGTTATTTACATTTATAACTTTGTTTAGATCATTTACCTTGCGTGTCCAAATGATCGTCAGTTGAAACATGTGTTGAAACATGTGAGGAATATGTGGAAGGCGGCAATTTAGATATGTCACTTTGGTTTTGGAAGAACAGAACGAAATTAGTTTAAAATAATGCATTGTTGGTAAAGTATTTTGAGATTTGGTGTCATATCTGAGACTACATGGAATGAGAAAAGAACTACACAATCAAGGTATTTAAAATTTACGATAACTCCGAAATCTATTCATTTATGCAACTGGACTTCCTACAGTATTATAAAGCAACTTTTTGTTCTTTTAAAAAAAGCTTTGGTTTGAAAGGATCTGAAAGTTTCCATAAATAAGTCAGCAGATTTCATTTTCTTTACATTCATTGTCTCTACCTACGGCATGCAAAACCTTTTGAATTTTAAATGAGACTTTATTGGAATACATTACTAAGAATCTTCGAAATGAAGGCACCTAGCCGAATTTTTCAAATTTCAATTTTTGAAGGGCGTCGCTGTAGCAGAGATTCTTTACAAAAATTCTTTATCAGGATAGGTTGTTTTTGAGAGAGAAGGCATGACAGAGGAAAAAGCATGATCCGATGCTTCATTGCTCAATAAGGGAAAGCAAATTTCTGCTGTGGTGATAATTCGGACCCATACGGTCAAGATCTCCACCATGCATATGTCTTCCATCCTTAACGATGTGTCTTAGAGGAGATTCGTTACTTCATTCCTAAACAGCTGCAGATAAGAGAGCCTGGTAACCACAAGCCGATGGAAATACATGAATCTCAATGTACCACCCGTCTACCAGAAATGGAGGCTAAAGAGATGTGTTTCCGAAACAAGAGTCGCAACTCTGTCTGGACATCTGTCTCTGGTGGCCAATTGGCTATCGCCAATTTTCAAAAATTTCAGGTTCAAAACCTTGCGATGGCTGGAATGTTTATTAGTGGTTCGGAATCCCCGTTAAACTGTAGGTCACAGTTTAATTAGCCTAAAGTGTGCACAAAATGACCGTAGAGAAACAAACTGTCTGGACACCCCCTCCCTCCCCTCCAGGATACTCTTTTCCTGAGACGCGGATAGCCAAGCGTAGCAAACACTTGGGTCCGACTACTGTCGTTGTTGGTGAAAGTGAAACAAAGAATTCAGTAAGCCAATAAAAATAAATATCGACGTAACAAATTAGAGTAAAAAAAAAGAAGCAAAATCATCAAATCGGTATGTAAAGCAGATGAAGAGAATGAATTGCAACGAGCTATTACAAAAATAAGTCTAATATCGTTAATAGTAAAGAAAACTAGGATAGGAAAGAATAAATGTAAAAATCATTAAGAGATGACACATCTAAACAAAAAAGATGCATGTCCGAAAGGAGGACGAGGTGGATCTATATTGTCCACGTTTATTTCCAATCTTTTTATTCTATGTTCGTGCTGTACTGTTTCTAAGAATCGTTATTCGATGAAGAGCCATACTTTTCACAATATTTCCAAGATATTCATTGATCCTTTTAAATCTCCAAACAAATCTTAAATTCAAAAAACGTTCTTCTGAAAAGATGTAAACTGTTCATAAATGTGTTTGATAATCTTTAATAAGATTTATCCTGCCTGAAAAAATCGATAATTCTATTGATTAAAACATTCTTTCTAAATATGGATCGGTAGGAAATAAATAGGGCATCTCAATTCGTGAACGGTATGGCATGAAAAAATTGCACCCTTAATTCCGAGTTACAATATTTCGCATCTTTGCTCGTTGCATACTTTGATAAGAGTTTTTGCATAACGTTTTTTTTTTCGTCCGATATTTTTCTTCCTAGCGCGCATGCTCAAGGGAATACCTATGGCGCATGCGTATCTGTAATACTACACTACTGAGATATTCCTATGAGCATGCGCGCTAGGAAGAAAAATATCGGACGATAAAAAAACGTTAAGCAAAAATTCTCTAATATTTCGTTTCACCCATAGATATAGTCGATTGAAAAGAGGCTGAAAAAGGAGTTTGTTTGAATATAAAGGGATTTTCAAAAAATTAGAATAAATTTTCTGAATTTTGTAAAATGTTTGTGGTAATTGCAGGCCCTAGGCTATTCCACTTATGAGGTCCTTTCACTTCCCTTTTTTAAATTTGTAAATTACATAACAAATAATAAAATGCCTCAATATGTTAAATGAAACATGTTGTGATGGGTACTAATCTTTATTAAAAAAATGTGGCACGGATAATAAATAAACGTTAAGTCTTTATAAAAAAAAATGTGGCACGGATAATATGAGGCCCCTCTTGATCTTGAGATCCTAGGCTGAAGCGTAGTTAGCCGGACAGTTAGCTACTTGGACATCATTTTTTGACATTGCAGGACAGACTTAACCATCTTAAGATCCACACGAAAGCCTTTTTCTTTGATACATAATTCATAACTTACTTCAATCACTACTTATTAATAGTATGCAACTACGCTTAACAATTTATTGAAGTAAAATAGGAGGTAGGCGTGAAAGATCTTTATGGTGTTGACATGATAGGCCCAATGATGGCTGTGATTACTGTAGGCCAGGTGTTGTGAAGCCGAGATTAATGGAGATTGCCTTTTTTTTAAAGAAATGGTTCACCATATATATTTACTAAAGGGGCCTGATGGCCGAGAGGCTAGCGCTGTGATCTCGGTGCCATGAATGTTTGTGCGTGGTTCGTAATCCACTTTAAACCGTAGGTCCCTGTTTAATAGGATCATAGAGCATTGTGGATGTAGTGCGACTCGCGTCCATAGCGTATCTTCAAGCTGCAAGTGCCCCTTGGGTAGTGCTAAATAAGTAACTGCGGTGCAGCCCTTGCTTATGGCATAAAGATGAACTGTCCTCTGTATTGCCAGCTGCATTAGAACAACATATGTACTAAAAAATTTCTATCGCTTTGAAACCACTTTAATAAAATATAAAATAATGAATTGAACTAAATGATTACATATGTTTGTTCTTTGTATTTTTATACTACTTAATGAGAGTGCTGAAATCGAAAGACAATTATTAAGTCTACAGTGCAAACAAGCATGTAAGGTTGTTCCTCCTCATCAAAAGCAAGGAACAGCAAACATATATTAATGAGAAAATTTGTGATCGAAACTTTAAGCTAAATCAGGGGTGGCCAACCCAAATTATCTTCCGAGCTATTTTGGAAATGCATCTTATTTTCGCGAGCCGCCAATAAAATTATATATCCCCTTATTAAATTTAGACCCCCTATAGACATTTTTTGGAATGAAAAATTCAAACATAATGAGTTATTAGTGTGTTTACTGTTATTCTTACATGCAAAATAGATACTATAATAATAATGATACTAAACTCGCATTGTAAAGAAATGTATAAGACTAAAAATGAAATGTATAAAAAAATTTATAAATATAAAGGAAATGAAATTATTAAAAAATATTTGACTAGTACTCCACTCTTTCACTTAACTTTGTAAATCGATCTCAACTTGGGTATTGGTACATCATAATGGGTGTTTCAGGTTTGCTTTCGTTATGTTTCAGCGTGTTTTTGTGTTTGGTCTATTTAATTTTAGAAAAAAAAAAGACAAGAAAGAAAGAAAAACGATTCGCAGGTATAAGTTGAACCAAATGCGCTAATAACTTTTTGTGCCAAATTTCTCAAATTGGAAATTTTCTCTTTTGTGGCGTAAGTGTTATAAAAAAAATCTAATTTTGATTCTGACGTTTCAAAAATGTTTTTTAATTCAATATTGCATTATAAATCAACCAGGTCCATTTGGAGATATTTTGGGACCAACTCGATTTCAACATGAAAGGAAGATCGTTGTATTTCTCTAACTCTAAATTGCTGAATCGGCTTTCAAAAATAGCTGCTTACACTACTGTGGCCATTATAAAATAAATATATTTTGTAAAAATGTAGTAAATGTCACGGGCAGAAAAAATGTTAAAGGCGGACCACGGGTTGGCCACCCCTGGTCTAAATAATGCATGCAGTTTAATATTTTTCCTCTTTGTCGCTCTCTAATGTTTATTGAATTTGTTGCACAGCTGCCGAATCTGCCGTTGGACAAGAAGCGAGCTCCAGCGACTCGATTCGAAAGACCTCGGTTGGTGCTCTTCCCGATCCCTCCCGGAAGACAACACCGTCCGACTCGGATGCTTCCGAGTATTCGAAGTTCACCAGTTCACACGATTCATTTTGTTCCGATCATTCGAAACTGAGAGTCTCCAACGATTCGCTTAACAATTTATTGGAAGCTTCGAGCGAAAGCGAAGTGTTTCCTGTAGACACGACGACGACGACTGAAGCAGACGGCGTGGTCGACACACCACAAAATCTTGACGAGAGCCCGCAAGACGCCGGTGCCTCTGGTTGGAGAACCGTTGGGACGACGATTCGGGGTGCGACAGTCCGCATGTGGCGGATGCTTGGTAAGTCGACAGTACTCAATAATACAGTAGAACCTCTGTAAGTCGAACTTCAAGGGAGACGCCAAATAATTGGTTAGAGTTTTCGACTTATGGAGGATCTCGACTTACGAGCCTATTTTAACGGCTAGTGAATAGTTAGGTTTTTATTGTACGCTTTTTTACCGCCTTTTTTTTTGTCAGGAAAATAAAAGGATGAAATAAAACCAATAAAATAAAAATAAAAATTTTTAAATCGAAAATTTATTAAAATACGGTCCTGATTATGGCTTTTTTGTGTGTGTTTGTGTGTGTGTGTGTGTGTGTGTGGATAATTCATTTACTTTGCAGCATCACTCTTCAAATGGCTCTCACCGTTCAGCATAATTCCCTGGTGTACTTGTGTTTTATTTCAAATGAGTTCATACTCTGTTTACTTTTTTCAATATTTTGGCATCGACAACTGGTCCCTAATTGTACTGAATTTTAAGTTTAACTTTAATCTTTTATTTTGTATTTTACTTTTATTATTAGTATTTTTATCTTTTTTTTGAGTACCATTTAACTTGAATTTTTAGAAACTTTATCTTGTATTTCTACTAACATTAATTAAGCAGCCAATTAAAATTTAAAGCATATTTATGAATTAAGATGACGAGGTTTAAGGGGTATTCCCCCCTGTTGGTAACTCCGTAATCGGTACGCCAGTTGCCAGTCGACTTATGCGGATTTTGTAAGGAAATAGTCGACTTGTAGAGGTCTAGATTATTAGTGTGGTGAAATAAAAATTCAAGTTACAGAGGTAATAAACATGTTTATTTGCAACTTAAAAATTATATTATGTACTACAATAAAAAATCAAAATAACTCCGAAATAACCTTAAAATTAAAAATATTATATATTAAAAAACTCGGTTATTATTATTTTTATTATTATTTTTTATTTGCTTTAGACAAATCGATCGTTCTCTATCTATAGCATTATCTAAGCTATAAAGAGCAGAAAATTCTTTTTCTTCCGAGTTGCTATTTCGTAGAATGGGTTATTCTATTTACTATATTACTCGCACATTGTTTTCTAAGAAACAGTGACGTGCATTGTGGGAAAATTCTTAAAGTCGGTAACTTATTTTTCTTCGAGCTATAGAGGTAATTAGTTTCAAATGATCGAGTTGTAAAGGTTGTGAAAATGCTTGTAAAATCGAGCATTGCTAATGTTCCAGATACAGAGGCCCAATTTGTTTTTCCTTTCGAGTTACGGAGGAAAAATATAGACCAAAATGGCTTGTGGGGATGGACTCATTATTTCGACATATAGAGGGTTGAAATTTCGAGTCATGGAGGTTTTGGGGCTTAAAGGGAAAGGAAAAAAAAAAAAATTTTTTTTTTTTGAGTTGTGGTGGTTCTCGACTTATCGAGGCTTGACTTAGAGGTTCTACTGTATTTGGGCAATTTGAAAAGAAAAAACAGTGATTCTGTTTACAGTAATTCGTAGAGTAGAGTAAAGTAAAGAGAGTAAAGCTCATTAGAGAAAAGCTCGTACTCACCTCGAGGAAATTCAGTTCGATTTCGGTTGGCACTTACGATGTGCTACGATAGAATAGCGCCATCTTCTGGGGAGCGGTGGAATCAAGCAAAAACTATAATTATGCTTGATTAGTCAAAGTCTACAAAACCTTTTTGTAGCAGAGCTAAAGCGTAGCCGTAATTTTCCATTGACAACTGCAAACAATTATCATGTGGAAAGTTAACTACATAAATCTTCTTTCTACTTGAACTTTACATGAATCCACTTGTACATGAATTCCACACGAACTTTACAGGAATTCCACACGAACTTTTTTCCCTTAAGTAATCTACATGAATTTTCCACTGATAATTGTTTAAAGTAAACTACATGAATCTTCTTAGTTATAATGCTTAATTTTATTACGTGAATTATCCATGTACGTCACTTATTGTAAGTGTTTAGGACAAATCTCGTATCACTAATTACTGACATACGCAATGAAATTTTAACTGTTATTGTTTCTTAGTGTCATTTTATAAAAACACTGGATAACTATTTTGTATGATTTACTTGCATTGTAAATTTCACATTTCAGAATGCAAACAAAGTGTCTACGGAGGGCGCTAGCGAGCCATAGTTTGGAAGCCCTTGTTTCAAGTAACAACAACAGCAAATTTCTCTGTGCAAAATGTTCAAGTGTGAGCATTTCTGTTCCCTAAACTATCTTTGCGCTGCACAAATATCTCTGTTGCAAATTTAACTAAAGCGTTATTTCATATTTCAAACATTTTAGATGGTATTTTGTTGACGACTTGCTAGCTCGTGTCGGGATTTACAGAAAACTGCAAGAGGTGGAAGCAGATAAAATAGAAAAACGAAAATAAGAAATTGCGCACAGTGTTGAGTAGACTTCATTCTACTGTATTAAATGTAGAATTGTAATCTGTATCTACCTTTTCAGTATTATTACGTTTTTGAAATTAGTATGAGTCCCACTTTCAAAATGCTGTCAAAAAAAGAACCACTCGTCACAATGAATTCAAATGTGAACTGAAAATACTTGAAGAGGGAATCAATACGGTATCAAAAAAAAGTCCCAAGGTTATTAATAGATGGCGCTATGAGCGACCTAAAGAAAGTGAATTCGGCTGCAAAGGATATTTTGAATCGAAATGGCAACGTATTTGGCATGGGTTGTACATTAAATCCAACTGTAGTGTTCAATGTGCTTGATTGTTTCGGTTTTTTTGACGGAAAAAAGGACTTCCAAATCATTTAACAGTTGTTCCACTGTTAGTGGAAAGACCATCCACCATGACAAGGTCATGCCAAATTGGATGGTTTGTTTTGTCGCTCTACAATCATCTTGTGCACACTTTAGGCTAAACAGACCGGACCTACAGTTTAACGTGGATTCCGAACCACCAACAAAAATCCATGCCACCGCCAGGATTCGAACCTGAAGCCTTCGGTACCAATGGCCAGAGCGCTAGTCAGTTCGCCATCAAGCCGAAGTCAAATTGAATGAGAAAAATTGGTGGAACTTTTTTTGATGCCATACCGTTACCCCTTTCTTCAAGCTTTTTTTTTTTTTTTTTTTTTACAGCATATTGAAAATGGGGCTTTAATTATAATCACCCTGTATAATAAATGGAATGTCAATTGCATATTTTTTAACGAAACAATTTAATGGATTCATTTTTCTTCAAGTTCTGGTATGATTTCTGTTTTCCTTGTTGACAATGTCATTCATCATGACTTTCAGGAGTGCGACTTATGATGAGTACTGTTCTACTTTCCCTGCCGCTCTCCATGGGTTGGATGGGTGAGTTTTTCTTTTATTTTATTTGAAAATCTTTATATATTACTAGCAGACCCGGCCACGCGTTGTTGTGGCTTTCTTGTATTTCGTTAAATTATTAGATACTATAATTGGTATTGTTAAGGAAGTGATTGGCAAAGAATGATGAAAAGTTCAAATTAAGCTTCAACGAATAGAAAATGTTTAATTTTTATTAATGTAATGAATGAGGTAGATAATGTTGATTTTTAACACTGTTGTATAATTATTGTACCTAATTTAATTTTTAATAACCATTACTTTCATTTAACTAAGAACTAAGCGATGAACTCTATTTCTTGTTAATCTGTCTTTCGTCAAAATAAATAAATTTAATGGTTTTCCAACACGTGAGCATGCAACACACAGCTGCCCATGGGAGAAACACGGATTCTCCAAGTCCAAGCCACATATAGCCATTGTCTGTCCCTTGCGACTTTTTTATTGTCATCGCAAAAGCCAAACGTATCGGAAATTGTAGCCTTTTGAAAGGTATTGTAGATTCTGATGGTATCATAGGAATTCGAGGTAACAGGACGACTTCGCCTTTAAACTTTCCAGTCAATATCGTTGCTTCAAGTACGTTTCCGGTAATTCTTCTGATGACTAATCGTGTACCGTTGCATAATTTTGGTGGATTTAAGTTACGCAATAGAATGACCGGTGAACCAATTTTCAGACGAAGATTGTGTGGCGGCATTCCTGGCATATCCAGAGAATTTAAAAATTCAATCGGAAAATTGACGATCTGGTTTTCATCAGCAATGGTGTCGATTGACTTAAGTCATCAGATTGCCTGGCAATAAATTTTGAATTTGATAGTTAATTTCATCAACATCAACATTTTTTGCTGCCAAAATTGCACGATTACTGATCCAATAATGGTCCAAGTGATTATTAAGAACAGGGGTCTCCAAACGACGGCCCGCGGGCCAAATCCGGCCCGCTAGTGTCATCCATCCGGCCCGTGACAGCGAATATCTTATTGTTGCTGTAATAAGTTGGATAAAAAAAAACAGACTGATAATAACTCGGTTTTATTGACTTGCTAGGTAAAGCTTAATGACAAGCATAATACGCGGAAAATTTAACTTTAGCATAACAACTAACAAATGATTGAAATGAATCCCATTAACATTATAAACTAGTGGTTACCCTCTGTATTTTGTTGCGATAAAGAGCATCGCATATGTATGCATATCGATGTTTGGAATGTATATATCCTGAATCGAACATATGATTTTTATCCTGAAAATCCCTCTGGAACGGAAAAGATAAATTAATGCGAATGAAACCGCTTGGTATCCACTTGTAAAAAAATACTAATGAGTAATTGTGATTTTTCACTGACATTAGTTTGTAGTTGGCAAGTGTATGCTCGCTCAGAGCGCGTACTCGGCGACTGGTCTACAGATTATAGATAATGGCAGAAAAATTAAAACGGTTTTAGCTCTTGGTACTTACTGGAGTAAAGAGTATAGCCCTAAGACTAGAAAGTGTGGAGACCCCTGATTAAGAATATCTGGAAATAGACTTTCAATTAGTTCATTTTTTGAATGAACAACAGAGCAGAGATTGTCTGGCATCGTCGATTTTGCATTTAAATAAAAAAAAATCTGAATAAAAACTATCCTGTCTCTCAAGTTGGAAAAAAAATGGCAAAATCGGATTGTTAGTTTCGGAGTTCATCCCGCGCAAGCATCGTGACGCGGGAATCATATATAATGGATGGATAGATAGATATTTTTCCCCGTCAGTTCGATGTGACGTGGAAGCATTAATCGAACTCACATAAATCCTGTAATCTTTGCACTGTCATCGCCAAAAAAATTCCAAAGGATGCATTTATTACTTTTCATTAAAAAAACATTTATTCATTCATAAAGATTTAATCATTAGTTTTTAATGAAACTTATGATAAGCAAAAAAAAAAAAAAATGAAAATTTCAATTTTTGTGCATCTTATTAATATATCTCGCTTTTCTCTAAAATAAAAATGTATTGCAAAATAATAATTTAGTTCGATTAAAAATAAACGATTCTTGGGAAACAATACATTAATTATTGCATAGTAAGGAGATGTATTTTCCTTAAAATCAATAAAACAAAATAGTTCTTTCTAATTATGATTAAAGCAACGCAATCCTTTTTTATTCATGAGGGGTTATATATGAAATCCGTTTAATCCAAGGATGGGCAAACTTTTCAGTCGCGGGCCAAAAAAAAAAAAAAAAAAAAAAAAGTTCGGCGGGGCAAGATAAATTTTTCTAAAATTTTGAAAACGATATACAATTTAAATCTGTTAATGAGAGGAATGACATTTTTAAAAGTTCCTTCTAGTGAGGTTCGAGGTGAGACTCTAAGGAACGAGGCTCAATGCTCATCTGTCAGTCTGCTTCTGAAACGATTCTTTCCGAGGTCCATAGATGAAAACACTTGTTCGCACATATAAGATGAAGTATTTTCTGGAGATTGCATCACTATTAAATTTGGGAAACTTACTTTCGATAATAATTTGTAAACAGCTATAACTAACAAAGAACTTCCGACTTTGACACTTTACCGATTGAAAGCTGTCCGTGAAAAAAAATATTTAATCAAAGTAGAAAAGGAGATGAATATATAAAATATATAAATATATATTTATTTTAATTTGCCTCGGACCGGAAAATTAAAATTGTATCCGCGGGCCGGATAGAACCTTCCGGCGGGCCGTACTTTGTCTATCCCTGGCATAGGGGATATGTCGCAAATATCTTGTTCACTAAAGATTCCCCTCTTTTCAGGTGCGCGACACTTGGGCGATGCAGCGTGTCCCGCCTACGGTGCAGGACCCTACGTGTACCTCATCCTCGGATGCCTCGGCATTTCGTATCTTTTAATCCACATCCTGATGAGACTCCGCATCCTTCACGAAATCTACCGCAACGGATGGCCCTGCGTGGCTATCCTGAAATGCGTCATGGAATTCGCCTTCGTGGCCATCTTCGTCATTCGTAAGTAACCATTTCTATTCATTCCCTGGAAATTATAATCGATCCATAGGTGCCAGATATCAGGTGGACTGAAAAATTCATAGGCTGACCCATAGATGGCGCTACTAGTATTAAATCCAGCATAAAATTTTTAGTTAGCCCTGACCTTCAAAAGACACGTGTATAAATTTGACAGCTGTTGCACTATTAGTATGCGAGTTATAGCATTTTTAGTGAAGCAACCTTTGTTAGTTTGAAAAAATGGATAAAAAGGAATTTCGTGTGTTAATTATAGCATTGCGCTTTTTGGCGAAAACAAATACTATTGAAGCCAAGGCTTGGTTTGATAAACATTATTCGGACTTTACACCAGGAAAATCAACCGTAGAGAAGTGGTTTGCTAAATTTAAACGAGGCACTGCGTGCACCGAGGACGATGCACGCAGTGGACGCCCCAAAGAGGCTGTTACCGACGAAAATATCAAAAAAGTCCATAAAATAATTTCTGATAACCGCAAAGTGAAGTTGATTGAGATAGCTGAGACCCTAAATATATCAAATGAACGTGTTGGACATATCGTGAAGGAATATTTGGATATGTGAAAGCTCTGTTCAAAGTGGGTGCCGCGCAGAGCTCACAGTCGACCCAAAACAACAATGAATTGATGATTCTAAGCAGTGTTTGGAGCTGTTCAATCGTAATAAACCCGAATTTTTACGTCGATATGGGACAATGGATGAAACATGGCTCCATCATTTCCAATCGACAATCAGCCGAGTGGACTGCACGTGATGAACACTAAAAATGCTATAACTCACATAACTAATATTGCAACAGCTGTCAAATTTATACACGTCTTTTGAAGGTTAGGGCTAACTAAAAATTATATAGATTTAATACTAGTAGCGCCATCTATGTGTAAGCCTATGAACTTTTCAGTCCCCCTGTTATATTATATATTATATTAAAATTATGTTATATTAACATTATATTATATTAAAATGCGTGATATGACATATGTGCATTTTGTAAGTAATGCAATCACTAAAAAAAGAAGGGGGGTGAATAATTTGACTGCTGAATGTTCCTAGGATAGTTTTTCCACCCTCGATTCCACGGGAATTTTGTCCCTCAAAAAACATGCAATATAGTCAATAACTGCAATCATTTCAAAGTAATGTTGGTAATTCGTATGCGGTAAAGGCTAATAAACGTGCTTTGTTCTATGTGGGACCACAAATATAATTTATTCGGTTATATTGACATATGCATTTATATTAATAAAGGACTCCTACATCCATCTCCGGCCTGATGGCCAATTGTCATGGATGTTTGTGAATGGTTCGGAATTCATGTTAAATTGTAGGTCACGGTCTGTTTAGCGCGCAAAATGACCTTAGAGCGACAAACCAAACCTACATCCACTGCAACTGGAGTACCGATTACGGAGCACCAACAGGGGGAAATACCCCTTAAACCTCCTCATCTTAATTCATGTTTTAAATTTTAGTTGGGTGCTTAATTAATGTTGTTAGTAAAAATAAAAGATAAAGTTTCAAAAATTCAGTTAAAGTGGTACTCAAAAGATTAAAAATACTAATAAAAAGTAAAATGCAAAATAAAAGAATTTAAAGTTACGTTTAAATTAGGTACAATTAGGGACCCGTTGTCGTTTCCATAACTATTGTAAAAAGTAAACAGAGTAACTCACTGTGATGTAAATAGATGAACATAAAGAGTTATGCTGAAAATTGGAAACCATGATGAATGAAGTTGAAAAGTAAATGCCCCCTGTTAAAAAAAAAGGCCAAAATCAGAATCGATTTTTCGTTTTTATATTTTTAATACCTACATCCTTCTTCGTTAAGAACGGCCGATCTAGAGGTTTTGGGTGTTATAAATATGAACGAAATCTTCCTTTAAGTAGAAAAATGCTTACGGAAATGCGACTTGCATCATGTTAGCTTCTTGATTTGCGTATGAACCCAATGAATAGCGTCCATTCAATTGATGCATTTTCATCGCCAATCAGAACGATAGTGACGATTGATACAATAATTGCTTCTTTATGTTGGTAACTATATATTTTGTATTTTTAAAAAGATCGCTTTGGTAATTTTAAATTTATTTTCTTTTGCTGTGCTTGCACAGCAAACCCGCTCCACAAAAAGTTAAATATACCTTTATATCTAAAAAAATATTTATTCATTCGTCAAGAAGGGTTTAAGATCTGCGAACGAAAGGAGGTCAATATGTTTAGATATCATACAGAAATGCAATTCGGCTTGAATAGTGTCTTGTGGTGGAGAATACCAACCCAACTTTGGCCAGTTGGACTCCATTAACAGTTAAACATTAAAAAGAGTGGAAGATGTCCAAAAGTACTTACGCAAGAAACCTTGTGAAATTTGACATCCTTTTATATCAGAAGTTCCAAATTCTACAAAGTGCGAGAGGTTTAATTATTATTATATGTAATCGCAAGAGGTCGCGGTTGTAACTGGTAATCGACTTTAACTGTGTGGTCCAGTTTTTGGTAAGGACATGCGCGTATTCCCTGCACCGCCGAGGTGGAACGGTGAGTTTTGCCAGATCGAACAGACGGTCAGGGATTTCGTTCTCGTTTTTAACTATTAATGTACTATTTGTGGAAGGGGCCTGATGGCCGAATGGCTAGTGCTCTGGCGTCTGGTACCACAGGTATCGGGTTCAAACCGCTCGGGCTTCCAGATGCGCTTTAGTGGTTCGGAATCCACATTAAATAGTAGGTCCCGGTCCTATTAGGATCGTAGAGCGTTGCGGGAGCATTGTTACTCCGCGTTCGTGGCTTACCATCAAGTTACATACTCACCCCTGGGTAATGCAAAGTGAGTAACGTCTGTGCCGCGCATGCCTTAAGACGTCCATGTCTGTTTGCCAGCTCGCATTAGAAAAAAATATCAGAGTTACATGAAGAGACACAAATATGTGTATGTATGTATGTACTAACACTGTAAATAGAAAGAGAGATTTGGTATTTCATCCCTGGACCAACTAGCTGCTAGCACAGCAGCTAACAAAAGCAAGTTCAAATATGTAATATACACCAAACC